>JAJJHQ010002064.1:114482-158794 GCA_021223825.1 Drosophila ironensis
AAAAATGAATGCCAAAAGGTAAGTCATTGTTGGACTGACTTATTCCGAGAACTGAGCTATTCCGACAGAAATCCACATTCCCAAAACTGACATTTCAATTAAAGAATTAAATCGAAATAGCTATCGAAATAGACCTAGTGGGACTGTGTGAAATATTCATCCCAAATGTTCCCAAATTTTTGTAAACAACCAAACAGCTCCCAAATGTAGTTTTGCAAAGATTGAGAATAAAATTTGATTGCCAATTTCAAAAAATCATGAATGCCATTTGGAAGATGTGATTTTTACGTTAATATTGAGGTATTGCATTCCAAGCTCGGAGTTATATTGACCGTGATACTCATATTCAAAGATCCGAAATATATGGTTTTTTAACTTTTCGAGCTGGTAGTTTGACCAAAACGTTTTAAACAAAGTAATATATTTTAGTCGATTTTCGCAAATTAATTATAAGAGCATCATTGGTTATTTTTCGGAAATCAGCAAACAAATTTTGTGGCTAATCTGTAAAATTCTGAGCCAGATCGTTAGATATATCTCCTATGATCTGTCAGAATCATCTATAAAACCACCAATAAGATTATTAATGTAGGTATTTTGTTGCGAATAGATGTCGGTATATTTTGGTATATTGCAATAAATGACACCACCTCTGCTCTGTCCAATTCAACCAGCTCGCGCTGCGGCCACACTGCGTAGTTAGTCAAAACATTAAAATCGCATTTTTACACGGTTGAAAAATGTGGATATAAGTACTTAAACCGCAACATAGCAACCCAAGGCGATCGGAAAGAGGTGCGTTCCGGTGTTCTCTAAGCCAAACTGCAAGCGAGGGGGCTGCGCCGCAAGGCTGTTTCAGGTTTCAAGCGAAAAAAGAAAAGAAAACCTGACACTGCCCGAAAGTCATGGGCCGTGCTTATTGATTTTTTTTTTCGCTGGAAAAAGCAGGCGCAGGTACAGAGACACAGATGTTCCAATTGGAATTTGCAAGCGCAGGCCGTCGGAAACATTTGTGCAGAGTGCTGGCCGCGATTGGAAAATCAGTATAAAAGCGGCGGGCAAAAGAGAATCGGGCCCAGAGACTTTCTTGGCTCTTGGTGACATCATCATTGTTAGGGCTACCAATATTGGTATATTAATCATAGCGTACCCTTGCCCTCTCCCCCCCGCCCCGCTAGCAGCAGCAACAGCGAGCAACAGACCCCGCACATCCCCCCCCGCAGAAAGAGTTAGCCCCGCGCCCAGCTGACGTTGAGAGATTGACCCCAGAGAGTTACATCCCAGAGACCCAAAAGAGACCCGAGAGACCCGAGAGAGGCGAAAGTAGAGCTTGCAGAATGGACCGCAAGGCTGAGCTGGAACGCAAGAAGGCCAAGCTGGCCGCCCTGCGCGAGGAGAAGGACCGCCGGCGCCGCGAGAAGGAGATCAAGGACATGGAGGAGGCGGCCGGCCGGATCGGTGCCGGTGCAGGCATCGACAAGGATCAGCGCAAGTGCGTTCCCGTTCCCGCTCCCCTTCTCCCTTCTCCCCCATCCTTTCCACACCGCTTCCAATTAACCCCATCAATTTGCTTCCACCTGCAGGGACCTCGACGAGATGCTCTCCTCGCTGGGCGTGGCCCCCGTCTCCGAGGTGCTCTCCTCGCTCTCCTCCGTCAACTCGATGACCTCGGACAACTCCAACACACAGACCCCGGACGCCAGCCTGCAGGCCAACGTCAATGGCCAGAGGTGAGTGGGGAGGCGTCTCATTGTTCTCTGCCAACTCGCGGTAACAAGTTGGACGGCCCTTGAAGGGGTTTCCCCCGGCGGATTCCTAGTAGGAAACGCGATAATCTTGATGGGTTTCAGCGCCATCGCTACAGGGAATGTGGGGGATCATTTTCTATGGGAGAACCCCATAAAAGGAGCACTTACAATCTTAATACTACCAGGTATCCCTCTCAAATTCATTCATAGTGCAAAGCCTTTTTGGGGGGATAACCATGATGGCTTTAAGCTAGAACGTATTATACAACTTATAGAGGGAATTTGAGGATCATTTTCTATAAGAGAACTCCAGAAAATGATGTTTTATAAGATCAATAAGCGCAAAACCTTATATATATTGCATCCAGTAACCTAGAAGGTATTCTACAAATATTGCAAATAACCAAAGTTGAGACCCGAAATTTAGGTTATATTATGAATGATATAATATGTGTTAGAGGCTGGAAAATCTTCAAAGTAAGGGTTCCACAAAAAGCCTATTTTTAATTATAAAGTCTTAGTAAAATTCTTTGCCTAATATTTAGAAATTTAGGTAGTTTTCATAGACATAGACAGGTATTACTTTTCGTTTGACATTAGCTTAAATATTCTTGATAAGTAGCTGGGGATTTCAACCCTTTGGCTTCCCCGCATATTATACGTTTTTCTTATACAAACTCCCCTTTGTTTTGATAGTAATCCCCTGTTTTTTATCCCCCCACAGCGGCGGCAAGAAACAGCCCCTGAACCTGAGCGTTTACAATGTGCAGGCCACTAACATTCCACCAAAGGAGACGCTGGTGTACACGAAGCAAACACAGACGACCAGCACCGGCGGACACGAGCGTGATGGTGCGTATTGTGACCCCGGCAAAGGGAATATTAACCATAGCCATAAACCGTAACCGTAACCGCAACCGCAACCGTAACCACTGTCCATAGTTTGGCTCCATCTTTCGCTATTGTTGCTCTTGATCTGTTCGTGTTCTTGTTCTTGGTCTCGTTGCTCACTGTGTGTCTTTTTTGGCTTCCGCGAGGATCCCATCCGATCGGATCCGATCCTCGCCAGCTCCTTCCTGTCTGTGATACTGAATCCCCGCTCCGTCTGGCGCCTTTTGTCATAATGCTGCATGTTGCCTCAAAAAAAAACGCGCTTTTCTTGGTCCTCCCTTTTCCCAGACACCTCCCCGCCGTCCGCCCCCCAAGTCCGCCTCCCAGTCCCGCAGAGAAAACACATGAAAACCGCTACAAGATACAAACGAAAAACCGTAATCCATAGTGAAATAAAATAACAAATACAGTTCTTTCTTGCCACTCCTCGCCCCTGTCAGGATATATGGAGGATTGGTGGCGTCCACGTAAAGGTACTAATCTTAATTTTAAGCAAATTCCACACCTAATCAGATCAGCACAACCGGCGATAAAAAACAAAAAAAAAACAACAAAAAAAGAAAACCTGAAAAACTTAACGAAACGAAACGAACGTTTATACGATTTGCAGTGCCAAGAGTTATGTCAAGAGTTATCCCGAGCATCGTATAAGCGTAGCAACGACAATAACCAATTAGCAATAAATTATGAGCTTCCTATTGCTTTGCTTCAACTCGATTTGGTTACTTATCCCCCCTTCGACACGGTCATCATCGATCAGTACTCTTGCTTTGCTTTCTTTAGTTTTGTGTATTAGCTTGATCGCAGTGCTGCCAACTTCCGGGATCTCCATAAATAACCCCTCATACAATATGGTCTCGAAAGCATGATACCACCTCCCTCCTCCATCATGGCTTGTGTTAATAATCGATTCTTATACCCATCTCTTTTGCATTAAGTATCCATTTAGTGTAGTAAAAGGTTGTTGGTAGCACTGTGACCTTCCGAATCATCGCCATCATTGAGATTATTGGTTTCTTGTTTGATTCACCATACCATACCCACTTCCTCTCTGCAGTATCCCCATGAAATCGGGTATCCCCTATCCTAGCATTCATCCATCCATACAACCATCCAACCATCCAATCATCCATCATTAGCGTTTACACCGTTCGAGCGCATTTAATAATTTGTCTATTTACTTCTCTCTCTCCCCCTTATCTGTTTTTGGCACGCACGCAAAAAAAACTGCAGCTCATGCTACGGATTATTATGGTGAGTAGTCCTCGTTGTATGCCGTAATCTTGTGCCTAGACCTCTTGCAGCCCCAGTAGTGCAATCAATGTGCCCGTAAAGCCAACTACCGTAACGCTCCGTACTATTTATAACCCAGAATCTCTCTCTCTATCTCTCTATCTATCCATCTATCTGATTCGACTATATTATATTATATTTCCGTATTATGTATTTGTTGTGTATTGTAGTTCGTTGCGCCTCTATATTTCCACCCACCTCAAAAGCTATCCGACTTTGCGTAGATTTACTTGCTTGACCATTTAAGTAGCAATGTTATATTCCGTGTACAGATATTGTATGTTTATGCCCATAGCTTCTAGTAGTTGCTTCTCCGATCTTTGTTTGCGATTCGGTCGTTTGATTTGGACCCATATAAATTACGTATTATATTTGTATACATTTTCTATGATTTATAACCGATTTGTTTCAATTAGCTCTATACCACATCGCAACAGATTCAGTTTGTATTATCGAATTCGAAAACAGTACATTGTGTATTAAGTGATTTATATCGAAATGAAAATCAACAGCCAATTGTTAATCTCCACCCAATTTATAAGTTCTTAATTCGTTTAAGTAGTTTTCGTAATTATTTTAAGTTCTGACTACCTTTTTTTTTACGATCAACCTCAGTTTCGTTATAATTTATGTATAACATTCTTAAGTATTGTGGTATATGATAAAGCAGCTGTGACGACAGCTGTATTTGGTTTAAACATTTTTCGTTCTTAGCATAACCGATCTATAAAGCGAGTATCTTTAATCGATTAGTTTGTCCAGCAGTATCTATTTAAGTCTCCTATGATAACCTTTAAGAACTGACACCGCAACCAGACACCCACAAACAACAAAACTGCATGCGAAAGCACAGAATCGAGAGTCTATACATACATATATATTATGATTGATTAATCTCATAACTTATATCAGTTGAATATCCTAAGCTGTATGATAAAGTTACTCCTCCCCTCGTTGCCTTTTTGTGTTCACCATCAAAAAGCTAGGCTTGTGTGCTAATTATCCATTATCCTAAAATATTATATATCAAGTATATACGTATATATCCGTATGTGGCCATGTGAGATCATTTCGCCGAAGCAACAATTACGCACACTTAACCGAACCAACCAAAAACATTTATCACATTCTTTACCGTATGCATTTAGTTTAAACATTGACTATCGATGGACATGTCGATTCAAATGGGCGGTATGCTAAAGCCAAACTCATGATTTTTTTTCGTTTTGATTTGAAAAGTCACAAAAACAAAAAACAAAAAACAACAAACAAACCAACCAACAAAAAAATAACCAGCAATGTATGTACAATAATTTTTTATTTATATTTCTTCAAGATGAATACAATCTTAATCCGGGTTTAGAGTGGGAGGATGAATTCACAGGTAGGTACAGGCCAGCCGCCGCCAAAAATATTGAACAGTGACGGAATCGACATGAAGCAAAATAGGAACGCTCCAATTCTCACTTAAAAAGCGAAAAGAAATCCAATCCAATCGAATCGAAACGAAATGAAAAGAATATGAACGCGTTGAAAAACTCGAATTATTCGAGATGTCAGTGTTGAAAGAAGATAATGAACGAGCACACATGCACACTTACAACACTATTCTAACGGACCAGCCTCGATCCTTCTCTGCCTGTCTCTTTCTTGCTCTCCTCTCCGCTTATGTACAGCTTCCATTTACAAGACCGCCCGTTATCCTGTTAGCCGCCCCTCCCCCCGTCTCTGTGTCGTGTTGCTAACCTTAAATCATCCCATACCAAACTCTCTGCTAACCCAGTATGTTATCTCTAACAAGCCAAAGAACAACACGGGCACAGGGATGCTTCCCTGCTTGAGAGTGGGCGTGGCGCACGCCACCGCCCACCTTTTCCTCCCATCTCCACACACACACACACTCCCTCTCTTCAATTGCAGCACTGTAACAGTAACAGCAACAGCATCGATCAATCGGCCGTTAACTTTACAATGTTAAATATATTTGTAATATATTCTAGCATAAAACTAAATAATTTTAAGTGCAATTATAAAATGGGTGGAGAAAATGCATAAAACGATCTGAGAAAACCAAGCAATGTGATGTAGAGTATAGCGATAATGTTGAATAGAGTTAATCGAAACAGAAACAAAAACCCGAAACTACAAACCATAAACCAGACCAAAAATCCCGAAACGGGAAATTGTAAACTTTTAATTTCTGTAATTGGCTTTGAGTATTAACTAGGTGATCAACCGAATTACAAATTAAGCAAAATTATCCGCTATCCCACACACATGATCACCTGTTCATTAAATCACTGTAATTAATGTGCTGTGTATATCGATAACAAATTACCATCTGATATATGCACCAGAGTGTTTAACAGTTTATTAACAGCCATGCACCTGCTGACACATCTCGCCCTCCCTCTCTCTCTCTCTCTCTCTCTGTCTCCCTAACCCCCCTCGTTCCTGTTATCTCTTTCGAACGCACGCATTTGTGATCTCACCTCCCACCCCACTCCCAACCAGAAGACGAAGAAGAAGAAGAGAAAACCCGAATGCTGCAATCTTCTCCCTCTCGCTCACTCTAAGCTTCAACCTTCACCCACACGCCCACTTCAAAAAGCTAACCTCAAAAACAGAAAACCCAAAACCCATTGCCCACAAAAAATTAAAAACAAAAAAAGCCAAAGATTACAGAAGAATCGCAGCAAAGTCGAAGAAGAACGCTAATTAAAAGCTAACAACCCGAAGAATATACAAAAAGCCCAAAACGCACGAATACGAAATACGAGAAATACGAATCCGAAAGTAGAATTGTTCCTGTTCTGTCGATTGTCACGTTCCTCTAGCTGTGTTAGTTTTATACCTTAAACAGTGCTTGCATTTGATGCCCAAGGAGATGACGAAGAGAGCTCGCTGCCCCACCTGGACAATGGATTCACCTCGAAGCTGCCACCGGGCTACCTCACCCACGGCCTGCCCACCGTCAAGGACGTTGCCCCGGCCATCACACCTTTGGAGATCAAGAAGGAGACGGAGGTCAAGAAGGAGGGTGAGTGTTTACGTCTTTCATCTTACAAACTGATCACCAATCGAATCTATCGATAAAAAGGTAAAAATTATCGTAGGCTTTTTGAAACCTATACCCAAATACGTGCAAATCTTACCCTTGTTGTTATATTAGAGAAACTCTGATTAATATGTCCATATATATTTCCCTGCAGTGCAAGAGCTGTCCGAGGAGCAGAAACAAATGATCATCCTGTCGGAGGACTTCCAGCGGTTCGTGGTGCGCGCCGGGCGCGTCATCGAGCGAGCACTTTCCGAAAACGTGGACATCTACACGGACTACATAGGCGGCGGCGACAGCGAGGAGACCAACGACGAGCGCTCCCACGCCCGCCTCTCCCTGAACCGCGTGTTCTACGACGAGCGCTGGTCCAAGAATCGCTGCATCACCAGCATGGACTGGTCGACCCACTTCCCGGAGCTGGTGGTGGCCTCCTATCACAATAACGAGGAGAGCCCCAACGAGCCCGACGGCGTGGTGATGGTGTGGAACACTAAGTTCAAGAAGCGCACCCCCGAGGACGTCTTCCACTGCCAGAGCGCGGTGATGTCCACCTGCTTTGCCAAGTTCAATCCGAATTTGATACTCGGCGGCACGTACTCGGGCCAGATCGTGCTCTGGGACAATCGCGTGCAGAAACGCACGCCCATCCAGCGCACTCCGCTGAGTGCCGCCGCCCACACACACCCGGTGTACTGCCTGCAGATGGTGGGCACCCAGAATGCGCACAACGTCATCTCGATTTCGTCGGACGGCAAGCTGTGCTCCTGGTCGCTGGACATGCTCTCCGCGCCGCAGGACACCCTCGAGCTGCAGCAGCGCCAGTCGAAGGCCATCGCCATCACTTCGATGGCCTTCCCGGCCAATGAGATCAACAGTCTGGTGATGGGCAGCGAGGATGGCTACGTCTACTCGGCCTCGCGCCACGGCCTGCGCTCCGGTGTCAACGAGGTGTACGAACGCCATCTGGGCCCCATCACGGGCATCTCCACGCATTACAACCAATTGTCGCCGGACTTTGGACACCTGTTCCTCACCTCCTCGATCGACTGGACCATCAAGCTCTGGTCGCTGAAGGTAAAACCCGAATAGATTATTCACCCTATGTTGGCATTGCTCAAGTCTGTTGATTGCAGGACACAAAGCCGCTGTACTCGTTCGAGGACAACTCGGACTATGTGATGGACGTGGCCTGGTCCCCGGTGCATCCGGCGCTCTTTGCCGCCGTCGATGGCAGCGGACGCCTGGATCTGTGGAACCTCAACCAGGACACCGAGGTGCCGACGGCCTCCATCGTGGTGGCGGGCGCTCCGGCGCTGAATCGCGTGTCCTGGTCGCCGTCGGGCCTGAATGTCTGCATCGGGGATGAGGCCGGCAAGCTGTATGTGTACGATGTGGCCGAGAACCTGGCGCAGCCGTCGCGGGACGAGTGGTCGCGGTTCAACACCCATCTCAACGAGATCAAGATGAACCAGAGCGACGAGGTCTAGGCTATTGCTGCGCCATCCCTGTTGTGATCCCAGCTCCCTAGCTCCCTAGCTCCGTAGCTCCCTAGTTTTGTATAGCCCACGTAAAGATCCGCAGTCAGCAGAGTGCCCAGCATTCGTATATCCCGTATCCCGTATCCCGCATCCGTAATCCCCAATCCCTCGCCCCGACCCTCATTTCCGAGAGCAATCCAGGGAAGCGAAACCGAAGAACACACTCTCCAGCTGTATTAGATGATGTGTGGATGGTTCATGCAATGAAACTCGACAGAATACATTATGTAGACTTAGAACTGGATAAATAGGTCTCCCTCCCGCGTCTTAAATTGGTATTGTAATTTATTTTTGGTATTATTAGGTGTTGTCAATCCCAATCCGAGCTGTCCGTTGGGGCTTCTTCACTTTTTATTTAACTCCTGTGACTAAAAAGAACGAAGATCGTTTGCCCTGCGGCTGTCGAGCGGGGCGGAGAGACAGCAACGCATAAATAAATTAACTGCTATTATTATGCATAACTAAGCTTAAAACCCTGAGAAGCCGAAGCAGAGAAGAAAGACAGTGGCGTTGAGAAGAGCGGGGGGCTAAGAATTGAAGCGTACGAAAAGCGAAGACAAGCAAGCGATAGCCACTCAACTGAAAGAGCCCAAAATGTAAATGTAATAGAGTGAAGCCTATTTAACGAGATTAAATAAAGATACTATCTATATACACACAAATAATGACTTGCTCTTTGTTGGAGGGAATTCTTCTGAAGAGCGTGATGCTGTATGGCATATCCGTACGTGCAATCTCGAAATTGTTTGCAATTATAGCGCTCACTTATGGCCTAGGAACCCTCTCGAAGCATTCGCAATACAAATGGTTGCTGGAGCTCCACTGTAATTTCAATTAATTAATTCAAACCGAGTGCCAAGTGATTCAGTGGCTGAGGAATTCCAAGTGCAAGCCTCTGAGCTGAAAGCTTGTGGCGAAAGTCGCGCTTGCAAAAGCTTGTACACTACAAGAAACAACCGAAACATCAGCTAGTTGGTGGGAATTTAATTTAAAAAACATTTGTTAGGGTACATTTGATATCTAAACTTGATGTCTTCAAGTGTTCTTCGACTTTGTAAGCATTTTTTGGAACAAGGATGGCCACCAAAGGACTCCGGGGCCCCGACTCCCTTCGTCTTTTCACACGAAGTTACCCGAAACCGAAAAATAAATAAAATTAAATTAAATTGGTATTAAACAAGCGTTGTATTTGGCCCATTTCGAACAGTGTAGAACTTGGCAAGCAAGGCAGAGAGACGGCGAGCTACCTCCCATTGATTCATTAACCAAGAGCAAGCAGAAGCGGCCGCAGCAACGTTGCTCGCCTCACAAACCGCAGTGCAATAATAAGTTATTACCAAAAACCTCTGGATTTAAATCTGCGAGTAAATCTGCTTTAGTTGCTGATATCTAAAAACCGTTGCCCAGTATGAACTACAAGGTGAGTGGAGCTTGCATCACCGGGCGGGCGGTGCACTTATCGATTTGCCACTTGCAATGCGATGCGTCATCTTTTCAGCCCGTGCCCACGGTGGTGGCCGCCACCCCCTTTGACGCCTCTGCGGACGCCCAGGCCCTGCGGTCGGCTATGAAGGGACTCGGCACCGACGAGCAGGAGATCATCGACATCCTCACCGGGCGGAGCAACCAGCAGCGCCAGCAGATTCGCGCCATCTTCGAGTCCGAGTTCGAAAGGGACCTGGTGGAGGACCTCAAGAGCGAGCTGGGCGGCAAGTTCGAGGACGTCATCGTGGGCCTGATGATGCCTCCGGTGGAGTATCTGTGCAAGCAGCTGCACGCCGCCATGGCTGGCATGGGCACGGAGGAGGCCACCCTCGTGGAGATCCTCTGCACGAAGAGCAACGAGGAGATGGCCCAGATTGTGGCCGCCTACGAGGAGCGCTATCAGCGGCCCCTAGCCGAGCAGATGTGCAGCGAAACGTCCGGCTTCTTCCGGCGCCTGCTCACTCTGATTGTGACCGGGGTGCGGGACGGCTTGAACACGCCTGTGAATGCGGAGGAGGCCAAGGAGCAGGCCGCCCAGCTGTATGCGGCCGGAGAGGCCAAGCTGGGCACCGACGAGGAGGTCTTCAACCGGATCATGTCGCACGCCAGCTTCCCGCAGCTGCAGCTCGTCTTCGAGGAGTACAAGGAGCTCTCCGGCCAGACCATCGAGCAGGCCATCAAGCACGAGATGTCCGACGAGCTGCACGAGGCCATGATGGCCATAGGTGGGTCATGCCATGTGCCATTGACTCTGTTATAGTGTGTTATATGGAGTTTTTGTTACTTTGTTACCAGTGGAGTGCGTGCAGTCGCCGGCGGCCTTCTTCGCCAACCGCCTGTACAAGGCCATGAATGGAGCCGGAACGGACGATGCCACCCTCATCCGGATCATTGTCAGCCGCTCGGAGATCGACCTGGAGACGGTCAAGCAGGAGTTCGAGCGCATCTACAATCGCACCCTGCACAGCGCCGTGGAGGTAAGTGATCCCAGGCTTGCACTGCTTTATGGTTAATGCTGTATCCTTCCATTCCACCTTGCCCCCCGTGTTCTGAATTCTGTATTTCTTGTGGTGTTTGTCTCTCGTCCCAGGACGTAAGTATTGGCCCCGGCATTGGCACCCAATCTCATGCGCTAGTAGAGCCCCATTACGCTATAGTTGCTTGTTCGCTGCCCCCCAATTGGTTTAGAGAGTCCTGCTCTTGGTCGAAATTTAACATACCATATAAGCAACCTTGGTGTGAAGGGCTTAACTAACAATACTTGTTTCAAACTATTTGCTAAGCTTGTTCCCGATCTTGTCTTGCTCTTGCAGGCGGAAACCTCTGGCGATTACAAACGGGCCCTGGCCGCCCTGCTGGGAGGAGCCTAATCTATGATATAGCCCCATATATTTAATGTATTTATCCACGCAATTGTTGTTCTACTAGCCGGATTCGTAGTGTGCCTTTTTAGGGAAATCGCTTTAATGGCTGCGCCTGCGCACAGCATTGGCAATAAATAAACGCACAAAGCAAGAGTATCTAACTGATAAATGAATACAATACAATTTGGACAAGGCAAGGTAACTGCGCCCAACAATAATGACTACTTGAAGAATAGCTTTTGCATTCGCTTGTCCTTGACGGGCAAGTGGCTTTGCATCGCATCCGGGTTGGTCCAGAAGGGTACAGAGTTTTGGAGCTCCGAGCACGGCGCCTCCCGGTGGATGTACTCCTTGAGTATGTAGTCCTTCTCAATCTCATGGTGGAATCGTGTGTCGTGCATCCGGATCAGTACATCGTCGACGCGCAGAAAGTGGCGCAGGAGCACAAAGAATCCAGAGGGCATCACGCGCTGCCATTACATAAATTGACACTTGTTTTATGGTTTCGTTTCCAGCGATTGTAAACTTACGATTCGCACACTCATCACGGAAATGCCGTGGTCGTGCAGCTCGTCCTCGAACAGTGTGAGATCTGTGTAGAAGATGATATTCTCGCGCTCCATCAGCTTGAACATGTTGAGGGCCTGGTCGGTGGCCTCGATGCGCACCTTGTCGTTCGTGGTGCCCTGGTAGGTGGATGTAAAGGTCCAGTCGAAGGGCTTGAACTTCTCCTCCATGGTCTTTTCGGGTCTGTTGGGGCGGGAGTAGCAAATATCGGTTATTGAGAGCCTTGACGCTTGCATAAGAGAGTTATCTTTTGGTAATACAAAGATATACACTCCCCCAAGGAAGTTTCTAAGGCTTTAGATAGATGTATGATCATGAAACTTGGAAATACATCCTTGCAAAAAGTGGTTTAGGCTAAGTGAACGGCGTCAGGAAGTTACCAGCCATATAACTAGAGTTATGCACATCTTTCTGGTATTTAACCCACCTAGAGAGGCTCCTGTTACAAAATCCTTTAAAATTATGAAGTTTTGTAAGCACGTTCCTGGTATTACACCCGCCAAAAACAGTATCTATGCTGTATGTACCTATAACCCCAGAAAGGTTGTATTTATAGGTCTATAAATAGCTTCAGAATCCGCCTAGAAGAGTTTTTGGCAACACTAACTACAAAAACCCCCAAAAGGATGATTATTATAAGCACGGACTTGGTATATGCAATACCCTAGGGCAGTTCCTGCCTACAACTAACATAATTACCCCAGAAAGGTTGTATCTTTAGGGTTTCCTGGTAAAGAAATCCACCTAGAGCAGGCCTAGAAACCCATGATAACACTCAAGCAACCACAGCACCTGCAAGTTTAGAATACGGGAAGCATGGCTGCTGGGAGACCCACCGCGTTTCGCGCCATTCCTGCGCACAGGCGACCTCCAGGGGCTGCTTGCCGTTGTCCACCAGGGCCAGGGCGTCCATGGGCTTGAACTCGATGATGGCGCCGTCCTTGTGCTTCAGCACGAGCTGGTTCTTGTTGAACACCATGTCCGGCAGGTGGGGCAGCTCGAGGGAGTGCTGGTAGTGGCAGAGGTCGCACCGGTTGGCGTCCTCCTTGGCGCAGCACTCGGTGCTGCCCAGCTTGCAGATGCTCTTCAGGATGTGCGACTTCTCGTAGCTGATCTGCCAGTCGTGGAACCGGATCGACTCGCTGTCCACCGGCAGTCTCGGCGCAAAGCCCTGTCCGCCGGATAAGATTGATAAGAGCGGTTGTATCCCTTGGGCAACTGCTCCCGGACGGAGGGTACTCACATCGTATGCCATCGGGTGCAGCGGGGCGTCGTTGCTGTGCGTAAAATAAGTACAAATTCCGTATACAAACTGTTTAAATTGTACTTTTCCGGACGCTCTGGACAACAAGTTGGGGCAGGGTATCGATGACAAGTGTCGATAGGCAGGGCAACCCTCAAGCCCGGCAAAACATAAATTCAAATCTGCAGGGGTTTGCTCAAGTGAGGGTGGCGTGCGAGCGAGCAGCCGCAAGGAGCCCTTGGATAATCAAGAACATTTAATTTAAGAAGCCAATCGAAATTCAAAGAAACTGCCTCCGATAACAGGCTGGCAACGCAGTGGGCTTTGCTTTAATTCGCGTTTTGACAAGTTTAGGTTAGAACGAAGCGTTGGCTTAGAAGTGCGCATTTGGAAGTTAATAAATTCATATCAAATCGGGCTGGAGTACCAGCATTAACCGGAATATTTAAGGAAAAATTCAATTTGAAAGCTTACAAAATAGATTTATCGATTACCCCCGATAGCCTGTGTGTTTGTTGTTGTTTCGCCAACTTTAGGTTAGCCCGTTTGACCTACTCGAGTGAATTGTGAAGGGCTAACAAATTCATATTAAATCGGATCATATTTAATTCCCTTGAATATTTGGCATAGTGAATTTGGATTTATCGAACTTCAAGCTGATTTCGCCCGAAACCAGTCTGGCAACGCAGTGACCTTATTGTTTATTATTGTTTCGCCAAGTTTAGGTTAGCCCGTTTGACCTACTCGAGTGAATTGTGAAAGGCTAACATATTCATATTAAATCGGATCATATTCAATTCCCTTGAATATTTGACAAAGTGAATTTGGATTTATCGAACTTCAAGCTGATTTCGCCCGAAACCAGTCTGGCAACGCAGTGACCTTATTGTTTATTATTGTTTTGGCAAGTTTAGGTTAGAACGTAGCTTAGGGTTACTTATGTGAGACACAGCAACTGAAGCATCCCCCGCAGAGATGAATACCCTGAAGCGCGTGCACGGACTGCGGCCCCCATTTGGGATCGCTGCCAGCCTCTGGCACCGCCTCCCCAAGGCACTCTCCTCCGCGGTATCCTACTCGACCGGCTCCCTGGGACAAACGCCCACGACGGACGGGCCCACCGCCTCCCAAAAGGCGCAGGCGAGCGCCGAGAGTGTCCCCGGAATGGCCGAGATCCTGCGCCAGCACAAGGCCTCCGAGCTGTCCCTGGGCCAGCCCACCGCGCTCTCCCATCCGCACCTCATCCGCGAACGGGAGCTGGTGCCCGGCGTGGAGCAGTCAGAGTTCTGCGAGCGCCGCCGCCAGCTCATGCGCAACATTCGCGCGCACGCCATCAATTTTCCCGATAAGTTCAGCTACCACGCGAGCCGCTCCCACTTGGTAACAGCTCCCAGCTCCCAGCTCCCGCTGACCGTTCCCTCTAACGCACTCGCCTGCCCCTCCCGCAGCTAGTCCTGGGCGCCGCCACCAAGAAGTTCATGAGCGGCAAGATCCCGTACGTGTTTCGGCAGAACTCGGACTTCTACTACCTCACCGGGTGCCTGGAGCCGGACGCAGTGCTCCTGCTGACGATCGATGAGCGCGAGGAGGTGCGCTCGGAGCTGTTTATGCGGCCCAAGGACGCCCATGCCGAGCTGTGGGACGGGCCGCGCACGGGACCCCAATTGGCGGTGCCGCTGTTCGGGCTCAGCGAGGCCCACGACCTCGACCAACTGGAGACGGTTCTGGCCGCGCGGACGGCGGCCCTGAGGCCGCATATCTGGTTCGACGAGAAGGTCACCGAGCTGCCCGGCCTGACGGAGGGTATGCGGCGGCTGAGCGAGACGGAGAAGCGGCCCCTGCTGCTCGCCCATACGTTTCTGGAGCAGTTGCGACTGCTCAAGTCCCCCGCCGAGATGGACCTGATGCGACGTACCTGCGACATTGCCGCCAACTCGTTCAACGAGGTCATGGCCGAGACGAAGCCCGGCCAGTCGGAGCATCATCTGTTCGCGGCCATTGACTACAAGTGCCGCAAGCGCAATGCCAGCCACCTGGCCTACCCGCCCGTGGTGGCTGCCGGGCGCAATGCCACCATTATACACTACGTGAACAACACACAGCTCGTGGCCGACAAGGACCTGGTGCTGATGGACGCCGGTTGCGAGTACGGCGGCTATACGAGCGACATAACGCGCACCTGGCCGGCCAACGGAGTGTTCACGCCTGCCCAGCGCACGCTCTACGAGATGCTGCACCGGCTGCAGGGCGAGATGATAGCCGTGGTGATGCAGCCGGGCGGGGAGACGCTCGACCAGCTGTTCGAGTCGATGTGCTTCAAGCTGGGCAGGTACCTGCAGGAGATCGGCCTCGTTACGAAGGCCGTCAGCGACTTCAAGGAGGTGGCCACGCTGGGCTATCGCTTCTGTCCGCACCACGTCTCCCACTACCTGGGCATGGACGTGCACGACACGCCGCATGTGCCGCGAAGCGCGCGCATCGTGCCGGGCATGGTGTTCACCATCGAGCCGGGCATTTACATCGGGCCCCACTGCACGGACGTGCCGGCCGAGTTCCGCGGCATCGGCATCCGCATCGAGGACGATCTGCTGATCAACGAGCAGGGCAGGGCGGAGGTGCTGACCTCCGGCTGTGTGAAGGATCCGAGGGCCCTCGAAATCCTTTGCAAGAAGTGAGCCTGGCTCCCCAAAATTTTTAGTTCAAAAGCTCTGTATGATTTCCCCATCTAATATTACCTCCTCCCTCTAAAAAAGACTACGTGAATGGCAAGGCATAGAGTGTTTTTACTGGGTCCCTACAGCTTGGCGAACACGGGCTTGTCGTCCTTGGTCAGCTGGGCGGCCACGGCCTGGGCCAGGTCCTCGGACTGCAGGTTCAGCTTGTTGAGCAGGCGCTGCAAGAGATTGCAAGGGATTAGATCAATTGTAAAGCATGATTATGGTCTATAAATAGTCTATATTCCCCTCGGTTCGACAACTTCCGTTTGGTTTGAGACCTTCTTAGCTCGGCATCGTCAATGCGCTTTGGTTTGAGACCTATCGAACTCGGATCGTGTCAATTACCTTGGGTTAAGACCTTCCTAACTTGGGATTTTCTATTCCCTTAGCATCAGTATCTTCCGAGCTCGGGATCGTATGAATTCCATTTGATCTGAGACCTTTCGAGCTTGGTATCGTCAATTCCCTGTGGTTAAGACCTTACGACTACGGAATCGTCAATTCTCCTTGGTTCGAAACCTTTCGATTTCAGGTTCGTCAAATTCCTGACCCAAATTCCTTGGGTTAAGACCTTCCGAGCTCGGGATCGTATGAATTCCCTTTGATTTGAGACCTCTCGAGCTCGGTATCGTCAATTCTGTGTGGTTACGACCTTACGACTTCGGGATCGTCAATTCCCTTTGGTTTGGGATCTTCAGAGCTCGGGACCATGTCATTTCCGTTTGGTTCAAGACCTTCCGAGCTCGGTGTCATCAATTACCTTTGGTGCAAGATCTTCCCTTTTGGGGCAGCAGCAAGGTCTAATATACCTATACAGATTGTTCGGGTACTTACAATGTGGTCGAGGCCCTCCTGGTTGGTGTGGTCCAGCGAGTAGACCAGGCTCTCCTTGGTCGTCTGCACGGCGACGGGACTCTTGCCGGCTATATCCTCGGCGAGGGCCAAGGCTCCGCTCAGCAGAGCCTCCTTGTCGGGGAAGACGCGGCTCACGAGGCCCGCGGAGTGCGCCTCGGCGGACTCGAAGCGCCTGCCCGTGTAGCAGAGCTCCCGGACCAGTGATTGGCTGCCGATCACCTTGGGCAGCCGTTGCAGAGTGCCCACATCGGCGGCCATGCCGATGTCCACCTCCTTCACCTGGAAGAAGGCATCCTCGGTGCAGTAGCGGATGTCGGCGGCCGTGATCAGGTCGACGCCGGCGCCAATGCACGCCTTGTGCACCGCCGTGATCACCGGCTTGGGGCACAGCTCCAGGCTGGTTATCGAGTCCTGGTAGACGCGGATAACGCGCTCCATGATCACCCCCCTGCGGGCCACGTCATCCGTCTCGCCCAGGCTCTGTCCCATGTTCATCATGTCCTGGAGATCGATGCCGGCGGTGAAGTGCTTCCCGGCAGCGGACAAGACGATGACCCGGCACTCCGGATCGCTTCCCAGTCCCTCGATGCACTCCTTGATCTCCCTGCGGGCGAGAGGGGGTTAGAGGGGAAACCTTTGGCAGGGACAACCGGATGGGGCTCACGCACATCCACATCTGCTTGTTGATGGCATTGAGCTTGGCGGGACGGTGCAGCTCCACATGGAAGACAAAGGGCTTGGGCGTACTGATCTGCAGGGTCTTGAAGTGCGTGGCCTGGCCGTGCTCCGTCCGGGGGGAGGCGGGGCTGGAGGTGCTGGACGAGAGATGGCGCTGCGGCTGCATGGCGGCTGGCGGAGTCAGAAATGTGCCGATCAGAGGGGCGGACCAAGAGGTCGCTCGGACTTTGTCCGGGCACTTTGGACCCGGGAGGACCGTTCTATCGGACCGCCAGGGTTGACTACCTACCGGCCCTGGTGGGCGCCAGGCGCCAGAAGTTGCTCAGTCGGTTCAGGGACATGTCTGCAAAATCGTCTCTGCTTTATTCAAATTAACTTGTTGCTTGTTGCGGCGAATTTGTTTGGCCCTACGCCCAGCGATAACACTTTTCGGGTTGCCAATCGATTGTCGATAGTTGCTATTGGTATTGCGGTAAAACTTGGATTTGAATACTGCAGTTTAAATGTTATACTAAAATAAAAAACAATTGCATCGACAATCGATTTTGATGCTATAGGAAGTATCGGTTGTATAATTATTTTTATTGCGACATTATTTAAATAATTCTTTGCGATATTTGTTAAATATACCACTTATTATTCTTATTTGGAGCTGTGATTCTGTAAACAAAATGAAAATATTATATGATGGCCGAAATAGAGTCATTAAAGAGACCATGTTTAATTTCATAGAGCTGTAACCAAGCTTCCATGCTTATTTTTGTGCTTACGTTAAGTAATATACCAATAAAAAATACTATTCTTAGTATTAATAGTCGTGTTCTTAGTGTTAATAATTAGGTTGGATACCCGATGAATTGAATGCACCCACGGTTGCATTTTTCCGTGCTGCAATGGCCAATACTGGCCCCAGTGCCATCCTTAGGCCTGGGCACTTGGGGAACCGTCAGTGCTTCTTTAGCGCCCCCTCAAGCAAGAGCTCGAGCTCTCTCTCTAGTGCTCAGTGAAAAGTGTTCAAGCCGAAGTGTCTTCAGTGTCTTCAGTTCGTGCGTTTGCAGTTTCCTTGATTTTTTGCATTTAATTTTGTGACAAAACATCGAAATGGCATGCGTTCTCTGTCGCAGCGCTGAAAAAGACGACTTGGCCTTCGGGTCCGAGCTTCGTTGCGCCCGTATGATGGTCCATCGCAACTGCTTGGTAAGTGCGAAAAAAATTTTCCGATCCCGGCTTATTCCTCAAATTTCAGCTACCCCCCCTCCCCCTACCCATCAATTATCGCTCACCCCCTGTGCCGGGTGCTTCCTATATCCCTCTCCCTTTCACCCCCTTTCACGCTGCAAAGGAAAATCTCGATCTTTTGCATTTCCTTTCAGGTTTTCCTGATCCCTTTGCCCTTTTTTCCATTTTCGCTCACCCCTTTTGCACCCTGTGGTTCCTATACCCCCCTCCCCCTCTCAGGCAGCCAAGAAAATTCTCGATCTTTCGCACTTTCTTTCAAGTTTTCTTGTCACCCCTTGCAAATTTTCCTCATGCCCGCTTTTCCCGTCATTCAATTCTTTCCTCGCACGATCCTTTCGTTGATTTTGCGAGTTTTCCTTCTTTTGACCCGGTCCACTTTCCTTCTCTCTCTTTCACCACCGACGCCATTTTCTTTTTGGATAAAAAATTTTTCCACTTGTAATAATACCCATGCAAAAATCGAAGTGCAAGCTCATGCACTCACACATGCACCTGTAAATGCCGGCTCATGCACGTACACATACACATACACACACGGAAGCAGAAAATGGAGACGCTGCCTACACAGACACATATCTCTCCACGAATAGAAACCCAAAGCCGCTTGCGCACCCTCCGAAGCACCCTCTAACGCACATTCCTACACACTCTTACATTCTTATACACACACACACGCTTGTCATTGGAGACATCCGAAGCTTTTTGCTTTTGAGAGCACTGGGAGGGGAAAGAGCCCAGGGTTGCCATGATGTCTTACATAAGAATTCCACACCCTTACGCACAGACATACACAAGCTCTTACGCATTCTTTTACCACTCTTAGGCATTATTTTAGCCATACGCTACGCACACACATTCTTCCACACACTTTCGCACACTCTTGCACACAGACTCTTCCACACGGGGTCGGGGTGTTCCACACCCGCTTGCGCACCCTCTTACGCACATTCTTACACAGTCTTACATTCTTTTACATACACGCCTCCTTTTCATTGGAGACATTCGCAGCTTTTTGGAAGCACTGGGAGGGGAAAGAGCCCAGGGTGGCCACGATGTCTTACATCACCGATGGGCACAGATTTTCAGCTTGAGAGCAGACCACAAAAAGAAAAAAAAGACTACGTCCGATTTTTTGGTTCTACAAATTTTGTTTGTGTAATTTCACGCATTCCCTTTTCACCGTCAACTTCGGATGACGTGCATATTTCGATTCCCTTTTGATCGAGACCTTTTCTTCACACATTCCTTTTTCACCGTCAAATTCCGAGCATTTGTTCACGGTGGTTCCCTTTTCACCGTCAAATTCCGAGCACTTAATCCCCTTAATACCCTCTTGGCGAGACATTCACAGCTTTTTGTTTTGGGAGCACTCGGAGCAAAAGTTGCTAGGCGCTGCCCATGAAGGTCTTACATACATACTTCCACACTCTTACGCACACTCATCACACATTCCCTTTCACCGTTAACTTCAGATGACTTGCACATTTTCGATTCCCTTTCGTTTGAGACATTCGCAGCTTTTTGCTTTTGGGAGCACTGGGAGGGGAAAGAGCCCAGGGTTGCCACGATGTCTTACATACATACTTCCACACTCTTACGCACACTCATCACACATTCCCTTTCACCGTTAACTTCGGATGACGTGCACATTTTCGTTTCCCTTTCGTTCGAGACATTCGCAGCTTTTTGCTTTTCGAGCACTGGGAGGGGAAAGAGCCCAGGGTTGCCACAATGTCTTACATACACACTTCCACACTCTTACGCACACTCATCACACATTCCCTTTCACCGTTAACTTCGGATGACGTGCACATTTTCTTTTCCTTTTCGTTTGAGACATTCGCAGCTTTTTGCTTTTGGAAGCACTGGGAGGGGAAAGAGACGAGGGTTGCCACGATGTCTTACATACATACTTCCACACTCTTACGCACACTCATCACACATTCCCTTTCACCGTTAACTTCGGATGACGTGCACATTTTCGTTTCCCTTTCGTTCGAGACATTCGCAGCTTTTTGCTTTCGGGAGCACTGGGAGGGGAAAGAGCCCAGAGTTGCCACGATGTCTTACATACATACTTCCACACTCTTACGCACACTCATCGCACATTCCCTTTCACCGTTAACTTCGGATGACGTGCACATTTTCGTTTCCTTTTCGTTCGAGACATTCGCAGCTTTTTGCTTTTGGGAGCATTGGGAGGCAAACGAGCCTAGGGCCTAAAGCCTAAAAAAAAAAAAANAAAAAAAAAAAACACACCCAAACACGCAACACATCCCTACACACACACACCCACACACACTTACGCAGATCCTACACCCAACATCGAAGACCCCCTGTCAACTCTATCCAAACCCAAACCCATTCCCATTCCCAACCCAAGGAAACTTTACAGAGCAATACCATATCCAAAACTACGTAAACTATAGGACCATAGTCAGTCAGTGTTCGGTAATAGGGTTATACCTAGTTTAAGCTTGGTGTAACCATCAGATGTAGATGTAGATGTAGATGTAGATGTAGATAAGTAAATACACACATTTGGTGTCAAGTTGCACTTGTCTGATCCCGCCTCGTCTCTCTTTGCAGTACCTCAGCTCGAACCTGGTCCAACGCGGAAGCGAGAGCAACGGTCTGATGCGGTTCCTCCTGGAGGACATCCTGGCCGAGGTCGAGCGCTGCCGCAGCATTACGTGCCTGTACTGCGGCTTGCTGGGTGCGAACATTGCGTGCTGCCATCGCCGGTGCCGTCGCTCCTTCCACACCAAGTGCGGCGTGGACAATCTGGCCCAGAACCAGTTTCGTGACACCTACAAGTCATACTGTCATCTTCACGTGCGCCCCTACCGTCCTCGTCCGTCCCGCGATGAGATTTGCGTGATCTGCCAGATGGACCTGGTAACCGCCCTAGCGCCCTTCAACATGGTGAACATACTGCACTCGCCCTGCTGCCGCAATGGATGGTATCACCGCGCCTGCCTCCAGGGCTACGCCAACTCTTCGGGTTACTTTTTCAAATGTCCTCTTTGCAACAACTCGGACGTCTTCCACGACATTGCCCTGCGCGGCATCTCCATTCCCAACACGTAAGCACTAGCCATCCCCTCAACTGGTTCCTGAAAGTGGTTTCTAATGGATCCAACCTTTCTCGCTTTCCCTTGCAGCGATGCCTCCTGGGAGCAGGATCCGTTTGCCTTCATCGGCATAGGAAATCGCGAGGTGCAGTGCATTGCCACCATTTGCTTGGCCTCCAGCCGCACCGTGGGCATCACCCAAATGATGTACTGCATCGCATGCGGCTCCAATCCGATGCACACGTTCTGCAGCAGCCGCGAAGTGGGCTCCTACCTTTGCCACGTTTGCTCGGCGGTGGCTTTCGTAGCTCCCCCACCGGACCAGCCCGAGGCGAATGATAATCAGAGGATTAATGACATTCCGATCAATGCCATTCAAGGCAACCCTGACCAGCGCAATGTTGATCGCGGACAGCAGGAGGAGCAGGAGGTGGAGGTGGAGGGGGTGGTGCCCGAGGAGGATGTGGAGGTAGGGGCAGAGGCAGAGGTGGAGGAGGAGAGAGTGGTCGAAGAGGAGGAGGCACAGCCCCGCCCGTCGGCTCCCGTAGCCGCTCGTGCTGCAGCCGCTCTTGCCGCAGCCCCCGCAGAAGCTGCAGCAGCAGCCCCTGCTAATCGCCGTCGTCGCCGCCGTCGCCGTTCCAATCGTCGCCGTGCCGGACGCGACAATAATAATCAGAACAATGGCACCAACCAGGTTAATCAGGATAACCGCCAGAACCAGGGTGACCAAGACGCAGCAGCAGCTAGCGACTCTGACGACGATCACACCATGCGCATGGCATATAATGCGATCAACAGGGCCAGGCCCGCGGCTCAGCGCCCTCCCTTAGACATTAGCCTGAATAACACCCATGACCTATACCACACAAAGATGCAAGCGCCCACCCGCGACACGGAGGACGAAGATGATGATGCCGTCTTCCGCTACCTGGCCGATCGCAGGGACGATGGCCCCCGCGCCACCATGGCGGCCCCCCTTCGCCGGGCCCACAACAGGCGCATGCGGAACGTAGTACCCTACAACCCCGCCGACAACAGCTCCACCGCCACCACCAGCCGTAACGTGTTCAGGGTCACAGATCCGGCTGAAATCTTTGCAGCCGCTCTTCGGGGCGCCAGAGAATCGGTCGAGTCGGGACCGTTGAGCTTGACCATGTCAATGCCGACCATCCCGACAACGTTTGAGTCCTTGGCCGCAATGACCGTGGCTGCGGCTACCTCGGCTGCGGCGAGCGTGGCGGCTGCCTCCGAGACGGCCGAAAGCCTCGCGATCGCCGACCAAGAGGCCGCGGCCGGGCACAGGGCACAAGCGTCTGCGGCCATGGCGTCGGCCTTTAGCTCGGCCATTCAGTCTAGATACAGTTACTACAGAAACAGGGCAATGATGACAATGGTGCAATCGATGGTAACGCGCGCTACCAACAGCAACCGCCGGCCGGAGACCGTTTCCGTCGGCGTGCAGACCAATGAGCCCCGTGTCCTTCGTCGCTCTAGCAGAGTCCGCGAACTGCTGGCTCGTAGCGAGGCCAATCAGGAAAACAGGTTGTCCAGGCGCAAGCGTTCCGCTTCGCCTCTGCAAGGGAGCCGCACCCGGTCGCAACGTCGCAACCGCGGACGACCCCTGCGCTCCTTGTCGCCGGGGCCGGTGAGCCAAATGAATGCCGAGCCGGTTGAAATGAATGCCGAGCCGGTTGAAATGAATGCCGAGCCGGTTGAAATGAATGCCGAGCCGGAGCGCGGGAACATCCCGGCCCAGGCCAACGAGGGCCCCGTGCGCGTGCGCAGGCATTTGGCTATGCGGAGGCCGGCAATTTCTGAACGATTCACTGATGAAGCTCCTGCTGGTCCGTTCGCTTCAACCAGTCGTCGTGCTCGTCGTCGCCAAACCGCAGATGCCGTCCAACTCGGCGCTCAGAGGCAGGGAGGTCCAAACCACAACACGTCCTGCGTGGCCAGCCGCACGCGAGGGCGCCTACACCCGGCCAGCTGCGATTAAATTCGCAACCAAAAACACGCAGGAGCACCGATCGAGGCGCTGCTCCTGCAGTTCCTAACCAACAACATAGGAACAACTGGTTTTGTCGCCCAGAAGATCGGGCAGACCAGAAACAAACTTCATCCAAAGTACCGGTGAGTTACGAGTTACAGTCGCTGCTCGGGAAATTCCAATTGACCTGGCGCTCTTCATTTCCAGGAAGACCTTCTCCCGAAACCACTTTCCATCCTCGAACCGGACATAACTCCCCAGCATAACTCGTCAGCATAACTCGCCAGCATAACTCGTCAGCATAACTCGCCAGCATAACTTGCCAGCATAACTCACCGGACATAAGTCACCTTTCGCCAACAAGAGTTTCGTTGCCCGGCAAACTACCGGTGAGTTACGAGTTACAGTCGCTGCTCGGGAAATTCCAATTGACCTGGCGCTCTTCAGTTCCAGGAAGATAATCTCCCGACACCTCTTTCCATCCTCGAACCGGACATACCTCGCTAGCATAACTCACCGGACATAACTTACCTTTAACCAACAAGAGTTTCGTTGACCGGCAAACTACCGGTGAGTTACGAGTTACAATCGCTGCTCGGAAAATTCCAATTGACCTGGCGGTCTTCAGTTTCAGGAAGATAATCTCCCGAAAACACTTTCCATCCTCGAACCGGACATACCTCGCCAGCATAACTCACCGGACATAACTTACCTTTAACCAACAAGAGTTTCGTTGACCGGCAAACTACCGGTGAGTTACGAGTTACAATCGCTGCTCGGGAAATTCCAATTGACCTGGCGCTCTTCAGTTCCAGGAAGATAATCTCCCGACACCACTTTCCATCCTCGAACCGGACATACCTCGCCAGCATAACTCACCGGACATAACTTACCTTTCACCAACAAGAGTTTCGTTGACTGGAAAACTACCGGTGAGTTACGAGTTACAGTCACTGCTCGGGAAATTCCAATTGACCTGGCGCTCTTCAGTTCGAGGAAGATAATCTCCCGAAACCACTTTCCATCCTCGAACCGGACATAACTCGCCAGCATAACTCGCCAGCATAACTCGCCAGCATAACTCACCGGACATAAGTCACCTTTCGCCATCAAGAATTTTGTTGACCGGCAAACTACCGGTGAGTTACGAGTTACAGTCGCTGCTCGGGAAATTCCAATTGACCTGGCGCTCTTCAGTTCCAGGAAGATAATCTCCCGACACCACTTTCCATCCTCGAACCGGACATACCTCGCCAGCATAACTCACCGGACACAACTTACCTTTCACCAACAAGAGTTTCGTTGACCGGCAAACTACCGGTGAGTTACGAGTTACAGTCGCTGCTCGGGAAATTCCAATTGACCTGGCCCTCTTCAGTTCCAGGAAGATAATCTCCCGAAACCACTTTCCATCCTCGAACCGGACATACCTCGCCAGTATAACTCACCGGACATAACTTCCCTTTCGCCAACAAGAGTTTCGTTGACCGGCAAACTACCGGTGAGTTACGAGTTACAGTCACTGCTCGGGAAATTCCAATTGACCTGGCGCTCTTCAGTTCCAAGAAGATAATCTCCCGACACCACTTTCCATCCTCGCACCGGACATACCTCGCCAGCATAACTCACCGGACATAACTTACCTTTAACAAACAAGAGTTTCGTTAACCGGCAAACTACCGGTGAGTTACGAGTTACAGTCGTTGCTCGGGAAATTCCAATTGACCTGGCGCTCTTCAGTTCCAAGAAGATAATCTCCCGACACCACTTTCCATCCTCGAACCGGACATACCTCGCCAGCATAACTCACCGGACACAACTTACCTTTCACCAACAAGAGTTTCGTTGACCGGCAAACTACCGGTGAGTTACGAGTTACAGTCACTGCTCGGGAAATTCCAATTGACCTGGCGCTCTTCAGTTCCAGGAAGATAATCTCCCGAAACCACTTTCCATCCTCGAACCGGACATGCCTCGCCAGCATAACTCACCGGACATAACTTACCTTTCACCAACAAGAGTTCCGTTGACAGGCTGCTTTAAAGGCAAACTACCGGTGAGTTACGGTTACAGTCGCTGTTAGGGAAATACCAATTGACCTGGCGCTCTTCAGTTCCAGGAAGATAATCTCCCGGAACCGCTCTCCGCCCTCGAACCACACTTCCGGCGATTGATACGCCCCTTTACGTATACAATATCAGAAAAATCTCAAGCATGACTCTGCCTAGCAGGTACATGTGACTCCCATAATACACGAAGCACATGCTCACACACTTCCACATACCACACTTTCATAACACCTTTTAAATATCTAAAAAAAACACATACACACACAGGAAACAAAACCAAAACAGTATGCTCTCCCAGAGCGGTTTTAATTGGAACTACACGTTTTAATAACTTCCAATAAAACCACTGGGAAAGCTTTGTAAATGGGGATCTCAAACGCCCTCGTTTTCTTCCACGCAAACGATCCTTTCCAGCAGACCTGGAAAAGCGATGAGAGGGAATGTGAGGCTGTAAATTATATTTAATTTAGATTCATTTATAACTATTTATATATATTTAACAAAATTGCCGAGCGAATGTTGATGCATCATCTGGCGATGGATACAAAAATAACAACCAAAACAAAGACCCTTGTAGTTTCTTAGTGAAATGCAAGTAAATCCACATTCTTGTTGGCCATATAGACGTACTCGCCTAAAAGGATACGAAAGACTAAAAGAACACCATACATATACTTGTTTCTATTTGAAAAAGAAGCGCAAATAAATGATTTGAAACATTATTTGTCGGTCATTTATGGAAGCAGAACCAAGAAACTATTGTGTGAAAAAATGTGATACGTTTTTTTTCATAGTTCATACAATTCTAGAATTATTTATCACTTCGGAAAGCAGTGCATGCCGAAACAAAAATATTTATTAATCCCCTTTTAAAGGAAATGTACCCATAACTGTATGATAGATAATAGATTGTCAATTATATATCGACTTGTATACATGTTTTGGTTTTGAAAACATGAAATAAAACGAATTAAATTCTCAAAAACTGTTTTTATGGGTAATATGAGGGTTGGGACTCACTAATGCATTTGAAATTTTAGGTAAAATTGTAATTATAATACGTGAGCATAAGAGAGGATTTTGAAATTATAATTTGGGGAGCCTTCCAAGACGCGTCACCTGCTTGATCAGTTTCAATTTAGGGGAATTTGGAAATTCGAACTGTCAGTGGGGCCCTGCTCGGCGCCCGCGCGACTATCGATAGACGGGGTGGCAACGTGGCGATAACGCCAGATTGGCCGCCCATCGCCCGTCTGGCCACACTGGGCCCATAGTTTTATTTGGTTTTTCATGTATTTGTGCGTTAGTAATAGTTTATCCCGCATTAAATTGTAAACTTGGCCCCAAGCCGCACGCCTCGCATTCGCAACGACAGCCGCCACCCGGCCCAGGTGTTCGAGGTGCGAACCGCCGTCAAGCGGGCAACAGGAAGCGCGAAAATCGCCGACAACACCGAACAGGCAATCAGCGCGTGTGGGTGTGCAGGCGCCAGTGAGACAGAAAGAGACATACTGCGTGCGTGTGTGTCGCGCTCGCGCGTGTGTGTGTGTGTGCGAGCGAGGGAGGCGAACTTTTTGGCAAAACTGTAATAAAAAAAAAAGAAGGCAACGAAAAATAGGAAAGCGGTAAAAGCTGAGGGATCCCAAACAACAGCTGTTGCAACAACAACAACAACAACACAGGGACAGGAACCGGAAATGGAAGGAGCCCCAAACAATTGGCGATAAAAAAAAAAAAGAGGCGACGGCGGAAACAGAAACAGAAACAGAATTCGAAAAAAACCACAAAAATACCATCTACCATCGCTTGCATATACGTATTTTAATCAAGGGAAATTAAATAACAAGGCGGCGGCACAGCAGCAGTAGGCAGTAATAACAACAACAATTACATAAATTAAACGCACAGCAACAAAAGCCAGCCAGCTTATCAGACAAAAGCCGCAACAACAAAGACAGCATCAGAGGCAGAGGCAGACGCAGCAGCCGCGGCCGCAGCAGCAGCGCAGCATCAGCAGCAGCATCATCAAAATTATAAAAAATTGAAACAAAAAAATCGCAGAATTTAATTTACATATAAACTAGCAATACACAATAGCGATTCCCTAGAGCCGGCTTGTTTTTGTTTTTTGTTTTAGTGCATATCATTGTGGCCAAAAATTGTAAATAAATTTGTTTTAAGCGAAACCATCATAACAAAAAATGGCACGCGGCTTCGATCATCTGTTCAAGTTGCTCATCATCGGCGACAGCGGTGAGTTTTTTCACATTTCCCATATTTCCCATATTTTCCGCTCTTCCCGCTTTTCCCGCTTTCCCTTTTTTGTCTTATAAATAGCCAAAGGCCCTGCCGAGCACTATAAATTGCAGTTTGTCCTACATTCGTTTATTATTAGCAATTTTTGGCGAGCAAACGTCTTCAAGTAATGCATAATTCGCAATTTTATAATCCCCAAGATTGGTCCTACAATTCCATCTTAAGTTTCGGGAGTATTACCTGAAACCCTCAACTTTCTGCTCCTCTTAAATATAGTTATCACTATTAGAACATTTCAATCGTATTTCTGTCGTTATTTGCTACTTTTATGGTGAAGAAATAGTTCTTCTGATCATGTTTATGATCGCAAAGATTAAACCTACAATTCCATCTTAAGTTTCGGGAGTATTACCTGAAAACCTCAACTTTCTGCTCCTCTTAACTATGGTTATTGCCATCAGAACATATCAAGGGTATTTCTACTTTAATATTGAAGAAATAGTAATTGATAATCCCTGGAATCATGTTTAGAATTTACATATATATCTTTTAGAGTCTTATCTGCCAATTTGCTTAACAGAATGATCTTAATGATCTTGAAATGAGTATGCCAGAAATAATTTGCAAATTTCATGATCAAAACACGCAATTTTCTGAATAGCTTTTCTCTTAAAAGTATCCAAAAGTTTCCTTTCCTTTGAGAAAAACAATATCTTAGAGCTCAAATCACACATTTACCAAATACCTTTGCAGATTAAACGTAATTAAGGGTTTACATATTCATTAACTGGGAACAACAAAATCTTGGAACCTTTAGCTTCTTGGGAGCATCATCGGAAAAATTCCTCAGATTCTGTAAATTTTTCAGATTGCTATCAGAAAGTAACAATCAAAATCACTTCCCAAGGCAATTGATTCCCAAGCATCAATCGCGTTTTTCCCACAACCTTTGTTTTCACGGCACTCTCGATATTTTCGTCTATATTCTTGAGAGTTTGAACAAATAATTCTGAAAGAACTTTGGGTAATCAAGGGCTCAACATATGTGAACTTATCCGGCTCTGCCCTCAAAATATTTATCTTAAAGTTTACCCTTACGCATGGTTCATTGGAAGTATTATCGGAAACAGTCATGCCTGAACAATTGAGCAACGTTTTCTCACAAAGTGGGAAAACCCTCTTCTTGTTCCCATAATTTTCCGGTTCTATAACTTTTCGGGAAGCTTTTTCGAAGCCATTCAAAGCAAAATGATCCCTCTTTTGGTCTACACTTTGTTTATCAGCTTAGGGTACATAAATTGTTTATTTGGGCGGCCTAATGGGGCGGGCTTGTTTATCGTCCAGATATGAAATTGTAGGAGCGTTTGGTCATATCATTATTAGCTCTTGCGTTTAATGACTAATTGAAAGCCAGTGAACGGCGGAAAAGCGAACCCCCTGCCAGCCGGTAACCTAATCCCTTTCGTTTCGCCCGCAGGTGTGGGAAAGTCATCGCTGCTCATCCGCTTCTCGGACGACACATTCTCGGGCAGCTACATAACGACGATCGGCGTGGACTTCAAGATCCGCACCGTGGACATCGGCGGGCTGCGGGTGAAGCTCCAGATCTGGGACACCGCCGGCCAGGAGCGCTTCCGGACGATCACCAGCACGTACTACCGGGGCACCCACGGCGTCATCGTCGTCTACGACGTGACCAACGGCGAGTCCTTTGCGAATGTCCGACGCTGGCTGGAGGAGATACAGAACAACTGTGACGTGGTAAACAAAGTATTAGGTGGGTACTCCTCATCACGAGATTTTACACCAAAAAAAAAGAAAAAAAGAGCGCTGTAATTAATATCAATTGAACACTCGACAGTGGGCAACAAGAACGACGATCCGAACCGGAAGGTTGTCATCACCGAGGACGCGCAGCGATTTGCCAAGCAAATGGACATCGAGCTGTTCGAAACATCCGCCAAAGACAACATCAATGTGGACGAAATGTTCCTCTCGATCACGCGGCAGGTGCTGCAGCACAAGCTGCGCACCACCTCCAACGAGCAGCAGAAGGACACCATTCACCTGAAGAACACGCCGGGCACCAAGCGTCGGAAATGCTGCAGTTGAAAGCGGCGTCTCCGGCACGGTAAATGGCACTGCAATTGGAGTTGGAGTTGCGGCAGGAGGCGGACAACTAGGGCCAGGATGCGAATGCGGATGCGGATGCGAATGCTGATATGGATACGGACGTGGATTTGGGTTATGGGCGAGCACGAAGAGAACGGGATCGTTGCGGGGGCCGCGTAGTTATTAGGATCTTGTGGGTTATATCGGCACCCGCTCACGCAGTTAGAGATAGCTTACAGCACACACCACACACACCACTCCCCCATAACCCCCACAACCCGTTCACACCTCTCACCCCCAAGATGGTAACAAATTGTTTGTATTGTTTATTATTATTATTATTTTTTTTGTCGCCCCCAAGCCCCGAGAACCCATCATGTGTTTTTATTCGGAATAATGCCAGAAAAGTGTAAAAGTGTAAAGCGCAATTAAATGTATTTAGCAATTTATATACATATTAATATATACATGAACAAAATCGAAACAAATCGCATATTTATAACACGAATATATTTGTATTTACGATTTACAACCACGCCAGCCAGCAGCGGAGGAGCTTGCCCGATTTCCCCCTCACTATACATATACTATATACATGCGAAAGTCTGGCACATACTCGTACACTCTGGGAGCGATGAATCAGAAAAACCGAAACAAAAAAATTATGTAAAGTAAGGCTTCCGATCGTCTCCGACTATATAGAACTGCTCCTTGTAGAGGAACTAAAGTATTTGGCGATCGCTGACAAAATTACAAAATGATAATAACTGCAATTGATATTTTTTTTTTTTGATAATAGGAAAGCCTATATAGATGTGCGTGTGTACAGTGTGTTTCATTTCCCCAAGACGGTTGAAATGTCCTCCTCCCCCCAACATAAATTCTCGTCCTTATACCCTTAATTGCTTATATGTTGTATGTTTTTGACGTTAGTCATTCCGGATTGTAACTAAACTGCCATTACGACCAAGCGTTTCGTTTTCTCCACCTAGGTTAGTTAATTTAACGATCGATTCAAAAGGAATCCTGTGGATTCAATGGGAAATACTTTTCCCGAAAGTTGTACTCAATTATAGCCCTTTTGTGTTGTATATCTTTGATGTTAGTCATTCCGGATTGTTATTATTTTCTATTGATCAAATTCATTTATTGACCTAGGTTAACTTATTTGAATTTGATAAACAAAAAGGAGATTGCATTGGGGGTTGAATCATATCAACTGTCTTACGACTCCCAAACGCACTGTACGCAATCCACAAACAAAAAAAAAAGGAAAAGGAAACGCGGATACTTCCATCTGTATTTATTTAGATGATATTTAAAACGATATCCAAGCAACCTATGAATATGTATTGTGGTTAGACACCAAAAATAATTAAATATTTATTCGTTTCGCTGCAAGAAACTTTCAGAAAGTGCGGCCGACTCATAGATAAAGACTATGCCATCAATAAGGATACACATAAAGCATACCAACCAGAACGGAAACTATATTTATATATATATATATATATCTGTGTGTGTATATATTTCTCGATCAAATAATAAAGATAATTTGATTTTCTAAAAGATGCTTTCGTTGCCCAACCGCCCCGCCAAACAAACCCTGGGCCTCTATATTATTATTATTTATTCGTATTATTTGACTTTCTATGCAATATTATTGTCGCTTGTTTGCTTCCATTGAGGAGAATACATTGAGGTTAATTTAACGACTAGTGTGAGCAAGAAAAAAAAACTTGGGCGCTTGAATTGAATTGGAAGGCAGTGCTCCTACTCTCCTCCGGGCATGGGGGGATCGGGGACACCCACCGATCAGTGGTACTTGGCCACCGGGAAGGTGCGCGTCTGGCGGCAGGAGACCAGGGCATCTCCGGACTGTCCCGCCGGGCACCGGCAGACGGCCAGATGGGCCTTCGGCTCGCAACTGGCTCCGGTGGCGCACTTGCCGATGCAGGGGTCGATGCACTGGTAGTTGATGCAGGCCCGATGGTCGGGGCACTCGTTGTTGCTCAGGCACTCGCCCTGGAAATATGCAAAAGCCCGAGGCAGAGTATCAGTAAAAGTTGAGCTAAGAGTATTTGAATACCGGAAATCCTAAAACTGGTGGGGCAACTAATCTCGCAAATAGGGAGACATAATGAACTTGGAATGCAATCTTTTTTTAGGGAGAGGAATAGGGTAGCATTTACAAACTGACAACCGGGTATTCCTACTCGGAAGGGATAAACTGTTAGCTTAGGGCTAGCAAATGAGGACCGGAATAGGGCAGCAATTACGAAGTGAGTACCAGGTGAACACCTAAGAACCTTTAGTAAGCCTTTGGTGGATGTAACTTACCCGGGAGCAGTGGCTCAGGGGATTGCCGGTGTGTCCGGGCAGGCAGTTGCAGACGGGCCGCTCCCGGCCGGTGTTGTCGTGTCCGGGCACGCAGATGGCGTTGTTGCCACAGGGATTGGGGTTGCAGAGATCCTCCTTGGTGAAGGGGCGGCAGCGGACGAACGGATCGCCGGTCATGTCGCGGGGGCAGGAGCAGACGGGCGTGAGGCCGCGCAGGTTGCAGTCGGCCCCGATGCCGCAGGCGCCGTCGCAGGTGTTCTTGCAGATGCCATAGAAGCAGGCCGGACGTCCGGCAGGGCAGTCCGAGTCTCCGTAGCACTCCGGCCGGCACTCAGTGTACGGGCTGCCAATGTATCCCTTGGGGCACTCGCAGACCGCCCGATGGTTGGCCACCGTGCGGCAAGTGGCCCCTGTGCCGCACTGTCCGCACGAGGGTACGCACTTGAAGTTGCTGCACATGTCCCGGCTGCTGCAGTCGTGGTCGCTCTCGCACTCGTGCCGGCATCCGCTCAGGGGATTGCCCAGGTATCCGTGCACGCAGGAGCAGGTGGGCACGCCGTTGATGATCTCGCACTTGGTGTTCACGCCGCAAGGACTCGGGTGGCACTGTTCCTCTGTGGATGACGGGGAAAGGATTGGCGTCAGGCTTGATTTACATTTATCAGAAGGCAAGTATCCCTCTACCAAACATCATTTTTGCCATGTAAGTCCCTGAATTCTATAAATATCTCCCCCGATGAGCAACGTTTGTGGTACTTTAAACCACTTCGTCCCAATTGGACCTTGGATGCCCCTTGCTTTTAGAGGAGCACTCATCAGGCCGATCTTGTAGTCGACTTTGGGTAAGGTACAACATAGAAGCCCCAGAGAATTTCATCCAATCCCCCATTAAGGTAGGCCTATAAACATAGGCCAAGAAGACTCACTCCCAAAAATCACACAGCATTGTTCAGATCTACAAAAAAACATAAAAAGAAGTATAAAACTAGAAAAATGGCAACAGACCCGGAAGAATACAAAAATGCCTTCGAAATGAACCCTCATTTATATGATCATATCATAAAGTACCGCCCTGTGAGCAGAAAGAAAGTCGTTGCACGATTTCGACGGCACATAAATAGGATCGTGCACGAGTGGGCAGATTTCTTAAACCAGATGCGAAACCGATCTTTGAGAATGCAGAAATTCCAAAGTACTCTAGAAATCATTTATGAGTGCACCCCCGAAGAGGAACGCGGGGACGATGAGGAACTCGAAAGCGATCAAAGCGATGAGACACTCGTGGAGCATGAGGAAGTCGAGGAGGACGACGAACTCGAGGAGGATGAGGAACTCGAGGAGGATGAGGAATTCGAGGATGATCAGGAAGGCTATGAGGCAGATGGGGAACTCACGGAATATGAGGAGTATGTGATACTGACAGTCGATCCGAGATCGGGGGTCTATGAGGCCACTGAGGACTATCAGGAGGGCAATGAGGACGATGAGAACGATGAGGACGATGAGGAACTTGATGAAATTGAGGAAGTTGAGGAGGATGAGGAACTCGATGCCGAAGACGAAGTCGGAGAGGAATTTGATGGCGACGATGAGCTCGAATATGATAATGAGGCTCTCGAAAGGGATGAGGAACTTGATAGCGATGAATAGGATTAATTTCAAATGACTCAGTTGCAATTTAAGAACCCAAATGTTATATTTTTTACGTGTTCAACATTCAACACCCCTGTACCTGGCTGGTTCTACTGGTTTTACGATAAATTCTTCCGACAACTAGCAACCGATTTGCGATTCCTTAAGAAACAAGGGACTTTCCGATAAAAAGCGGTGCAGGTCCAATCTATAAACTTATATGTTTATATATTTTTTACGTGTTGAACATTTTAAGCTCCGATTTTCTAGTTTTGCAACTGAGAGACCAGTAATTCGAAGACGATGAATTCTTCCGACAACAAGTAATCGATTTCCGAAGTTCCAGTTTAAACATCGAATTACTATATATATTTTTTTCATGTTGTATATTTAAAGCCTAACCCTTAATTTGGGAGCTAAATCTGTTTCTTACTTCACACGTTAAGCCGCCTAAAAAGGTGCAACACAATATGTATGTTATTAGAAATAAAATATATTTTAGTTTCCACCTTGTCACTGATTTTATTACGAAACCAATTTGCATGGGCTTCAAATGGAATTGTAGTCGTTTTCCTTGCAAACCACTCGATATTTATTTTGCTCATTTCATTTACATTTGCATTTGCAGTCCCTCTGCCCGAGCTGCTGGCGTTTTGTCCTTTCCCAGCGTGCAATTCCCATTGCAATACAATATTTATTTGCATTTCCAATTAGCAACCGACTTGGAAACATAAATTGTAAACGAGGGAGGGCTGGTGGGCGACGAGGGCTTGGTTTTCTTTTGGGAGCGGAAGTATCAGGCCAACGGATGCAGAAGAAGTCCCTTTGGGTGCAGACGCTCAAAGAGCCTCGAACAGGAGGAGGAGGAGGAGGTTTCTTGAAACTTTTTAACATATTAAATTCGTTCGTTCGAACTTCTCGGTTATTTATGATCAATATATCCCCTCTCATTGCAATAACAATCCAGGCTTTCAGGCTTTCAGTGTTCAGTGTTCCAAACTGGGCGCTGCTTGCAAATGATGCCGAAGAGGAAACGGTCGGAAAAGGCCTGATAATGGCGCAACTTTTGCCATCGAAACGAAAAACAACGGAAAATGATTTCCCGTCTGGCCCACCACCACCACCACCACCACCACATCAACATCATCGTTCTGGTCGTCTCGGTCGTCCTGGTCGTCCTGGTCGTCCTGGTTGGGAAAACAACCAGAGGGACATCGAAACGGGCAAACCGTCGAAGAAAAACAACAATTGGCATAAAAATAAAAGAAAATTATAAGTAAAAACGAAAAATATGCGCATAAATGAGCGCGGAGGCTATTTGAATTTGATTTTCTATTCGGCCGTTTCGAGAGTGCTTGTCCCCAATTATGGGCTCCTACGTTTTTCCTGGCGGCGAACGGGGAGGGGAGGAGAACGGACTAGTGCGCGGAACGCGGCACAACCTTTGACCGGGACATAAATCACATGACCCGGCATAAATCAAACATTGGGCAACAAAAGCAACAGTAACAGCGGATGTTGACGGCGAGCTGAAGGGGTCAGCAAGGCGGGGTCAGCAAGGCGGGGCTGCAAATTAACCCCAGGACACTGTCCGCTCGGACATATCGGCGGGGTGACACAATTTGGCGCAAAGAGCTCCACTAAATCAACACTGCGAGGCTCTGAATTTGAAGTGGGTATGTGTTTTCAGCACAACTTCTTGCAACAACTTTTGTATCTCATTATAAGGTAATAGAAACGAGAGATAATATCGCAAGAATACTCGGCTGGGCGCCACTAAGAGTTGTTCATCGGGTATTCACATTTTGTATTTGATCTGATGGAAGATACTCGCATCCTTATATTATTCTTCGAGCTAATCCTTGTTTCCGGGTTTCTATAGATCTTCAGAGAGTGCCACATCCATCTCTTGATCGAAAAGTAATATTATTAACCTTTAAATTAGATTATTTCAACGGCATTTTAAAGGCATTGCCAATTTAAGAAGCCGCTGTTTTAATATGCCTCATTTGTGGATTTATGCATATTTCTAAAGCTAATAACTTGGGGATGACTAACTTTCGATTGTGCTGAACATCTGCTTTGGGTGCTGTGGGCATTTCTGCCAAAAAAGACAAACTTCTCCGGGGAAACTGACCGCTCTGATGCAGGTGCTCTGTGCTACCTGAATTGGCTGCGGGGCGTGGCCGTGTTCGCAGCCATAATCGGATGTTGACTTGCCTTGGGGGCTGGCCCTCGCCCACACGACGGCGTCCTTGATCTTGACAATTGTGAAACGGAATGCCCGACTAATTATCATAAACTTACACGGGCCCCAAGTGCGCCTCCGGCTGCCTCTGGCCGCCTCTGGTGTCTTGGATTATTGTTATTATTATTATTGCTATTGCCATTGTCAGGGTGCGCGAAATTTTATGCAAGCCCAGCCCACATATTTTTGTTTATTGCCAACTTCTTTGCCCCAATTTGGTAAAACCAGTTGCTTGTGCGACGTCAGAGCATCGCGTTCGCTTTCAGCGCAAAATGCGACTTCTGGGCAAGTAGGTTGTGCTAAAAAATAACGCAGCTAACAAATAACAAATAACAAACAAGAAACAACAATGACTGCTAATTATCTGATGTACTGTCATTCAGATCGATATGGTTTGCCGGAACCACTCTGGCCCTTGCCCACGCACTTGTTTACAATTAGATTGGCAACTAATATGTTTCAATCTGGCAATTGCTGGGCCTGAAACTGGCTGCTGCAGTTTGCATTTTGTATTCTGTCATGGATCTGGTCCTCTGCCTTTTAAGGAGCTGAATATTTTCGCTCGAAACTCAGTCCCATTGGCAAACCAGTTTGTTCTCCCTGAATGTGACCTACAAAATCAGGTTGTTCATCAAGGTGGTTAACACTTTATCTTGGGCATTGTTTAAAAAAACCCTTCACTTGATTTCGGCCCGTACAATCCCAAAAAATTGGTTTCCAAACCCGCTGCCGGTGGTCCCAGTTTGCCGCAATTGGATGTTTATACAACACCCGGATTGAGGGCGTACCACCCCGATTTGTAGGGTCCCGGCGCGACCCGGAAAATGTTACGTGGCCAGCTTGGAACTCACCCGGATCGTTGAGGTGGCAGGCGTGGTAGGGGTCGCCGTTGTATCCCGCCGGGCAGCTGCACACGGCCACGTGGTTGCGGGCCTGCAAAGGTCCGGGATGTTGCATGAGCGGTTACAATAGATTTTCAAAAGCAATCGGAACTCCATGAGTTTTCCGAGTGCCTTTTTGAGCTGAGACTTACGTCACAATTGGAACCAATGCCGCAGGCGCCGACGCAGGGATTCACGCAGCGATTGTCCTTGCACTGAAGGTCTCCGCGACAATCGACGTTGTCCAGGCACTCGCCGCGGTTGCAATGGGTGAGCGGATTGCCGCTGAATCCCGGGGGGCAGGAGCAGACCGGTCTGCCGCCGGAGGCCTCCTGGCACACGGCATTCACGCCGCACGGGTTCCCGCTGCATCCGTACGACTGGGCGGCTGTGGAGGAGCAGAGCAGGCGGAAAGTGGCTACAGGTGATGCAAGGTGCAGGGTGACGATGTACTACGTGTACGGGTTAGGGGTAGATTAAAAGCCGGGGCGCGGGGTTACAAACTACGGTGATTCTTAGCTAAATACAGCGAGTGCGGTGCTACGGGTCGGTTGCTTGTTGCGTGCTGGGTCGTGGGCGTGCCACTCGGTGCTGGACTAGTTACGGAAGAGGATCAAAGGCTGCTAAATACCACGTGAGTAGACCGGATCGCTATAGACCACGCGCTGCAGGGCGCGTCCATCGCCGTACGTGTAGTAAGTGCGGTAGGAGCAGTTGAGGCACCGTTTCTCGATCTTTTTACCTGCGGCCATTGGGGGCAGGCTGGCTATCGCCACTGCCACGAGCGCCAGGCCCAGGAGCTGATGCCGCCGCTGATGCTGCAACAAAATGGAAGACCAAGCAGGGGAGTTAGACACCATGACATTTCAATGGAAAGCAAATTCCAAATAAACTCAAAACAAAGGTCAGGAAACATTTAGATCTCCCAGATTTCTATACTGGCTAATTCACTTTAAGCTAATATACTTTATATTTTCTTATTTCAATAAATTTGAAGGCAACTGCTGTTTGAGTGATGTTTAGATCCCAAGGCCCACACTGCGTATGCGCGATGTAACATATATCGCGTACAACTTAAAAGGTTGCTTAAATAAGTTCTAATAAACTTGAATAATTGTTTAGAAATTATAAGTAAGGTTCTCCCTTACTTATTCCAAACAGAAATGCAACATTGCTAGATCAATTGATCTTTAAAAAATCGTAAAAAAAACACTTGATCTAGAAAATGTCCCACTCGGCGTATGAGTGATATTTTTCACGCACTGCCCACACAAAGCCATTGCATTGTCACAGCTTATTTATTAGTGTTTTTGTTTTGTAATTAAGCGCTCGGTCGGTGCGTTCTTTTCAAGTCCACAATCTGTGATAGACATAAAATTTAAGATGCAGTTGCCTCGCAAATTGTCAACAAATTGCCAACAAATTGTAAAACATAAATCACTCCTCGAAAGTGTTCCAAAATCGTAAAACAAATACCGAAAAAAAGGAATTCCCAAATCAGTTCCGCCGAACTGGCAAACAAGTCAATCGAAGTCAAACAAGCCCCCCGCCCGGCACTGCCAGCGGATGTGTCATCATCCAGAACCGTCGGCAAATAGCAATCTCAGAAATGTACAAAAAAAAAAAACAAACTTGGCTAACTTATGACTGGTCGGTCGGTCGCTCGCTCGCTCGGTGGCAAACATATTAGTTCGGATGGTTTAATAACAAAAGGCAGCTTGACACCAAATTTGGCTTAACCGGCCGAATGAGATAACAATCGACGATGGCGATGATGATCGCAAGATCCCAAGGCAACGGCGAGCGATCATTGATGACTTGTTGCCCGCTTCTTTGGAAGTACATATTGAACTTCCAGCGAAAGAAAAATGAATCAATTTCGAGACAATAAGCTTATGCAAATGAACACTTGCTGGGCAACCGATATGGCCATACAGATTCATATTAATTTAGTTGTCGATCACAGTGCCTAAAAGGCCACGGATCGCGCTGGGGGAGGAAGTTGCCGGAGGAAATTGGATGCCTATATTTGAGAAAGATTTCGCAATGGGAATGGGTAATACGAGCGCCTAGAGGGCACCTGGAGTTCTTCCTAATCCCAAGCTTTGAATAATTTGAGAAGACCAACAAAACAGCTTTAAAATATAAGCCGATTGTGGGCTTGGATAGAATTATGTGGGAATATAATGAGATTCTTTGAGTTATGATTGATGTCAAATAAGAATAACGACTGGTGATTTGGGTTTTCCCTTTTGGGTTCGCGATTAATTAATTGATTTCTGTGAAACCGCGTCTTTTGTTTAAGTGCAGCCCTAGCTGATTTCCATTAAATTGGAATTATTTTCAATTCAAAATTAAGTGCCAGCATGTCTTGTCTGCCGGAAGTAAACAAGCCTACAAAATCAATGTTCTCCAACAACTTTGAGGGTCTGTTTCCAGGGCCATTATTTTGCTCGATTTTACTTCGGTTTTATGAGCTTTTGAATATATATCAATATTCCGATCACGTATCACTCAGAATGCACTCTTTACGCATCGCCTTTGTGCATATTTTCATTGTGAAAAATAACGAAAAAAAAACACATAAAATAAAATGCAGAAAATATTGAAAGTAAATCTACAAAAAGGGGTTTCCACTGCAACTCACCATTTTCGGGTTAAAGTTCTTGCAAAGCACAGACACAAACGCGCACAAAGATTAATAGACAATAGTAAACAAATAAGAAACGAACAAGCAAAAAATTAAAATTCAAAGATGGTTTTTGAAGTGGAGCTCGATTTGAACTGAGGCGGCTTCTAGACGAACTTGGGCTATTTATAATCCCGCCTCAGCGTCGGAACAGCTGAGCGGCGACGTTGGCGTCATCTGCCAGGTGCCCCCGCCTTCCAGGGGCCCCTACTTCCTTCCCTTGCCCACACAGATGCACCATGGGCGCCAGCCCCTGGCAGGGACTTACATTAGGGTCGGCAAACGCAATATTTCTGTGTAATTCTTACTTTAGGTATAAGTTTCTGTCAATCAAAATTCGTATTAATCGTTGCAAACAAGTATTTGGGGTTAAAATTATTGTTTTGCGGGTTTCACTTGTATTAAAAAACAAACATACATTAATGTAAATAGCCCAATAGTTAGAATAGTTCTTTCATTCAAAATTCGACAGAGTAGAGGGTATTAATCGTTGCAAACAAGTATTTAGGGGTGTAAATGGTTGGAATACCATTAAAAAACATTTTCTTTTATTCATTATTCGACTGGGTATCTGTTATTAATAGTCGCAAACTTTGATCAAGTTTGTAGGAGTCAAGTTATAGTTTTGCTCTCCAGCGGTTCTCGTTAAAATTTAAATAAATTCTATCATTTGGTAACCAGGTTTCTGCTGCCTTGTGTGGCAGCTTTACCTAGTGTCAAAAATCTGTTATTTTGAAGCACTTAAGATCCGAAAGAAAGTAGCAAAGCAGGCTTTTCGTCCCACTGTGCGACATATTCTCCAAGCACTGTTGACAAACTTGGCCAGAGTCGGAACTACTTTTTGTTGTTGCTTTTGCGGCGGACTATTGTTGTTGCGCTGTCCGCCGATTTCAGCTAAAAGTCATTTGCTGTATCTTTGAGATACATTCAGTGATTGAGTCAACCGCTGGCAAGCTCATTCATACATTTGTTTGGGCATCGTGCTATTTATAAGCACGTACTTGACAACCTGCTTGCTTTAGCATTTTTTCACTCATATGAGACGACTGCGTGGGAGTCCTACAATGGCTTTCTACCCGAAGAACAAACGATTAATTGCTTTTCAATTAGTCGAGAAAGTATATATTTGTTTTCCCGAAAGGATGCTCATTTTTGATAATACATACAACAATATTTATAAATATGACAAAGAATGTCCGGCCTAGAAGTAGGCGTTGCGAGCATCGGGCATAACCATGAACTCGCGAATGCCGATCAGGGACATCAGGACCATTCCATTCTCAGGGCAAAACGGCTCGCCCCTGTTGGATTCACCAGAATTTGGCCGGCGAAGGCTGGCCAGGAATTTGTCCAGCTCCCTTTTATATTGCTCCTGGTGCTCCAGACAATAGTTGCAGTAAACACAAAACTTGGACATGCCCTCGATTTCCTTCTCCAAAACCAGGGCCTTTTTTGGGGGCTCCGGATCTCCCAACGGCTCCACGCAGCGGGTGCGAATATTCGCCTTGTTCACATAGTAATTGACCTGAATGCCACGGAGCTCGGTCATCAAACGCTCAAACTTGGGCACTGCATCGCCCAATACCGACTGGAACTTTTGCAGCATTTGGTTCATCAGCTTCTCCTTGGCCAGGTCGGCGAGGGACCGCGGTTTGACCAAAGCGGGCCGACCCTCTACGCGCTGCTTAATAATGTAATCGTCTTCGATGTCCATAACCTTGCATTGACGGCAACTGATCGCCAACAGCATCGACACCCGTTCGCGCATCTGTCCCTGGAATATGTTCATCAATGTGCCGACCAAGTTGTGGGCCACATTGGGACGGAAACGTGGACGAAGCTCGGCCTCCGTCTCCGGGAGATCCAATTGATTCGATGGTGGGAAGACCATCTGGCCTGGGACGACAGTGGCCACGGCATCGAATAGATCCATTTTCCCTAGGGTGAACTTCTCCTGCACCATTAACTTCGTGATCAGCATGTCAAAGTCTTTGTTGAATTGCTTCATCTGGGCTGACATGCGGACGAGGGACTCGTCAAAATCATCGGCGATTGGTGAAAAATCCATCCTGTTACTTTAGCAAAAATTTATTTGATTTTCTGTCGTCCGGTGGATATGTTATTGTATGGAGTTAATCGGATCGACTGAAGTTTTTCACCGGCTCTGCGGCAAATGTAAGTGTGAATTGGTGCCGGGATCGGCATCGCCTACCGGATCGATTTTTGTATACTTTCCAGGGCCTACCTGGGGACTCGAAGTTCGAGCTCGAACATACGACTGTTCCGTGTACCACCTGCCCTGGCACATTCCACAGCTAATTGGCTTTCGGTTTCAATTTAAAAGCTGTCGGAAATGGAGCTGGTAGAACTTGTAAATAATGGCACCCGCATCCGTTCGGCGATGGAAAAAGGTATCACCAAAAGTTTTTGTATACACAAACAGCTGCAAAGATTTATAGCCCGTTTGTTTTATTCCACAAAAATGGTCAGCGCTATTGTGTAATAAAAATGGAAAGACTATACAGCAGAGCTTTCTAATTAATAAACAAGTAACAATCGTACGAGGCTTAACGCGAATACGAAACTTAACCAAACAAGTAACTTAGAAACGCTGTAGTCGAGATTTCTGGGCAACATGATACCATGCCGTTGTCGCGGCATGCTTATCTTTTATATTTATTGTCCGATCTGGATGTTATGTTGCATGCACATGCTTAACTATCAACGAACTCAGCGGACATAGAATTATATCTCTAGCTTTTAACATTTCGAAGATATAGCTTTTGCGAAGGATATAGTAAATGCGAAGGCATCTTAGCTAAATGGACCTTATGCAAAGAGAATGTTGTCACTAATCTTACTTTGTCCAAGTTATGGTCAAGTACGGGTATGTGGAGCAGTAATGGGTGTTTCTCTATAAAAACATACCGCACACTTTTCGTCCGCAATGTTTATCTATACCTCCCCACACTCATCCATAAACCGCGATATATAAAAGTACTCCGGACTTACCTGTTCATAGTCTGGGCCTTTTCTTCCTCATTGCTCAAGGATTAAGGACTCTGGGAATACATCCTGTTAGTTGCCAGGGAAACTTATCCTTGTTTTTGGTCGATTTCCCAGACCTTCGTGTTCCAATTGCATATTGTATATATCCAATTGTACATATTTTTGATGTAGCGGATCGCTTGGATGCACTGCTTCAGCTTAGATGATGCAGCAGTTTCTGGGATGACTTCCAGCGAAGGTGAAAGTCGATTCCCTAAGCGGGGACATGCTGCCAAAGGGGGTGCGCTCGATCTCGATCTCCTTGGACTCCAGGCATGGTGCAGGATATCGCTTGGATGCACTGTTTCAGGCCAAATGGACGATGATTTCCTTGGATGACTTGCAGCGCTAGTTACAAGTCGAGTCCGTTTGGCGCGGAGATGAGGCCAGCCGGGTCCAAAAGGCGGGAGATGACGCCAGAGGCGGCAATGATCCTCCATTTTGCAGTAGATCGTTGGCGGGGATCCGATGCTGGAGATGCACGCTTGTCCAGGAAAAGTCGCTCGGGTCGACGTCTGGCGAGGCGAACCAGTGGGGAACTAGAGGAAGAGGGGAGGGAAAAATTAGTTTACTTACCCAAAAAGTCGGGCTCGATGGAGCACGGCAATCTCCTTGGCCTTGATGTACTGCCTCAGTTCCGATGGTGCAGCAAGTCCTTGCAAGAATTGCAGCGAAGGTGACAGTCAGTCTGAGGTTAGAGACAGATAAAACTAGAGCAAGGATTAAGGATTCTGGATATACCTGTTAATAGCCTGGGACTCTTCTTTGTTTTTGATCCATCTCCTTGGCGTCCGTATTCAAAAGCAAGCCCGCAGCTACTGATGCAGCATCTTGGATGACTTCCAGCGAAGGTGACAGTCGATTCCCTGAAGCGGCGAGATGAGGCCAAAGTGGGTCCCTTCGATCTCGATCTCCTTAGTCTCCAGGCATGGTGCAGGAAATCGCTTGGATGCACTGCTTCAGGCCTGATGGACGATGACTTCGAGCGCAAGTTACAAGTCGAGTCCGTTTGGCGCGGAGATGAGGCCAGCCCGGTCCACAAGGCGGGAGATGACGTTAGAGGCGGCACTGATCCTCCATTTCCAGTAGATCGTTGGGGGGAGCTCGGAAGGATCCGGTGCTGGAGATGCCCTCCTTTTCAGGAAATAGGCACTCAGATCGTGACTGGCGAGGGTGACTAAAGGGGAGGGAACTAGAGGGGAGGGAACTAGAGGGGAGGCGACTAGAGGGGAGGCGACTAGAGGGGAGGCGACTAGAGGGGAGGGGACTAGAGGGGAGGGGACTAGAGGGGAGGGGA
>JAJJHQ010002064.1:159118-200672 GCA_021223825.1 Drosophila ironensis
TACTAGAGGGGGGAAACTACGAGGGGGGGTAAACTACAGGGAACTACTTACCCAAAAATCGGGCTCGATGGAGCTTAAGTAATGAATTGTGTGCCAGAACTAGTTGGGAATTCTAATTGCGCGGTGTTTTTGAAATGCGGCGGTGTCGGAAATACTAAACCAAACAAAATACTAACATATTACCATTTTTGAAAAACCAGTATACTAAATTTGATTTTTAGTATTTCACACATTTCATTTCCGTATTTCGTACATCTGGAGTTAAGATTGTTTTACATGGTAAGGTACATGGTATAAAAATCATTTATCTGAGGGTTCTATGATATATGTACAATATATGTATTATATACATTTCACTATATATGTACATATATATTTAATTGGAGCACTGCCTTCAGCGCAAAAGCTCTTCCATAAAAAGTCAATTCATTTGAAAACTTGAAAATTTATTGCAAATCGTTGGACATTTGAAAAATAAACTGTTCGCGCGCAGTCAAGGTATAAAAAAGATCATGGAATGTTGCAGGCTAAGAAGTGATGTGTATGGGGGACCAGTAATCTGACAGGGCCTAATAGGACCTCTGGTCTTTGGCCGAGTCCTTTCGATTGAGCTCCAGCAGAGCTGCAGGTGGCTGGGCATACTCCAGCGCCAGTTCCCCCAAAAGATCGTACAGGCCGCGGGCGTGGACGGCGCATAGTACGCCCTTGAGGAAGTTTGTCAGGGTCTTTGGGATTTGGGTCAGATCGAAGGCGTTGTCCACAAAGTGCATGTTATCGGCGGCTTTGGGGCACAGGACGGAAAATTGATGGAGCTGCCGGCACAGCATGCCCACGCATCCCATGTGGTCCCTTCGATCGTCGAAGATGTAGCACTCTAGCAGATACCGAGGCTCCGGTTGGAGGTCCCCTCCGGGGAAATTGTTGGGTTGCGTGCACTCCCGGCGCACGAACATCTGGAAGTCGAGAATCTCCGCGAACTGAAAGAAGGTGAGCAGGTGCTTCGAATTCGGCTCGTACTTGGCGTTGATCTGTTCGACCAGGAGACCGAACTTGTTGAAGGCCTTGCGCATGTCTAACCGCAACAGCCTGCGCTCCAAGTGGTCTCGTGCCCGGCGCGAGAAGTTGTCCGGAGCGGCGATGGTGCCCATGCGGCGGGCAAATGTCGTCGAGGAGGCGAAGAGGATTGAGCTGTGGCTCTTCCGTTCCGGCATCAGCGATACCATCGGTATGTACCCCCGGGACAGACACATAGTTTGTGGTCCCCTCAAAGTCCTCACGCCGTTTTTATCCACTCCCTCATCCCTGTTGTCCTCGTAAACGTTGTACTTGTCGTCCTCGCCGGTATGTCTCCTGCAGCTGCACACCTGCACACCTTTGTCCCGTATGGAGCCCTGCCTCATTTGCTGCCCAATGGGTAAAGCGGGTCTCTTGACCGGCAGGGGTATCATGCTCAGCGTTTCCTCCAGGGAAATGTCCTTCTGCACCCGCTTCTCCTTCGCTGTGAAGACTTGGTACTTCCTGGGCCCCAGAACCTTGCCGATGCATCCTCTGCGGGCCAAGGTCCTGCAGGAGCCGCGGCCGGACTTCTGACTTTCCTGATGGGGTAAAATTTCATAAGATTTGAAGTAAATTTTTTCCTGCATTAGCAGCACGTAATGGTTTCTTGGGACCTAACTAAAATGTAAATGTTTACCTCGTTGTTTTGTATCCGACGTTTGTGCTGAACAACATTGTGATTGGAGTAGCGATGCATCCGCTTTTCGGAATGCTCCTGCGGGGAAGGCTCAATTATCTTCCTCCCTAGTTTTGGTGTCAAAATATCCCGGGTTTCACACTCCACGGACCTCTGGCCTGCGGTCAAGCGCTTCTCTTTTGCCTGCGAAACCGGGTCGTATCGCCCGAATCGTATTATCTGATTCGAATCCTCGTCTATCTTCTGGGGCTTAGGCTTCGTAGCGGGGATCATCCGCGGGGGCGGAGCCTGCGGTTCGGCCAGCCTAACATGACAGGGTGTGCGCACCGGGATCTTGGGCTCGTGGCGACCGCGAGAACCAGCGGGTTCCTGGTTCCTTTGCGCGGCCACAACATGGGGATGCCTGCAGCGCAGCGAGAGGCTGACGCTGTTGCTCCTGTACCAAGAACTCCGCGACGCCGTCGATTGGGAACGAACTGTCTCGAAGATCTGCGCCTTGATCGGCGTGTTGCGGGCTGCATCGTTGAGGCGAATGTAACGCGTGCAGTAGACCACCGTGTAGATGGAGTCATTGTGGTGCAGCTCGATCAGTTCCTTCTCCCGGCGGCTCACCGAGGTGGCGCATAAGTGCTGCTGGTTATCCAGCCGGTAGCTGTGCACCTTGAACCGATTGGGCCGCACCTTCCCATCGACCGCCGGGGTGATCACAAGCAGGACATTCTTCAGATCCACGTTGCCGCACATCGTACGCACAACGTCCTCGGTGACGGAACGAGAGCTCATCTTCTGGTTGATCTTGGGCACTATAAAGGTCGTGCTTACCCCCAACGGGGCCGTTGACGAGCACCGGGCCACGAATCTGTCAAAGAGTAGGATGATGCTGGAGCTGGGTCAGGTGAGGGGATGCACAAACCTGCCGGGGAACGAGTAACGAGTGTGACCGCGACCCTGTTTGGGGGGCTCTGAGCTTGGCCTCACATCACGCTGAGCCCTTTGCGGAGAGCTCGAGGACCGGTAATCCTTCTCCAGTCTGCTGCACACCGGCTTCTGCGCCTGGCTTTTGTGATCCCCACAACCACTTGACATTTTATAATCGAAAATTTTGGTTTAAAAATTTTTGTTTTTTCCTCAAAATAAAAATTTGTCTCGAAAATTTTGTGTTAAAAAAGAGTACCGAGCGGTTGAGGGCGAATCAGTAGATTGAATGCCTTGACTTGTCATTCGAATGAGTTTTGTTTCCCAGAAAAACACGGGTTGCCTTGTCTTAAATTTGCTGCTGCCTTTTTCTCGGAATAAAAGTGTTCTTTGGTTGATTCAAAATGAATTTATTTACCTTCAAATCATTTGCAGAATATTATGGAATTTCCTTTCCATTTATTGCCCTTTGTCTAATAAATTGTAATAATTTTCAAGACAAAGCAATGACTAAGGGTTTCGGGCATCCTCACTGAAACCCCGAACGTTTGCCTATAAATTGGTTTAGGAATTTGCAACGGCACAACACGAATGTAGATACATCCATGTGTCCACATGGACATGTCCCCGAATCCGGCTGGATTAACAAGCGAATACGCAAAACGGAGGAATTAATCGGGGGATTTTGGCAATAATTGCCAATTGATTTCCATGGCCAAATGAAATGCTTTGAATTAAATCGCATTAGGCCCGCAGAGGCCACGAATCGATATACGGATATTATAAATTGCACCGACAATTGTCGGCTTTCCCAGGCAGGAGTCAGATCAAAGACAGGAGCGGGAAGCAGGACGAGCTGATGGGTTGGATTAGGAGACCGGGCCCGAGACCAATTGACGCATGCCAATTGGCCATAATTGAATGCGAATTGACCCGCCTTGGCCAGGGCCTGGGCCTGGGCCTGTGCCTTGGCTCCCGGCCCCTCTGTCACCTGCCTGGGAGGCAATTTAATTATGCCGTCTTGGCGGCCAAATCTTTTGGCTTACACAGCTCATTTTTCAAGCGTCTGAAGGTCGCGACAGGTTGCCCTGATGGATCAGGCCGCCTGCTTCCGTGCCCCTAGCCAAGGCCTTCCCACAGGACCTTTACCTTCACTTCCTAGAGTTCTGGCATCACCCCGTCTCCTCATAATTTATACAACCGCCTCGGTACACACCTCTCCGATATCAATCATATTCAATCATGATGGCTGCCTGTATCTGTGCGGTCTATTCGGCTGTGTATCTGAGGAATACAACAATAGCTCAGACCAAGCCCAACTGAGCTGAGCTGCTCTCCCCAGCCCCTGCCGCCCCTGCCACCCCTTTGGGCAATGGGTCATTCCCCAGCAGATTGCCATTGACAAATGTTATATAATCAATTTGGCATTATTAATTTGAATACACGCCACCTGTGAGCCAGCGTTCCCCTCCCCCGGCTTGGGCCGGCTCAAAATAAATATCGTATATATCTATTTCCAGGGCAGGTTCAACATTTTGGGTGGAGCAGGTTTCGCAGAATAGCTTGAACCTAAACTTGGACCTAAACCCATTTCTAATAGAGAGGAATTGCATAATGAAAGCATTTTTATGTGTAATTTTGTGTGATTTTACAAGATACTACAAATATATACTAAATATTTTAATTAATACAAGTTTACTGACCAGTGAAATTAGATATCTTGGGCCTCATAATATGCTTTCTTTAGCGTAATTCGATTTCGATGACTATCCCTGATACATTTTGAAGCTGGCTTTTTTCTGGATGAACCTTTATCGATTTCCCGCTCGCTTCAGATCCCGAATACCAACCGCAATTATGGCACCCTTTTGGCGAAAACTATTCCCCTTGTAATTGCTGAAGTGAGCGCCGGCCAGGCCGTAAACTTTTTCGGTCTAATTTGCAGCAATTTGCATAATTTGCGGCCGACTGGATGGATGGATGGATGGCCGGCTGAGTGGCCAGATGGGCTATAAAAGGCTCGGTTGTCGGGCCCAGCAACTGAAAAATATAGTAAACCAAAATGCTGCAATTCGAACGGCACCTGAATGTGAACAGCGAGCAGGCCCTGGTCATCCATTGGCGCATCTTTCGTTTGATTGGGGTCCATCCGCCGGAGGAGGGCATGGACACCATTTGGGGCGGCCACTACACGGTCTACGCTGTGGTCTGGACCCTGCTCTTTCACGTCTGCATGAGCATATCGATGGTGGTGAACTTCCTGTTGGCCAGCTCGCTGGAGTCGCTCTGCGACGCCCTTTGCGTGGCCATGCCCCACACGCTCTACATGCTGAAGCTGCTGAATGTGTGGCAAGTGCGGCACAAGCTGCTCCACACCCACTCAATTCTGCGGCACCTGGACACCCGCTTGGAGTCCATCGAGGAGTACCGGATTGTTGGCGACGGTTTGAGCCAGTCACGGACCATACTGCGTGTCCTTGCCAAGGCCATTGTGTCCGTGTTTGTCGTCGGCATTCTGTACATTGTGCTTTCCACCGAGCGGACGCTCATGTATCCGTCGTGGATACCGTGGAACTGGAAGGACAACTACACGGTATTCGTGGCCACAGTGGTTGGGCATTGCATCGTCCTGGTGGAGACTGCTGTGGTGGTCTTCAACGTCGGCTCCTATCCCGGCACCTATCTCATTCTCCTGAGTGTCCACATCCGAGCACTGGCCTTCAGACTTGCGCGCTTGGGCCACGCTCCTGGCCGGTGCCGTGAGAGCGCGGAGGAGGCGGAGGAACGCCTGGTGGGCTATATTCGGGATCATCAGAAGATTGTCCAGTGAGTCCCAGGAAATCCATGCTATTCTTCTTAATCCGCAAAGGCCACAATACTTACAGGGTGTTCCAGTTGCTGAGAAGCTCGCTGACCACTCCGTGTTTCCTGCAATTCTTCTGCACCGCCTGTGCCCAATGTGCCATCTGTTATTTGCTGATGTTCGAGCGGATGGGCCTCATGCCGATCGCGAACCTCATGTGCCTGCTGGTGTCCTTCACCGGCGAGACGCTGCTCCTGTGCTACACCTCCGAATTGGTGAACCAGGCGGGCGACGAGCTCCTGGCGGCGGCCTACGCCTGCAATTGGCTGCAGCAGCCAGTGGCCTTCCGGCGCCTCCTCGTCCTCGTCCTATTCCGATGCCAGCGGGCGATGATCCTGGTGGTGGGCATAGTGGTGCCCGTGCGCATGACCACTTTTCTCACGGTGGGTCTTTGAATCCCCCCCATCCAGGACTGACTAATTTTAATTGCTTCTGTTTCTTTGGAGAGAAGTTCTGCAAGGGAGCCTACTCGATGCTGACCCTGCTCAACAAAGTACGCAGCTCCACCTTGGAGAAGGATATCAAATGAATTAGAGTGCGGCAATTTAGTACAGCTGAAACATGCACACTAGAGTTGTTCTCCAACACCAATTGTATCCTCTTACACCTTTGATAGCGCACTGAGCAAGCATACACGCATACACGGGATTTAACATATGCTGTTTCAGGGTTTATAAGGCTTTGAACACAAACTGAGAGTCAGGGAAATGCATCAGGGATTCCGCGTTGGGCCCGAGGCGGGCATTTGGTTAAATCATTAATCGCACATCCATTAATTGACTTATATGGACTTTGCCAACGGCCGCAGCAGCGGAAAATAAAACACATTAAGCGCGGCTGTCATTTAAATTGGAAAAAAGAGCATTTTTGCAAATATGATAAAGCGAAATGCCCACCCCAAGTTTGGCAGATTCGCTTCCCGATTCAGGTGACATCAATTAAAATGTCTATTAAGGCATGTTCTGCGGTGCGGATGACAGACGGATTTGATTCGGTGCAATCTCCTGGTAACCCATACAATAATAATAAGCCACTGGATTATGCAATAATTGAAACAGAAAACTGTGTCCTGCGGGAGAAACTCGTTTCTTTATTGAAAATTCGGATGTTTTCATGTGATTGGAATTCAATGTTGTGGATTCGAATGGTTTTAGATCACTCGGATGTTTTCATGTGATTGGAATTCAATGTTGTGGATTTGAATGATTTTAGATCACGCCCAAGGAAGCTCTTGTCGAAGGCATCCTCTGGTACTCGAGAATTGTTCCCTTGCTCCCAGAACTCTGTGTGTTCCGCTGGAATGAATTTCAGAATAATTGGGATGTTTCCAAGAGAGTTTTAGCGTTGGAATAGATACTACCTTATATGAGTTGTCGAGTTAAATATAAAAATGTTTCATTTTGCTGGCACGCTCGAGAAATTTCTTGTCGAAGGCGTCCTGGTACTCGAGAACTGCTCCCTTACGCTGGAACAGCATGCTCACATGCGGATTGTCGACGGCCCCCAACTTCTTGCTGATCTCGGCCAGAAAATTGTGCATTTGCTGAATGTCGTCCTTAACGTCAAACGAGGCTTCCTGCGGTGCAAGCGATGAGCGGAGTTTTACAGCACGGCCAATGGATATTTACCTCATTCAGTTGAGTCACTGAGGATATCTCGATGGGTCGCGTCAGGGAGTCGCAGTTCAAGGATGCGATGGCCAGCTGTTCGGCATTGCACAAAAATGACTCATGCAGCCAGTTTCGGAGGACGTTGCTGTCCTTGCGCCAATCGATCTCGTCATTTATGCCGTGGGCAATGATGACCTTGCATTTTTTCAGCTCCTCGGGATCGGTGCTGCGAAAAAAGCTGCGTATAGCTCCCGGTTATCGGTTACGCGTACATGTTATTGGACTCACAGATTGCCTAGTAATTCTTGGTTTGCCAGTCCGGGAATTCTGGCCGAGTAGAGAATGCGAAAAGTGCCCACGTTAGCCGAGAAGATGCCGTACAGGTGCTTATGATCGAACGAACGAGTCTCCGCGTCCGGAGCCTTGTTTGAAATATCTGAGAAGAGAGAAGAGAACTGGGTTCAATGGGGATTCGCATGGCATGCTACCGGGGGGAAAAGCTACCGTGGAAGAATAACTGCTTGACCACAATGTCAGAGGTGTCCGGATTTTCGGGTAGCTTCTTCCCGAAAGCTTCTGCTTTAAGACTAATGTAGATGCAGCCCTTGAATCGACAGGCCACGTAATAGTGGCACTCATCGGACACACTCATAAGGGACATCATGGTGCGGTGGTCGAGGAAGAACTCAACCTCCAACATGACCCGCGGGGACCTGTCCACCTTCATCATATAGTGCTGTACCGGCTTGAACGCCTCTGGTTCCATGGCTTCACTTCTAATTAGCTTAAAGGGCACGTCAGCTCCCAGGCACTGGCCCACGGTTACATTTCTGTTCATGTACTTCCCATTGGAGGTGGCCCTAAGCTTCTTGGTAATTGGGTTGAAAACTATCAGGCTGCGCAAATGAATATTTTCGATCTGCATGCTGTCTCAAGAGTTAGTTGATAAATAAAGAAAATGTTAGTACACATGCGCAGCAACATGCAAAGGAGTTGCGCACTTATCTTTGCAGTATTTGCTAAGTAATCGATCTTCTTAAAGGCCACTTACGTTGATTCGATTCACAAAAGCGGTTGAAATAGCACACACGAATGATTCTACAAAATTCACTTGACGCAAGCAACTGCAAGAAAATTTTTCTAAAGCTCCTTGTCAAGGAAATTCCTGTACTCAATTAGTGTTACCAAGCTAGGCCCTGCGTTTTGGTACTATTCTATATAGAGATGGAACAAGAAGCACAAACAGTTCGACACAATTCCCTGATGTAAGCAATTGCAAGAAAATGTCTTTATAGCCGCCTTTGGAGGACATGCGTTTTGGTCTTTTCTATATAGAGATGGACTACGAAGCTGAAAAGTTATTTCTCAACACTATTTCTTGTCTTATCGTTTGCCCGAAAAACTTTTGAACACTTAACCTATCGATGCGTCAAAAGCATCCCTGATTTCGTTTTTGATAGCGATCCGGCAGCGCCAATAGTTCCGCGAATGTATCGTATGTAGAAAAATTCAATGTTACAGGAGAAGCATTTTCTCAACTTAATCTATTAGGAATACTGGAATTTTTAATTTTTAAACGGGTGGTCGTAACCACTGCTATTTTAAGTAACACTGCTGTATATATATATATATTGTATACATTATTTCTTTATTTTTGTGCCTTTGAAGTATTTTTATTCACATAAAAAACAAAATACAAAAAAAAAAAATTAAACTTAATTTTTATCGGAACTATAGCGCTTTCAGTAATAATATTTTAAAGGGTAGTGAGACATGAGGTACCTAAAAATTTTGCATTTGAATCTCAATTTCGAAAAAAAGCGAATGCTAGTAAAAATCTGATTTTTATCCCTCTCAAAAAAAGGGTCTTTGCAATCGCAGGTTAAAATACTTTTCTATATAGAGAAAATGCAAAATGATGCTGAAAAGTTGTTTTTCAACACTCCTTCATGATTGCTTGTGTTATCGTTTGCCCGGAAAGGCTTTGAAGACTTAACCTATCGATGTGTCAAAAGCATCTCTGATTTCGTTTTCGATACCGATCCGGCTGAGGCAATAGTTCCACCTGCAACTGTCATATTTTTTTGCCGATTCATTTGTAAAAATTTTCTTTGGGACGTGAACGTCTAGTTTTTGAGGGTTTCAATAAAAAAGGAATTCATTAAGAAAACTCAATTGGGCAACTTGCGAGGTATGTACCTAATATACGGCAGCCAAGCTTATGCTATTCCAAAAGAGGTCCACGAGACTACGATGTTTTGTATTTGTCGGCGATTGGTATATGTATGTCAGGGTGTTTGTGTTCCATAGAATTATTTTTTTCGAATTGTGCTTTGCTTCTTCTCGATATGATTGTTTCTCTTTCGCTCGCTTGCATTGCAAGGTACCGTTAGAGCTGCCTGTGCGGCGCCACAACAGGTGGCGCCACAAGAGGTTTTGTTTATGTCGGGTTTATGGATTTTGAGTGTGGTTGAAAAGGAACAGCACAGACGGTTAGCGGATCGAGCAGTCAGTCTTTGCCGATCGTCCGTTGTGTCCAGACCGAGACACACTCCGTTATAATGGAAGCCGATCGGAATTCGACATATTCCATTTTTGGAAATATTTTGTCTGCAATTTTGTCTTTTACACTTGAGTATGAATCGTGCAGTCCTGACATTCTTGTTATTCATGTTTCTTTCCTAAGACAAGATGGAAGTAAAGAATATTCGTTTGCGCAAGGTAATGCACTACAATCCGGAATCGTTGTCCCTGACGTCAGCGAACGCGATCAAGTACTTCTGTGTCCCCAAGCCGGAGGAATACCCCCTTGATCTGGGCCAGAACTATGACAAGTACATCCACCGGGAGGACTTCTATCCCCGGGCCTTTGAAATGGTCGAGGATTACCTGCAGTCCACCAGCAAGTCGCGCAGGAAGCCCGATTTCTTCCTGCACCGTCGTGCCATAAACATCCTTATGGGCAGCAATTCCCACAACGTCGACTTCGAGGCCTTCCGTCTGCAGGGATGCATCTTCCTGCGCCTGTCGGTGCCAGACTGCAGTGAGTTGCAGCGTCGCTCGTATGCCTTCAAGGCCCGCCAGTATATGTTTAGTGGTAAGTCCCCAGGCATTTCCTTTTAAGAGCTGTTCAATATATTGAACCACCAACATCCAGAGGCTCCGGGCGTGGCTCCGAACACTGACGTTCCCGTGGATGAGCGTGACCAGATCTACGGCATGTTCTCTGCCCGAGTTGGCGGCTTCCGTCTGCTGTATACTGGAGAAATCCCTGGAATCGCTAATTCCGAGAAAGTGGGCGATCTGTGAGTACACCCTTACATCTATTGGATGAGGCAATCACCCTTGTTCATTCGCAGCAACAAGCAGGAGGAGCTGAAGAAGTGCGAGGTGACCACTGCCCGTGTTATTAGCGATACTGCCAATTGGCGCCGCGATCCCATCCGACTCAGAAAGTGGCTCCATCAGGCCTATATTTCTAATGCCAAGCAATTGGCTGTTGCCAGATTCGACTCCTTGGGAAAAGTGGTGCATCCGGTTGAAATTGAGTCTGTGGACAACTTGATTAAGGTAAATAGTTTTTGGAGGACGGCTCGTCTGGGCTCTCACTCGATACTCTTAACTTTCAGAGGGCCACGTTTTCCTTGTTTAATATCAATCACGATGTTAAGCATATGTACGGCTTACTGAAGCAGATAAAGAATCGCATGGGAAACCTCAACTCTCCGGAAATAAGCCTCAAGTTTCATGTTGCCAAAAACAATACCATCACGTTTGAGGAACGTTTCCCCAAGGACTTCATTGAATTCGCCAACCAACTTTAAGCCATCCATTAAGTAATCGTGTTTATCATAACTATCCAACTGTGTATCTGAAGGGTATTTCGAAGAAATAGACCTTTTTCAACTTATCAATAATAATTTGGAAAATAAAACAAATTAAGGGCGGCTGTCATTTAAATTGGAAAAAAGAGCATTTTTGCAAATATGATAAAGCGAAATGCCCACCCCAAGTTTGGCAGATTCGCTTCCCGATTCAGGTGACATCAATTAAAATGTCTATTAAGGCATGTTCTGCGGTGCGGATGACAGACGGATTTGATTCGGTGCAATCTCCTGGTAACCCATACAATAATAATAAGCCACTGGATTATGCAATAATTGAAACAGAAAACTGTGTCCTGCGGGAGAAACTCGTTTCTTTATTGAAAATTCGGATGTTTTCATGTGATTGGAATTCAATGTTGTGGATTCGAATGGTTTTAGATCACTCGGATGTTTTCATGTGATTGGAATTCAATGTTGTGGATTTGAATGATTTTAGATCACGCCCAAGGAAGCTCTTGTCGAAGGCATCCTCTGGTACTCGAGAATTGTTCCCTTGCTCCCAGAACTCTGTGTGTTCCGCTGGAATGAATTTCAGAATAATTGGGATGTTTCCAAGAGAGTTTTAGCGTTGGAATAGATACTACCTTATATGAGTTGTCGAGTTAAATATAAAAATGCTTCATTTTGCTGGCACGCTCGAGAAATTTCTTGTCGAAGGCGTCCTGGTACTCGAGAACTTCTCCCTTACGCTGGAACAGCATGCTCACATGCGGATTGTCGACGGCCCCCAACTTCTTGCTGATCTCGGCCAGAAAATTGTGCATTTGCTGAATGTCGTCCTTAACGTCAAACGAGGCTTCCTGCGGTGCAAGCGATGAGCGGAGTCTTACAGCACAGCCAATGGATATTTACCTCATTCAGTTGAGTCACTGAGGATATCTCGATGGGTCGCGTCAGGGAGTCGCAGTTCAAGGATGCGATGGCCAGCTGTTCGGCATTGCACAAAAATGACTCATGCAGCCAGTTTCGGAGGACGTTGCTGTCCTTGCGCCAATCGATCTTGTCATTTATGCCGTGGGCAATGATGACCTTGCATTTTTCCAGCTCCTCGGGATTGGTGCTGCGAAAAAAGCTGCGTATAGCTCCCGGTTATCGGTTACGCGTACATGTTATTGAACTCACAGATTGCCTAGTAATTCTTGGTTTGCCAGTCCGGGAATTCTGGCCGAGTAGAGAATGCGAAAAGTGCCCACGTTAGCCGAGAAGATGCCGTACAGGTGCTTATGATCGAACGAACGAGTCTCCGCGTCCGGAGCCTTGTTTGAAATATCTGAGAAGAGAGAAGAGAATTGGGTTCAATGGGGATTCGCATGGCATGCTACCGGGGGAAAAGCTACCGTGGAAGAATAACTGCTTGACCACAATGTCAGAGGTGTCCGGATTTTCGGGTAGCTTCTTCCCGAAAGCTTCTGCTTTACGACTAATGTAGATGCAGCCCTTGAATCGACAGGCCACGTAATAGTGGCACTCATCGGACACACTCATAAGGGACATCATGGTGCGGTGGTCGAGGAAGAACTCAACCTCCAACATGACCCGCGGGGACCTGTCCACCTTCATCATATAGTGCTGTACCGGCTTGAACGCCTCTGGTTCCATGGCTTCACTTCTAATTAGCTTAAAGGGCACGTCAGCTCCCAGGCACTGGCCCACGGTTACATTTCTGTTCATGTACTTCCCATTGGAGGTGGCCCTAAGCTTCTTGGTAATTGGGTTGAAAACTATCAGGCTGCGCAAATGAATATTTTCGATCTGCATGCTGTCTCAAGAGTTAGTTGATAAATAAAGAAAATGTTAGTACACATGCGCAGCAACATGCAAAGGAGTTGCGCACTTATCTTTGCAGTATTTGCTAAGTAATCGATCTTCTTAAAGGCCACTTACGTTGATTCGATTCACAAAAGCGGTTGAAATAGCACACACGAATGATTCTACAAAATTCACTTGACGCAAGCAACTGCAAGAAAATTTTTCTAAAGCTCCTTGTCAAGGAAATTCCTGTACTCAATTAGTGTTACCAAGCTAGGCCCTGCGTTTTGGTACTATTCTATATAGAGATGGAACAAGAAGCACAAACAGTTCGACACAATTCCCTGATGTAAGCAATTGCAAGAAAATGTCTTTATAGCCGCCTTTGGAGGATATGCTTTTTTTATTTTTTTCTATATAGAGATGGAATATAAAGCTCAAAAGGGTCTCAGATGTAGTGTATTAGCAGCCATTAAGTTTAAAAATAGTCTATTAGCCTAAGGCATCGAGGACTATTTGTACATAAAGATTGATTGTGTGATCGTTTTCCCGGAGAAGTTTTGAACACTTAACCCATCGATGTGTCAAAAGCATCTCTGATTTCGTTTTCGATAGCGATCCGGCAGAGCCAATAGTTCCACCTGCAACTGTCATATATTTGCAGATTCATTTGTGAAAATTTTCTCTGGGACGTGAAAACCAAGTTTTTGACGGTTTCAATAAAAAAGGAATTGATTAAGAAAACTCAATTGTGCGACTTGCGAGGTATGTACCTAATATACGGCAGCTAAGCTTATGCTATTCCAAAAGAACTCCACCAGACTAAGAAGTTTTGTATTTAATTCTCGGAAACATTTTGTCTGCGATGTCTGTATATCTCCTACCATCGTGTTTCTTTAGAATAAAAACAATTAGAAATGCTGTAGTCGAGATTTCTCGACAACGAGATACCATGTAAAAAGTTATCGAAGAAAATACAGTTTTATGCAAATTAGGAAGGCGGAAAGGGGCGAGGCGAAAATCCGAAATAAAGTTGATCTGCCTGCAACAAAAACACACCAAAAGTAAAAAGAACTACGCCTCTAGCTCTTACCATCTCCGAGAACGACGTGTTCATACATACAGTTCATACATACTGCCAATAACTTCTTGTTCCATTATTTGCAGATTTAGTAACATTTTATTTGAATTTTTATGGGCTGTAAGAGTTTGCAAGTATTCTCCATTCAGTATTGAGATCTACTAAGTTGGGGAAGCACCTAAAATTGTTTAAAAAAATCAAAATAACAACTCAAACAACTTTTTGTGCGTGGTCCAATAGCTAAGCGGGTCAATTTGGCGACCAGATGGACCTGATCATAAAGGATCAAGAGAAGCAGGTGCAAGATAAAAGCAGATACTACAAGGACGTTGGCCTGGAACTGGACGAAGAGTTTAAATTCAAAATTAAAATTGCGGAACTAATGCTCAACCTTCGAAAATCTGAGGATATATCCCTGTTACATACTATACATTGCACAAACTTAATATACCATTTGTACCTTAAAGTACTTGGTATAATCAGATCTTCGGCTTATCCCTCTCAAAAAAAAGGTCTTTGCTTCCGCAGGTTAAAATTCCATTTTAAATTATTTTTTCAAAAGAGTTACATAAAGTTTGTTTGATATTAGTCGACGCATATGTTTGGTGATGATCGTTGAAAGAGGTCAGAATGATTTTTTGTGATCCCCAGTTTCAGAGTGCGAAGACTTTAGTTTTTTTAGTCGCAAGAAGAGGAAAAGATCTTTCACACTTAAGTATGACTCGTGCAGTTCTCTGACATTCTTGTTTTTCGTGTTTCTTTCCTAAGAGAAGATGGAAGTAAAGAATATTCGGTTGCGCAAGGTAATGCACTACAATCCGAAATTATTGGCCCTGACGTCAGCGACCGCGATCAAGTACTTCTGTGTCCCCAAGCCGGAGGAATACCCCCTTGATCTGGGCCAGAACTATGACAAGTACATCCACTTGGATGACTCCTATCCCCGGGCCTTTGAAATGATCGAGGACTACCTGCTGGCCGCCAACAAGTCGCGCAGGAAGCCCGATTTCTTTCTGCACCGTCGTACCATAAACATCCTTATGGGCAGCAATTGCCACAACGTCGACTTCGAGGCCTTCCGTCTGCAGGGATGCATCTTCCTGCGCCTGTCGGTGCCAGACTGCAGTGAGTTGCAGCGTCGCTCGTACGCCATCAAGGCCCGCCAGTATATGTTTAGCGGTAAGTCGCCAGGCATTCCCCTTTTAAGAGCTATTCAATATATTGAACCACCAACATCCAGAGGCTCCGGGCGTGGCTCCGAACACTGACGTTCCCGTGGATGAGCGTGACCAGATCTACGGCATGTTCTCTGCCGGAGTTGGCGGCTTCCGTCTGCTGTATACAGGAGAAATCCCTGGAATCGCTAATTCCGAGAAAGTGGGCGATCTGTGAGTACACCCTTACATCTATTGGATGAGGCAATCACCCTTGTTCATTTGCAGCAACAAGCAGGAGGAGCTGAAGAAGTGCGAGGTGACCACTGCCCGTGTTATTAGCGATACTGCCAATTGGCGCCGCGATCCCATCCGACTCAGGAACTGGCTCCATCAGGCCTATGTTTCTAATGCCAAGCAAATGGCTATTGCCAGATTCGACTCCATGGGAAAAGTGGTGCATCCGGTTGAAATTGAGTCTGTGGACAACTTGATTAAGGTAAATAGTTTTTGGAGGACGGCTCGTCTGGGCTCTCACTCGATACTCTTAACTTTCAGAGGGCCACGTTTTCCTTGTTTAATATCAATCACGATGTTAAGCATATGTACGGCTTACTGAAGCAGATAAAGAATCGCATGGGAAACCTCAACTCTCCGGAAATAAGCCTCAAGTTTCGTATTGTCAATACCTATACCAATACCAATAACATCATGTATGAGGAAAATTTCCCCAAGGAGTTCATTGAATTCGCCAACCAACTCTAAGCCATCCATTGATTAACCATATAAGGAGTTCTTATATTCAAGCTCATCTTCTCTAGAAAATTAAAACGCTTTCATAAAGTTTTCCTCGAAGCCATAAAGCCAGCTTTCAGTCCAGCTTTCAGACAAATCAAGTTTTTGCAATGGAATTCGCCAACTCGATAAAAAGAGTAATCGTGTTTATCATAACCATCCAACTTTGTATCTGAAGGGTTTTTCGATGAAATAAACTGTTTTAACTTATCAAAAATTAGATTACATTTTATTAGCATAGCAACAGAAACAACAAAAAAAAATTGTACATCCATTAATGAATACGCAAACATTAAGTTACAAGACAAATAACAAGTATTACGGCTAGAAAACAGTGGAACAACACATGTACGCTTAGGCAAGTATTTATTTGGCGAGTCTATTGGAAAATTTCGCAAATATTTACACAAAAACCGAACAAGCGCCAAGTACAGGCAAAACTCATTAAAAGTTGGCAAAGCAAACTCAACTCCAAGGCTCTGGATTTGCATAACAACAAAGGCCACTGGCCGTGGCCCCAGAGGAGGGTGGAGGGTCTAGGACTTGGGTCTAGGAATCGAGTAAAATACGTAATTAGCGGTAGGGAGTCCTGGGAGCTGCAGCGGCAACAGCGGCAACAGCGGATGACACATGGTAATAGATTCTTGGGCGGGCAAGGATGCGGCTAATTATCCGAGAAAGGCGGCGGCGTGGCACTCACAAAAACCGGATGCTGCAACTTAAAAAAAAATGTGATCCAATTCGGATTGAAAAGATTTAGGATAACAAAATCAAAGTTCTCCTAAACATGGACTGTCGTTAAGATAATGTGGGGGAATATCTGGGAGAGTTTGGGATCGAAAATAAAAGCTCCCTGACACAAGGACTGGAATTTAATTGAAATTTTCAATAAGATAAGATATTGCCTCTATATATTTGGATTTTAATTTAGACACGAGTTTTTAATCTGCTTGGAAACTTTAAATTTGATACCTGGAAAAGGTATTTTTATTTGGCTTTGCAACTAATTTGTTGCGGGTTTTGTTGGAGTTTGTTTGGTTGTGTTTCAGTATGGTGTCGAGTCCTTGGCTGCTTGTTTTTCTCCCAGTGCACACCTTCTGTTGATGCTGCTGCCGTCAGCTTTGTGGATATTAACATACTTTGTTTCTTTATCCCTTTGACTGCTTCAAGGATATTTCACAATATTGTTGCTGCCGCCTGGCAGCTGTCCCCCACTTGTTGCGGTCGCCTGTTGTTGCACCTTTGAGTGGCTGCCACCTGCAGCGGTTGTGGCTCCCGTTGCCGCTCCTCCTGACGCTGCTGCCCCCACTCCGGCTCCCGGATGATACAGATGCGTGCCGTAGTGCACGGCTCCCGGGTGACTGAAATACGGAATAATGGCCGGCGCTGCGGCCGTCATCCCATTGCCCGGCACCGGAGTGGGTCCCGCAATGTATCCCGAACCGGATCCCGAACCGGACGCCTTTCCGGCCCCATCCTCGTGGCTGGGCTGGTACAGCGGCAGGGGCTGGTAGTGGTGATAGTGATGGATCGGCGGCCCGGCATTCGCCGGCGCCAAGCGGACCACATGGACGGGCGCCACCACCGGCTCGCCCACATGGCCCAGGCTGTAGGCGTGCGCCTTGGGATTGTTGTTGCCGAAGCGGGGCAGGATGGCGAACTGGTGTTGCTGCTGCTGCTCGGCGGGCGCCTGCACGTAGATGGGATTGTAGTGAACCACCGGCAGGTGATGCTGCCGCACTGCTGGCCCCTCGGCGGTGGCAGGTGCCGGTCCGGCGGTTGCAGTCACGGCCGTCGTCGAGGTGGAGGAAGTGGAAGGGCTAGCGGAGCTGGGGGTGCTGCCGGAGCTGGAGGCTGTGGGCGCCACCGACGAGTATTTGTGCGTCTGCGGGGGCTTCAGACGTTGCTGCTGCAGCGGGTAAGCTGCAGGTATGACAAGGTATTATAAGATTTCCCCTACCCATTTTCCGACTCACCGTAGAGTTGTCCTGATCCCGCTGGGTCGCCGTAAAGGGCTGGTGGTTGTTGCTGCTGCGGGGGCTGCAGGAAGATGCGCTGCAACTGCAGCTGCGGCTGCTGCACCTGATGCCCGTTCAGCGGCTGGAAGATCAGCTGCGGCGGCTTTGCATAAATCGCCTGGAGTTGCTGCTGCTGCTGCTGTTGCTGCTGGTGTTGCTGCAGTTGCTGGGCGGCCGCCAAGAGGATGCTCGTCGGGATCTGCAGGTATTGCTGCTGCTGCTGCTGCTGATGCGGATGCTGGCCAGGAGCCGAGGCTGCGTCCGACTGGTAGTAGGGTCGATACAGGCCCTGATGATCGCGGGCCAGCGGGCCGAGAAGCTGCTGCAGTCCCGGGGCCGAGGATGGGGCCGAGGTGCTGGTGGTGGTGCTCGAGGTGGAGGAGGTGGTTGGGCCGCTGGTGGTCGGTGGGGCTGCCAGGAGCAAGTGCTGCTGCTGTTGCAGATGGTGGTGCTGCTGCTGCTGCAACTGACGCATGTAGGACAGCGGAATGGCAATAATGTACTGAATGCGCTGTTGCTGCTGATACTTTGGCTGCTGCTGCTGCAGTGGCTGCTGTTTGTGTGGCAGCTGCGGTCCCGCCCGCTCGTAGGTGAGGCTGCCACCGGCCGTGGTAGGCTCCGGCTCCGGCAGCTCGCCGTAATTGAAAATCTGAGGCGGCGCCGAGTGCGGATGCGGATGTGGATGTGGATGCGAGTGCGGCGACTTAATGGCGGCTGGCCGCTGATAAAGCGCCACTTGCGGGGGCACTGCGAAGCTGAAGCGATGCGGTGGCGGCGAAGGTGGCGCCCCCTGGGACGCGTACTTGTGTCCGCCAAAACGGATGACCGGGTGTCCGTTGTCCGGTCGCTCGTAGAAAGTCTACACCGCAAACGAAAAGGCAAAGGACTCAACGTGTGTTTACTTCAAATATTTTATACTTTTAAGCTTAGCAAATGATTAATTTAACAGAAATATGAGCTATATATTTCAAACACATATAGACGAGTGTTATAATAAGTACCTGGCTATATGAAATACTTTGGATTTAACATTAATTGGGCAACTATACGGACTTTTACGGGTTTGTAATTTAGAGATATAAAATAGTAGCAGTTTGCCAAAAATGTATTGTCCAATTTCTTTGAATCTTTATAGACTGATTAATAGCATAATGTTTAGTAGTAGTCCGAAAAATCATGCCTCTCGCTGCACCCATCTCGGAGATATATTCAAACATAAATACATCAGTATCAGGTGACAATTGGAGCTGTGGATATTTTTTTGTGAGTGCAACGACTCTGTAGGAGCTGGCACATTGAGTGCGCGTTAATTAAATGCATTTGCCGTGGTTTTCGGGCTTGGGGGTCGGTTGTGGGCAGGCCGGCCTGCAAGTTGCAACTCAGAGTACTGCTGCATGCTCTTGTACATACCTGCGGTGCCGCCTCCGCAGCCGTGTAGCGAATGGTGGTCGGTCCGAAGATGGGCGTTTGGGTCTCAGCCGCGGCCGCCTCGAAATACCCGCTTGAGGGGTAAATGGGTCGAAAGGGTCCTTGTGGGTCCTTGGGCGTGGGCCCAGCGACGAAGGGGGCGCCTGGAATGCGTCGGATCGGCTGCTCATTAAAAGTGCAATCGCTTGCGAGGCATTTGTGACCCCAGCCTTGGGCCTAGAGCAGGAAACCCCAGCCATCCCCCTACTTAAAAAGCTTACCCGTTTGATCCGAAGAATCGCGCTTCTCCGTCTTGCTCTTGGAGTCCTCAGCCGGGCTGGGGGTGAGTTTTGTGGTCGCCGGGGGTTCGACCTTCTCCACGGATTTGGTGGCCAAGGCCTCGATCTCCTCGCCGCCCGCTGAGGTGGCCAACAGGCAGGTGATGGCCACCAGGACCTGCAGGAAGGGGGATTTATCATGAATTGATTAGTGAATGGCTCACGCTGCAACCGGCACTGTTGACCTTTGCAGGCTCTTGATTAAAACTACCTATTTGCCTTGTGCGAGTATAATCGCGAGCATAGTTTAATTTAATTTAATTTAATTAAATTAAATTGATTTATGAATGCAATTATGCCAACTACATTGCGCCATTAAACTATTCAGCGCAAGTGCAATTGTTTGGCTCTCTAGTCAAACGTCCACTCATTATTATGTTTTTTATTATTCCAATGCACTGCACACGATTAATAACTAATACTCGTAATTATAATGGCTCCACGGACAATGAACCACCTGACGCAGCGCAGGTAATTATTAATAATGTGCCATCCGGGAGAGAGAAGTCAAGGCAGGGGCAGGAGCAGGGGCGTTGGTAGGCTTGATGTTTATAGTTTACGGCATGGTAATCCCGTTCATGGTCATTATTCATAAGCAGTAAATCTGATCTGATCTCTTCAGATGGGCCACGGGGCGGGCATGTTTATGGGGCCCGTAAATCTCCTTTGTTCTGGATGACTGGACCGGGCCAACATATCGGCGATGGCATAAATAGTGCCCCGAATAGTGCGGTGCTGCTTGTTTAAACTTTAAAGGGGATTTCAGGGAAATATCTCAAGGAACCGCCTACAAGGGGAGCATCATTGTATAGATTTACCTTGAGCATTGTAACAAATTAAAACAAGTATCGAGTACTGTTTTTAAGGGAAAACCTCACAGTTCATATTTTAACTTTCAATAAATATCCATTATGGTTTCTCTCAGAAGAAATTAATATTATAAAATGCATTTCATAGAAGCCAGAATTGGAATCCATAAAAATGAACAGTTTCCTGGGTTTATAGCTCTGAAAACTTCTCTAATATATTTTCCCATAAACCTCAACCCTGTGCTTTGATCTATTTATGTTGCCACCCTTTGACTTCATATTTCATGAATAATCTTTATGGTTTTGCTGAATTTTAACCAGATACTTAATGACATGAATAAATAATCAAATGAAAAACGCTGGCATGTGTAGTCATTTGTTTGTTTATAACAATTTATCTGCCAGCGATTGTGCGTTGGCAATCAAGTGGAAATAATCAAAACAGTCGGTGATTTATATCATTATCAATATTTGATTGCCAACTTTCAGTGTGTATGATTTCAATTATTATTGCTTTAATCCCATTTTGCATTATTCACCCGTATGAGCGACATTATTCCAGTGGCAAAGCCGGCCGCCTTTTGTGCGCTTCAACAAATATATGGATATATATAGTGCGGCTATATATTATTTATTTCGCGTTCACTTTTCCGTTTCAATTTCGTTTCCGTCTGTCACTCAATTAAAATTCACTCGAATTGCAATGAAACAAACCAACAAAAAGTAAACAAAAAAAAAAACAGAAAACCGAAATAAACGCAAACAAATTTATAAACACTTTTCACGCTTATTTATTTAATGCAAACGACTGTTGTCGGCGCTTTTTTTTAACCAACAAACAAACAAATCGCATCGGAGTCGCGCCGGTGTCGCGGTCGCGTTTCAAATCGCTGGCTCGCGTGTTGGCTAACAAAGTGAGAGTGAAATTGGATCGCCAGCTTAGCGCCGTTTTATACCCGATGCTGCCGCTTATGGCTTGCCGCAAACAACTTCCAGCTTGCAACTTGCAGCTGGCAACGGGCAGCGGGCAACTGGCAACTGGCAACTTGCCACCGTTGGGGGCAAGCACCTTGTGGTGTCGCCGGCCATCCAGCTGGGGCCATTTGTGGATCACAATCACGGCCATTAACCGATGCCCAAACCAAATCCAAAGCCAAATCCAAATCCAAATCCCAATACGATGCTCAACTCTTGGCGGTCACGGTTGTTGCGTCACCTTAGGCATCTCCTCCAGACATTCACCGGAGGAGGTTCCCAACACACAATACCTACATACGAGTATCTATTTATATGTCATCAATATTGTTTCCTTTTTTTTTTTATTTTTTGTGTTTTGGAATTTAGAGTGCTTGCGGAAGAAATCATTATTGGGCAGGTGCCTGTGATTACGCATAGTCTGCTAATTTGTTGGTTTATTATAGCCACATGCCGGCCATTCCTTGGTGCTACAAACTAAGCCTTACAAAGTGTTTGTTTTGCCTCAGTTACCTGCAAAGGTTGGCCAACACGAGCGGTTACCTCAAGACTTTAATTGAATTGCTTGCCTGAATTCTTTTGACAGATTATGGCAATTATTTGGTTTTATATTGTCTAATTTCTGGGCTTAGGATTTAGCTGGGTTTTGTTAAATTTGTATAGTAAACGAGGTAGCACTAAAACATTCAAATGCTTACTTGAATTTTTGGTTTATTTTTAGCCGGTATTGGTCTAAATCCCAAGTATTGCAAAATCTTCAAAGAGTGCGGTTAGGGTTGCCTTGGACCGTCAATATTTTAAGCTTCCTATCTCATATCTAATAGTTATAAAAACAATATATCAAAACGCAGGTCAAAGTCTTGATACAACTATTTGTGAAGAGAACATTTCCAAACAGGGGATTCCCCTTTTGTGAATCGAGGAGTTGCTTTGGTGTCATTTGGCAGACCCAAACACCCAACAATCAATTCTAATAACTTGAGCCACAGCATGGGTTGCACAACCCAAGGTGTAAATATACTCAAGAAATGGTTCCAATTTCGACACGACACGGCAGACATTTGCAGGGGATTCCCCTTTTTAAGTTTGACCATTTTTCCCAATGACAGTATGTATACACGTGCTGATTGTTTCACGGATGAAAGATAAAGCACAGACAACTTTAACTAGTCATATCTTCTATATTTATTGTCCCATCTTGACGCAACCGATTAGCGGACTCAGTGGAATGAAAATAATGTCTGTGGCCTTAACCATATCAAAGATACTGCAGTCTTTTATAAATTTCGAAGGCGGAAAGAAGCGTGTCAAAAATATGGAAATAGCATTTTCTGCGTATGAATTAGACGGGCCAAATGCAAAAATAATTATGTCCCTACCCTTATCATTTCTTAGAACGACGTGGTCATACAGTCGGACAGACGGATGGCTATACGGCTATTGATGCTGATCAGAAGTGACTGGGTCAGACGGACATGGCTATATCGACTCGGAGACGTCTCCTTTTCCCTTTCACATACATTTTCACAAAGTTTATATAGCATTATACCTTAATTTGTATTTAAAACCAGACAAGCTTTGCCAAAATAAAACACCGTGAAAGAAATTCATAAATTTTCGATAGCTCTTTGTCCTCATTTTTGGATGCCGCTCATTCCAAAATGATAGATATTAAAAATGTCTGGGAAATGTCTGCTTTCGGGGGAAATGAAACTACCAAAGAAACAATAAAATCCTCGCCCTGCCATTGGCAATCGATGGCCCTGGCGAAGGGCTCTTCTGGGCTCAATTAAATTTCCACTAATTCTCCACATTACTACAAATGCCACGTTGCCTCTTTGGGGATTAACTGGCATTCATTAGGAGTTTGTATTCGCATTACACTGGGCCCCCAAAAACCATGGTTGCCCGGCAACTTTGGTCTGGTTTTGGTCCCGGTCCCGGTCCCGGTCCTGGTTCTCGTCCTGGCCATTTCCGTTGGCGAACGAACCGTTTACAACGGACGATGATTTTACGAGCGCTCCTAATAAAATCAAGTGGCTTTCCGTAAAACTTAACTGTTACTTCAGCAATAACACAAAACAACAGAGGCAAGAGGCAAGAGGCAACACTGACTGACATGCCACCTCCACAGCTCCTCCGGCGTCTCCTCTCCAAGTCCCCCTCAGCCTTGTTCCCTTTCACCTTCCTGCCATCGCAAAAATGCCCATGTTATGTCAAATAAAAGTCCCCCAATTTGCAGTCGCACATAAAATGTGTGCGGCAAGTTAAAAGTCCTCCCGCCACCGCCACCGCCACCGCCCCGCATGCCCCATTCTAGGATGCAGCCAGTGTGGTGGCAACAAACAGTAGTTAAAAGTCCGGAGTCCGGACCGCGCCCTGCTCCGGGGGGCTAGCATCCAAGACTCCAAGTCTGGTAACATCCATTTAATTGTTCTGCCAAGAGCTGGAGCTCTTTGGGGGCTGTCGAATGGACAGGAAAGTGTTATAATTAGTAGTGCCAGAGGTTATTTGGGGGGGACGGTGGTTAAGGGGAAGAGGAGCATACCCTTTCCAAGCTCGTTTGGCAAGTTTGTTGGTTGATGTGTGGTCCGGCCATGGCTGGTATCCTGGCTGTTGTATTAAATATTTAGAAATGTTCAAGTACCGAGGCACATCCTCAAAGATTCTGCAGAGTACAAGATGCCTTTTGCGCACGAAAAGTTCTGTGGCCTGTTATGGAAATTGTGTCCAAATAATTGAAAGTATTTGTTTATATAAATGCCTGCATTTTGGGCCAAAAGTTGGCCACCATTCAAGAGCAATAGACGACTGCCTCCATCTCTGGATTTAAAGTTTAAAGCCTGCCTCAATGTTTGCCCCAATGCCATTTATTGTAAACAAAAAAGGCAATTTCGCCAGTTCGGCGAAAAAGTGCAAATGCGCATTAAAGCATCAAATATTCATCCGGGATGCGAGTGTAATCGAATTGCATGGCAACCTAGCCTAATCGAATTGCAGTGCAACAAAACCAATTTGCTGCCACGAATAATTGCATCAGCCGTGCGCGCATAATGAAATGTTTTAATTTGCCGCCCGCATTTCGGTTGTTGTCCTGCCCCGCACCGCCCCGCCCCGCCCGATCGGGGCAAATCCTATCGAATGCGGGCCAAATTATGGAAGCATTCTGGATGGACTCCCGTCCCCCATATCGGATAACAACGGATTGTGTCCGTTCGTCATTCTGCAATGGCAGTGCCAAAGGGCAAAGCGACTAATTAGGCTGCCGGGGGCGGGACAGGTTGCCGTTTTGGACAGGAAACGGCGATGCGTTCGCAATCGGACTCTTATGCAACAGCTGCCTGCAATCGCAATCGCAATAGCAATAGCAATAGCAATAGCAATAGCAGTCGCAATCGAAACTAAATCAGTGCGGCGTCCAAGCCGGCGGCAAACTTGTTTTTGGGGGCCGCGCAGAAGGAAGCGCACAAATCTCTTTCACGTTCGGCATCTAGTTCGGCCAACGCCAATTATTGTCACGGAAATGCACCTCGGGCTGTCGGCGTTTTGGGTGAAATGCATCGGAGCAGCGGGTCTCCGTCCCCAGCCCCAGCCCCAGCCCCAGCCCGATTGCTGCCAATCGAACTGGTTTGGATGCTCGCCCGCCCGCCGCTTGGACAAGTGCACTACTAGCCTTCTTGGCCAGTGCTACCCTATCATTGGCCTGCCTGCAGAGCTCCAGCCACAACTCACAACTGCGAGGTGTCAATTAATGCGATTTTCCAAGAAATTAAATCAGACTCTGCGAATCGGTGTCATTTGGCAGACCCAAACACCCAACAATCAATTCTAATAACTTGGGCCACAGCATGGGTTGCACAACCCAAGGTGTAAATATACTCAAGAAATGGTTCCAATTTCGACACGGCATTACAAAATGTTGGGACTTTGGCCAGTGCTTTTAAAGTATTCAATTTAGGGAAACAAACCAACAAATTCACTGTTTTATAACCAAATTTGAGCTGAACATAAACCTTTGCTTTTAGAGCATTCAAAATGATTTACCAGATGAATTTCAATGTATTTAACTAAGGAAACCAACANCCCAAGGTGTAAATATACTCAAGAAATGGTTCCAATTTCGACACGGCATTACAAACTGTTAGGACTTTGACCAGTGCTTTTAAAGTATTCAATTTAGGGAAACAAACCAACAAATTCACTGTTTTATAACCACATTTAAGCTGAACATAAACCTTTGCTTTTAGAGCATTCAAAATGATTTACCAGATGAATTTCAATGTATTTAACTAAGGAAACCAACAATTTCTCAAGTTGTGTTAATTATATTTGAACTTTATTTAAGCTGTTCATAAGCCTATACTTTGAGAGCATTTAAAATGATTTTCTAGATGAATTTCTACGAATTTAGGTAAGCAAACCAAAAAATTCTCAAGTTGTATTAAATGTATTTGAACCACATTTAAGCTGAACATAAACCTTTGCATTCAAAATGATTTACCAGATGAATTTCAATGAATTTAAGCAAAGACACCAACAAATTTTCAAGTTGTATTGATTATATTTGAACCACATTTAAGCTGAACATAAACCTTTGCTTTTAGAGCATTCAAAATGATTTACCAGATGAATTTATATGAATCTAAGTAAACAAACCAACAAATTCTCAAGTTGTGTTAATTATATTTGAACCAAATTTAAGCTGAACATAAATCTATACTCTAAGAGCATTCACAATGATCTATCTACCAGTTGAATTTCAATGAATTTAAGTGAGAAAATCAACAAATTGGCAAGCTGTATTAATTGCATTTGAACCCTATTAAAGATCTTCACAAAGATTAATCATACGCAGTGATGGCCCCGCTCTCAAGCCAATACTTACTCCAATTTTTTGGCTTCTTTGGCAACCCTTTCGCAACCCAATCAAAGCGAACCAAAGAGCGACAAACTTGCAGTTTGCCACCAGAAATAACAAAATACGACCTCGATTGCAGTTTCCAGCTTGCGAGTTGTGGGGGGGAGCCAGTGTTATTGGCTTCCTATATGTCTTTGCCTGCCATCGCCATCATTGATGTGGCCCCCGGGGGGAGGCGGCCAAAATCTCGAATCTCGAGGGGGATTGGGCGGGTCGGGTCGGGGCGGGGAACGCCGCCTCTGGGCGCCTCTGGCCGGATTCAAAGTGGTTGTCAACGCAACCGAGCCGGGGCCAAAAACTAAACCCAAGCAAGCCATCCAAACCAGATTGCGTGCCCCAGCAGCACCACCAACAGTTAAAAGCAAAATTATTCATTACAATTTCCGCGCTGGCGAGAGAAAAAAAATCTCGCACACACAGCACACTGAGTGAGTGATAAGCGGGGGGTTAGGGGAGTGGAAGGGATGGGGGCGAAGGAAAAGTTTTCCGTGGAAATGCTTCAAATGCTCATTTGAATCTGCCAAGTAATTTGGCTTGCGGTCTGCAGGGGAAAGCGCCGGCAAACGCCGCCGAAAAGGGGGGCGGGCAAAGCGAACGCGTTTTCGGCGCTGTTTTAAACGCGCCGCTCGCTCAGCAATTGACTTTGAATAAGTTTGCGCTGCATTGAAACGATGCCAATTTTGTGCTTTTGGCCTGTTTGTTGTCTAACTGTGGCTGTGACAGTGGCTCACATCGTTTGAGGCCGCTTAAAGTTTTTCCCTCGTCACACTGAGCGCCAGAAAGGCCGGGAAAGCCACTCAATCCAGGAAATATAATGCCCAAAATATATGCCAACATTTAAGAATCCCTAAAAAGTGTTAATAAATTCATGTTTGTCTTGCCATTTTGTCTTATTTTGTTATTATTTATTTATTTAATTACTCTGTATTTTATGGCCACCGACCCGCTGCCAAAGTGTTTGCTAAATGTTCTAGAATCTAGATTTCTGGTGGTTTTTTTAGTGCACTTGGCTCTGATTGTTATTTGTAATTCTTTGGGTTTCTTTTTGCTTACGCAGCTTATCATGCATTCCGTGGGATACATTGTGTCCTTGGCCACTTGTTGTCACTCCCCCTGGCCGCCGCCCCTCGCTGAGAAATCTCTTGACTTTTGAGCCGGGCCACAAACTTTCTTTAATTTTAATCAAAAAACTTTTTGTTGTAGCTGTTTGTTGGATGTTGGATGCTGGATGCTGGGTGCTGGGTGCTGGATGCTGGATGCCGGGCGGCGTTTTGTGGGCGGCTGGAAAAAAGCGTTTAATTGGACAAGGGAATACACACTACAAACAATCAAGCGGCAACAACCAAAAAGGCCACCGAAAACAAGCCAACCGAAAATGTTTATGAAGAATGAAAATGAAAATGAAAACAAGCTGACAACTAATTTAATCAAATGCAGAGTGGAAGCCGAGGAAGAGTTTAGCTTAAAGGCACGGCACTTGCATAAAAGCAATTTTTGTATCAATTTCTCGACGCTGACAAGCTTAAAATGTTTCGCTCTGGCCACAAAGGGCATACAAAATGGGAAAATACGAGAATATTGTGTAGAAAATGCAAAGAGTTTGACATACCTTTTGCTGGGCTGCATTTGACACAATGTATTAACTGCACCACAATGCAAATAAATATTCTAGAATTTAGAAAATGGAGAAAAAGGTGGAGTGGAGTGGAGTGCCTGCCGGTGGGCCGAAGGGATAAATTGAAAAATTTTCCTCTGCAACTTGGGGTCAGGTCAGTTTGTGGAAATAAATGCGAAGCAGCTCAAGGCAATAGCGAAAAGGTATCTCACAGATTGCGAAACGTGGAGTGGAGTGGATGGTTAAGGGGATGGGGATGGGATCCCTTTGATTCGCTACTGTGTGCACAAATAGTTAGCGTGTTTTTCACAAAACCCAGTCGACTGTTCAAAAAGCGCCCGAAACGCAGCCCACAGATGGATAAACAAAGGCGAGCGAGCGCAAACAAACAAAATGAACACGGCAAACAAATGAACAAACATGACATTTATCTTGGTATAAATCACCGAAAGCCGAAAACCAAAAACCTGCACCTGACAGTGGCCCCTTTTTTGAATTAGATCGAAATTGAGGGAATATAAAATGCCAAATGCACAGAGAAAAGGTTGCCTAGCCTAAACCCACAAACGCCGCCGCCGCCGCCCGCCCTCTGGCAGCTAAAAAATGTTCATTGGCCAGAAGAGATGTTGCAGGAAAAGCTGAAATAGAACCTGAAACAGAAACAGAAACAGAAACAGTAAGAGAGAACTAGAGTTGAAAGCAGAATCCGTAACAGAAATGGCGAAAATTGACCAGTCAAATGAAAAACTATTTAAATGCAATTGCTGGCCAAGCGTCGATTTGCTCACTGAATATTTTGCGGATGCATTCCGTGGCACTCACCGTGGAGCGCCAAATCTATATGCATGGTTATGGATGTATATTGTATTTCGGGGCGTTGCAAGGGCCAAGTAAACATTACGAAACCAGTTAGCAGATAGTATAATTTCCGCTATCGGCGTCTGCATCCGGAGAGGACACTCCGGGCTGCAATCGGAGTAAAAACATTTGGCCACTGGCAAAAAATGAAGCTTACAAAAAGTGGAAGAAGCACTGCAATGGAGATTTTCCGACAACGAGATACACTTCACCTATTTTCATAATCATTTAGTTTTACCGTTTAGATATTTTAAACCCAAATTAAGTCAAAGCAGGAATGGTTTAAATGACTTCATACGGCATTGACACTTTGACAAGAAGTTTAAATAATTGTTGATCGTATCTTCATTGTTTATTGTCCGATCTTCATGAAACTTGGCACATGGCTAGATATTACTATTTTTAGCCCTAAGCAAAAAGGTTTATATTTCTTGCTCTAACCATCTCGGAGAATCGCTTGTTTATACATACAGACGGAAAGGCAGACGGACAGACGGACATGGGTGGGACATAGGGTCGCATACTTAATATACCATTTGCAGCTAAAGGTACAAGCAGGTGAAGCCTAGTCAAGTATTGTTTAAGTTTCTATTCCCCCAATCTTGTAAAACCCTCAAAGCTTACATTTCAAACTTTTTGTGAGTGCACTGAAATAGCTGTGTTTCTGGTTGGGATTCACGTCATGAATAAGTTAGCGCATTTGGGCAAGTGCCTGCAATTGAACGAGGGCATTTGGTCATTCCGCAGTCTTATTAGCCGCAAGGATATCCCACTCTTTGCCAGGACGTTTTTGTTCGTTTTGCAGTGCAGTGCATGCCTCAGCATTTTTGGCTCAATGGGCCAGATCACAATAATGCAACAACCCATTTCATGCATCGAAAATCAGCGTGCTCGGTGCGGTGGCAGCCGTTAGAGCGAGTGTTAAATTTTAATTAAATCTAGTATTTGCCAACAAATTGGCTTTTAAGCAAACAATAAAGGAGTGCATACACAAGGTTCATTCTTGAATGGAATAATATTTATAGATGGCTCTAATCGAGCTCCTGGTTGCCATTCGTTTTGGGGATTTTCGGCCTGTACCTTCTGGTTGCCGCAAACTACTTTGTACATGCATGCCTGTCTGCTCAAATTGGCTAGTTACTCTTTTAATGTCTAAAGGGCCCGGACCGCCCGGACCGCCCGGGCGCTGGGGTGTGAGGTGGTTGGTTGGCTGTAATGAATGAAAAGGGCGCCGCTGGCAATTGGGCTGCTGCTCTGGCAAACCGTGTAAACCAACCGCAGCCCATTTTGCCGCAGCCCATCCTCCCCGGCCACGGGGCACCGGTTTTTATCCCGCTGCCACCATCATTCGAGGCAGTCAAGTGTGCAACACTTTGGGGGCATTCGCAGCATGCGCGGCAACTTTGCATTTAACTCTTTTCTTTTTTCCAGTCGAGTCGAGTCGAGTCGAGTCGAGTTGAGTCACTCACTCAGTCAGTTAAGTTTCCTGCCTCAGCAATTATATCATTTCCCCAATGCCAAGTGGCAGAGTCTCGTTTCATTCGTGCATGAACGAATTTAAGCTAATTTGCACATTTTTCATATTTTGGGCGAGCCGCCCGCTGGGGCCGCGCATCTGATTCCGTTTTGATTCCTTTGAAATCGTCTCTGTTTGGATTTTGTGTTTATTTTAGTTATCGAAGCGATAAGCGTTTTTGTTTCGCTATGTCAGGAAAAGGAAGAGCTGCGCACTTTCCACGCAATAATAAACAATTTGCCATAAACAGATAATTAAAAAAAACTATGCAGCAAAAAACGCAAATAGCTTTATTTTTGCGGATTAAATGCATTTCGTTAAAAATACAGGAAAGCAATGAGAGATGGAATACATCGAATATTTTGAATGAATTAACTTGGCTTAAAATATGAGTTTCAAGCAGTTGTCTTAAATTTACAGCCATTTAGCTATAATAAGTATTACCCAAAGACATACGAAATCTCGAATTTAAAGTGCTAATAGCTGCCGGAATATTTGATAGACTCTGCTGAGAGATACAGTACATTATTCTAGGCTGCCTGCACAGATTTGTACGTAATTTGCCGGGAATCTCATGTGGCAGGAATCATTATTTTTATTTGATTAAAATTAGTCGGGTTCTTGTTCGCTTTCGGCGGCAGGCGCGTGCCTTCAACTCAATGGAGCGCATGTGAATTAAATTTGCGACTACGCACATGCACACGTCACCCGCTGCCACTGCCACTGCCACTGCCATGCCTTTGCCCTGGTCCTGGTCCTGGCCCTGGCCAACGTGTGGTATGAGTAATGAGTTCGCAGCGAAACGCGACAAGGCAGCGAAATAAATGAGCAACTGTTTGCGCTCGCTTTCCCCTTCCAAATAAAATAAAAAATACTCAAAAAAAAAAAAAAAAAGAAACATGGAAAAAGGGGGATGGCAGTGAAAGCGACGAGCCGGCTAAGTGGCGAGGGAAATCCCAAACCGACCGCCCCCCGCAGCAGGAAACTCCAGCGGAAAACCTTTAAATGACCTAGAATTCCCCTTAAAAATATTCGCAAAAACTTGGCTTATAGTCCATGTACGAGTATGGCAAATGCTTTGGCCAAATGTATGCGAATAATAAATCAGGTATTTTTCTCAGTTATTTTCACACATATTTCCTTCGCTTCAAGCAGGGCAATGCATATGCATGTACAGTTGTGTTCTTTGAAATAGCAGTGCTTACGACCTACCCTATTATAAACTATTATAAAAACAACTTGATTTTATGGGTAATTCATTATTTTAGCGAATTTTCCAATCGCATTTAGATTCGGGGACTTTGTTGGCCATGGCATTACTTTCATTCTTTTAGGACTAAGCCATATTAAGGTCGCTTCATCCTCAGTTCATAATTGATCATGATCCCATCGATCATATCGAATGTATGGTATGGTAAAAACTAAATAAAACTAGTTTCTACTCATCAGTCCCAAGGATATTACGCAAGTTGGTTACTGATCGGTTCAAGTGGCTTCTGGCAAACTCCAACCTAGCTTTGAGTAATATCCCATCCCCAAACTAAGTTCTGCTTTCATATCCCAGGAGAATTCAAAGGATTAACTTTGCTGAAGCGAATTGTGCGACGGTCCTCACGGTTTTCGGGCTTCGGCTCATATTTTATGGTACAAAATTTTAAGCAACATTGCATTTCTTTATATGTTTTACCTACCTTCCTCAACTCAAGGATTTTAATAATATTGTAGCATTAAATCTCGAAACCTTGGGCATTTGTCCAAAAATAGGAAAACAACAGAAAACCAGGCCAAATCTATGTTCCAAGTGATTAAACTATAGTTATGCTTGTGTCGTCGCACTGCTATTTCAATGAACACAGCTGTACATGGTGAATAACACACATTTTACAATTTTATTTTGCGAATGTTTTCTCATAACCAGAGGAACGGTCCAAATATTTACTTGCATTTTACATTAAATGCTATTATTGCACTTTTGGCACGTACATTCTTTTTATACCATGTACCTTATGGTACAAATGGTATATTAACTTTGTGCAATGTATGTAACAGGGAGAAGGAAGCGTTTCCGACGCTATAAAGTATATATATGCTTGATCAGCGTCAACAGCCGAGTCGATCTAGCCATGTCCGTCTGTCCGTCTGTCGGTCTGTCTGTCCGTCTGTATGTATGAACACGTCGTTCTCGGATATGGTAAGTGCTAGAGGTGTAATCCTTTTTGCTTCAGGTCCGTAATATGTGTACGCAGGTCGAGTTTATTTCAAATTTTTTTCACGCCCCTTTCCGCCTTCGTAATTTGCATAAAACTGTATTTTCATCGACATATTTGCCCATAACTTGCACAAAATAAGAGCCAGAGACCGATTTCTTTTAGCATTGTCTGTTTAACTATTGCGCAGAAAATGTCATTCTTGGATTTTTGCCACGCCCCTTTCCGCCCTCGTATTTGCAAAAAAAATCGGTATCTCCGGTATCTCTCTATATTTAGAGACATCATTTTAAGTTTGCAAAGTCTGCTGATCGCCAAGCACGCGAAATTACGAAATTACGTCCAGATCGTATAATAAATATAGAAGATATTTATTATTTCATTTTAACCCGCCCCTTGCCAAGGCAACGGCATGTGTGATTCCTTTTGCAAGAGCGAGCAAAGCAATTCCTTCTTTAAGAGAGCTAAGAATTTCCTTTTGCAAGAGAGTGAGCCACCTTGCTAAGAGAGCGCAAATAAAAAAACCGCCAACCAGTTGGCGGGATTTAGTCAGTGGAGCAAGGACGCGCTTCGATCTGCGCTCTGTTAATTCGCGTTTTTCGTCGCTTTAATTGTTTAAAACGGGCTTAAAAATTAGCTAAATCGCTAGTGCAATGAGTGTTTATCGTAGTGAGGGTCGTCGTTCGGTTAAAAGTGCATTATATTTTGCGCAATTCGCGAAAGTGTTTTGCGCATTTTGGTGTTTTTTTTTTCCTTTTTTTTTTGTGTTTTGTGTGTGTGCTCGCGCTTGTGGATCGCAGTGTGTCGCATGAGAGGGAGGAGAACGAGAGAGCAGCATAACGGTAAGTGGTCATCTCTTTGGTTTCTTATTCCTTTCAATTTTCAATTTCCGATGAATTGCTTCTACGCTCGATTTTGTTTACAAGATAGAAAAGTATCTCGCCTTGAGGTTATTGACTTATCTGATATAATTTTCTGTCATTTGGTAGCAGTATGTTTTTAAAGAATATTCGTAATATTTGGGAGAAAAAATATGGATTTTCTTGTGGTGAAGTAGAGTTATTATTCGAAAATAAAAAGGTATTATATCGTTGCTATATTTGTTTTGGAATACTCTCAGATTATTTTACTTTTCACCTGTAATATTATTATATATTGTGGGTATTTAAATACGTTTCGTAATATTTTGGAGCAGATGTATGGAGTTGGAAACGAAAATTTGGTGAATTAGAATGTTTGATAAAGAAAAGAGGTACATGGTATCTCGTTGTCGACTACAGCGTTCCTACTTGTTAGTTTCGTTCCTCTGCTGGTTATTTCTTTGAATATTTTCAGAAAGCGTTTGTTAAAATTATTGTACTAAACAAGTCAAAGGTGTTGTGCCAGGAAATTGGGTGTGGAAAACCCGACGGCAGGTAAATGGAATTATTCGTTTTTTTCCTTAATTTATATCCCAGTGAAAACATAGTCTAAATAGTTTCTTTTGTTGCGCAAGTATGCCAAGAAAGAGTGTACTTAAGCTGCTCAATCAACAAATCAAAGATTGCCCGGCATCATAACAACAATTAGCTTGAGGGAGCGTATGAAGTGCTGAGTAGGTAAATAATTTTGAGCCGCGATAACAACAATTAGGCGCGTTGACGTCATATTTCTCACAATTTGACAGAGCTTTATTACGCTTCAAATATAATTATTTAACCGCGCTAACTGCCCTGCTGCTAGTATGTTTGTTTACGTCTGGGAATGTTTGCAATTTCCCGATGCAAGACTATATAATTAAATGGCCCTTGGGCAAATAGATATGGATAACAAACAAGGGGGGACGGCTTAAGTTAAACACAAAATGCTTGCTCACAATTGCATCGGGGATTACGTGTATGCGGGATGGTTCTTTAAGGATTACTTCTTGATCGGAATCAACAGCCGAGTCGATCTAGCCATGTCCGTCTGTCTGTCTGTCAGTCTGTCTGTCTGTCTGTCTGTCCGTCTGTAAGCTCAGCGTTTCTACTTGTTTTAAATGCATTTCTAATTGTTTTATTTAGAAATCTATTTTACCTTATACGCCGGTCGGCGTTTATAAAGACAAAGAGCTTTTAACACTGTGCATATGCTAAGAGCAAAATATATGCTAGGCATTATAATAACAATTAGCGTGAGATGAGCTCGAGCGGCGATAACAACAATTGTTGTATGACCCGAAGAGTGCTGCAGAGTTTGTTGTCTTTATGCCCAGCACGATGTTCTTGAATAAATTGCCAGACACTCGCTATATGTAATACACCACCTCGTCGTGTTCCTGCAAAGGGTTGGGTTTTCCCGTCCATTTTCCCGTCCATGTCGAAAGTTGGCCATTTAATTTCCTGCAAAGTGCAGTCGCCGTTCGCGTGTGTCGGGTGAAATGAACAATTGGCAAGCGAGAATGGAAACTCAGTTTGCGCAATCATTAAATTTGCAAAGCAAATGGAAAGTGCCAAAAAGCCGACATCCTCTCGGCTAATAAGTTACTTAGAGCGCCTCCCCAAACTGCGCCCGCTGGCTGGTACAATGTACATCCTGGCACATCCTTCCACTCCAATGGGCCAACTCGCCGGGCCGAGAGCCTTGCACCGACGGAGTGGTGGCGAACTTTTTTGCGTGGCCACAGGAAGTCAAAGTTCGAAGAGGTCGGAGCGATAGATAGGAACCGGAAGTGGCATGGGAGCGGAGCGGAGCGGAGCGAAAGTTAATGGCAGGCACGTAGTTCGGGACACTCGCCGGCCGAAAAGGATCCTCTCGGCGGGTCCTTTAATACACTTTCCTATTTCGCCGCCTTTGCCTTTTTACATATTTAATGAAATTATTTTCAACAATTTATAATTGCCACGAGCAGTCAGCCCGTCCGGGATACTCCCCCATTTCCCCTTCTCCATTCCGCATTCAGCATCCTGCCCTGCTATGTCCTGCCCTGCTATATCCTGCCCTGCCAGCACCCCATGATGTCCTTGGCAGCGTTTAGTTAAATGCGCCCCGGGGAGAGTTTTGCTGGCAAACAAATTATTATAAAGATATACACGAAAATATGTATATGCCGGAATATGCAGATGGAGCTGCTGCTGGCCGGCCAGGTAGGGATCCTGCATCCAGGAGCCCGGCATCTGGTGTCCCACGACGGCAGTTATGGGCGTGGCCGCCGCCTCTTGAGCGATAAACAATCTAACTAATAAGCCCCTGCATCTAATCAGACAGAAGATGCCTCCGAAGGAGGCCGAACAACGGACAAAGGACGAAGGACGAAGGACGGGGGCCATTTGGGCCCGTGCTAACAAGGCTCTCGGATAATTTCGAGTGGGAATTGGCCAAATGAAGTATAAATATTTGCCAAAAAAAAAAACCTGGGCAAACTGTCTTTCGGTTAGGTCTCTATTAAAGCGTGTGCGATTAATGAGTTGATTCCGGCAATTCCTGGCAAACCCTGCGGTTTTCAGCACAATTATCAAGTGCCAACCTTTGAAATGGTGTTTTTTTTTGTTTGGCCCGCATCCCATATGCACAATATCGCGGGCCTGCCCCCATAAATAGATCCATAAATAAATCATACTTTTCGATTTGGCTGCGAGAACCTTCTGGCTTTTGGCTTGGCACGTAATTCGCCAATTTGGTGAGTGGCTGAAAAAAGGCTTTTGAATTTTTAATTGGACAGGCAGTCGTGCGTGGCCCCGCGTCAGGATGGCCCAAGTGTTGTAATGATAACAATTTGGTATATCAGCCCCGGCATCCTGGCCTGTCTGCTGCTTATCATCTGACAGAACAGGACAGGATGGGGACGGTACGGGTCGGTACGGGTCGGAATAGGTCGGAATGGGTCGGAATGGGTGGGCGGAGAACCCTTATCAAATGTGAGGGACGTCACATTATATTGAGCCAAAATCAGTTTACAGCGAAACGTACGAATGGGAAAATCTATTTCGTGTTCTCGTATTTACCCATTTTCCTTGTCACATCCAAGCCAATGGGGGGGAGGGAGGTAGGTAGGGAGGGAAGGGTTGCCGCAGGGGAGAGGGGGGCTGTTCATTAAAATTGAATAGGCCAACCACCATCATGGGCACGGGAAACGGATAAGCGGGAAACGGATAAACGGAAACCGAAGCGAAAACAATGCCATCAATCAAACTTGGCTAATAATGCGAACATCAGCGACCTCTGACCGGCATTTCAGCTTCTTCCCGAAAACCTGTGTAAATGTCAACTAGTGTAAATAATTGGCGTGCTCGTGCCTCCTCTGACATTCATTAAAATAGTTTGTTCTGCCCCGCCTACCCCCGCCCCATCCATTGGGGGAAATTTAAATTTCGATTCAAAATGGAATTCGGAACTCGCGTGGGCGGTGTTGTGTGGCTTTCTATTAGATTATGATATAATGTGGGCCCCCAATTTGATAATTAGCCGGGCTAAGAGACGCCACCGACTGCGGCAGCCGGGATGTGCCTCTGAAAGTTGCCACAAAGGCCGCCTGAAGCACGGTGAGTGCCTGCAACGGCCAACCAACCAGCCTGCCTGCCTCCCTCCCCGCCTTGGATTTTGGTTCATGAATATTCATATTCTGTACTTGGCTTGCCCAGCATCAGGGCAGGGCACTGAAAACAAAAGCATTCAATTTCATTGAAACCAATGAAACCAGAAGCTGCTTGCAAGAAATACATAGGTACATAACTCTAAAATCGGGTTACTTGGTGTTATGGAAAATTCCCTGAAAAATGATAATCAGAAAAGGAGCGGTTTGTAATTTCAGTTCTTAAATAACTACATCAAATTCTAATCTAGTATCGACAATTTACATGATGTTTTCTTGCTAAAAAACTTGATGAATATCTGTCAAAATTTGCTCTATCATGCGAAAAAAATTGTTAATTACCATAAGAGATAAGAGATATTTAAAGGATATCTTTCAAAATTTACTCTATCTCGGGAAAATAATTGCACATGACTGCGGGGTATAACAGGTATAGCTCGAAAACTTGTCCATATTTTATTAAGATGTGAATAATATAGAGAATACCTATAGATACCTATACCTATAGAAATATTTGAGATATTTCAGGATCTCATATTTATTTATTTGTTTATAGTAAAAACTTAAGGAACAGGTTCTTTTTCACACAGCTACTACAGGTTTCAGGATCGCAAATATACGTATTTGATCCTTTATTGTAATGCCAATTGAAATATCGTTATAAAATATAAAAAAGTTTTTGTGTAGTGCCTATATTGGGGGTATTGTACTCGTAAAACCTCAAATATATAGCTATGCTCTTGTTGATTGAAAGGCCAATTGAAAATGATTGAAAAAGTGTCTGATTAAGATCTCGAATGAGCGGGGGTCGTTTCTGAAAGTGCATCGCGACCGTACAATAGCATCAGGCTGGTACAAAGCATTAGCAGCATCCCAACAGCAGCGGCAACATGAGCGCCACAACAACAGCAACATCGGCAACAACACAACAACAACAACACAACAACAACAACAATAATAGCACTAACAACAACAAGGGGAATAGTGGCGGCAACAATTGCAACAAGAAAAGTAACGGTGTGCAAATGCATGTCGCATGGGCGTGCTATTAGTAGCTGTCACTCGTACCACGTACAAGCAACCCCACACTCATATGCATCCATTTATGCGGCGGTTTTTTGTTTCTTGGCATTCTTTTTCATAAAAAACCCGCTCCACCACCACCCCCCTGGCCGTGTTTTCTGCGAAAATGCGTCTGTTGTCATGTTTCTCCAGTGTGTTTCTATTATTATGCCCGCTGATCAAATAATCAGGGTATATTCGAATCGTGCGACGGAATGCATCTGAAGGTATGTACTCGTATTCATCTGCCACGTAGTTTTAGATCAGAACGAAACCAGTTCAAATACTAATATAAATATAGTTTAAATATCCTCTCATTTATCGAAAATATCGAACTTCTTAGGGTTTTCATTAGAACCACGGATTATAGTCGTAGCATTAAATACTTTTTAAATAAGTAGGTACGTCCATCTGATACCTAGAGTCAGACTTGACCGAAACTAGCTCATATACTAATTTAGATTTCACTTAAAGTTCCTCTAATTTATCGAAAATATCGAAATACTTTGGTCTTCAGCTAGAGCCACGGCTTATATTCGTAGCCCAAAGTAATTTTTGATCTGAGTACTACGTCTGCTTCCTAGTTTTAGACTTGACCGGATACAAATTTAAATTTAATATAAAGTACGTATTATTTATCGAAAATATGGAAATACTTGGGGTTTTGACTAGAGCCAAGGCTTGAGTACTAGGTATTTATTTGTCAGACACTCCACAGTAGCTGTTTCCACTCGTTTTTTGCGCGCAGCCATTGTTTGTTTATATTTGTAGTAGCTTTTTTTCGCTGGCACTGTTTACTATGAAATTAGCATATGAAAGAGTTGATAACAGGGAACACATAAGCCAGGGCGGATGGAACAGGAGAAGGGGCCTCAGAATGGGGCAAAACAAAAGCAGAAAACGAACAAATTTGTAGTGATAAACAAAAGTATTATATTTGAGACAGGGCATCATACACGACACATGCAGCAAATCCATTGATTTTATTTAAATTTGCGCTCCTCAGGCGAAATGTAAACTTGACAGTTGGGTGGCAGCGATATCATATTTCCAAAAGCTAATTAGAAATTAATAAGCTAAGCAATTTCCTGTTTTTGTCAAGTTCGGCAAACCTGATTAATTAGTGGAAAGAGGCCGGAAGACAAACGGAAACCAAATTTAATGCAGCGAAACTTTTGCCATTACTATGTGTAGTCTTCAATTATCATGGAACTGCCTATAGCCTATAACGAATCTAGTTTGGAATAACCTTGGACACAGCACTTGGCGATTTTAGATAGCACATATAGTAGACTTTATTGCGCATTTTCACATGGGTAATCACTGATAACGTTTCTTCGAATTACACAGAAAACAATATTAAAAAACGCATTGCTTAGATGGAGAAGCAGTGGCACCGCGCCTTCTTGCACTGGCCCATCCAGTGACCTTGCCGCTTGCAGTAGCTGTGACACTGTGGGTGGTGTGGGTGGTAGCGCGACAGAAACTCGCACAGCTCCGGATCGTCCTTGATGTGGCGCACCTTGATCGAGGCCACGCCCAGCTCTGTGGTCTCATCTTCCTCGGAATCGTCGATGTCCACCTCGTTTACCTCCACGCCGCTGGGCACATCCGGTTGGACGGCGGTCAGGGGATCAGAGTTTGTGCCCCGACGCAGGACATGGGCGCCAGACGTCCGCAGAACAAAGATTAGACAGAGCAGCAGGGCGAACCTCATCGCGATCGTGGGGCAAGTAAGTGACTGACGCTGCAACGTCGCGCGATTTAGATTCAGTCCCCTATTCAACTTTCCGATTAAAAGCTCGGCCTTATCTGGCGAGCCGGGGTCACCGGGCTTTGCTCTAATCGTAAACGCCGTTTACATTCAATATCATTTATATTTAGTTTTTTGAATATATGAATTTCTGAATCAGTTTCAGCTTGGACGTGGCCATGGCTGGACTTTTGTTTCCTAACCCTAAGGCTCTGCGTCCACAAACATCTCACGATAATAAAAGTTCGCTCTTCTCTCTTTGTACGAGTATATGTATCCCTCCATTCGCAGCTCCCCAACTGACAAAGCTGCATGGAAACTTGCCATCAATGCCATGGACGCTACGTCATGGGAAATAAAATGGAGGGAAAGGTAGAATTGAAGATTAAGGAAATGTCATTCATTGGAAGAGGAATTCATTTGGGTAAACTATTAACCCTTCGAGGACTCACATCCACTTCTAAGCATGTTTCGGGTAGACTACATGGATAGGGAAATGTCATATTCATTGGAAGAGATCAGGGAATTCCTCCTTTGGAGGTCTTGCCATGGTCAAAATGAACAAATACTTGGGCACTCCTCAGGGGCAAATGAGAGGAAAAAATCACCCAGCTTAATGAGTTACTGTCCTTATTTTTCTAAACTTTCCTAAACTTTTCTACGAATAATATAATAGCAAGAATAGGTTTTGTGTGGTGTATTTTGCTCGGTTCGGGTGGTATCTTATAATACATTGTTATTTTGTTGTGGTGTGTTGTGCTTTGTTGGGGTGTTGTGTTTGGTTTTGTTGAATCCGAGTGGTGTGTTTTGCTTTCTTGCTTATTGGGTTTCTCCTTCGAAATCACCGATTTCATCGTCAATACTTCCTATTGCGGCCTGTGAGTCTTCAGGTTGATCTTGGAGTTCGGGCAATTTATCCAATTCATCCAATAACCTCTGTATGAGGTTATTTTTTGTTTTTACACTCATATAATTCGCCGAAATGTGTACGGCATCGAGAAACATGGAAAGTAACTCACTTAAACTGGATGGTTTGTTTATCTCAATTTTACTCTCATTTTCCACCATGTATTTATATATTTCGACCATGGCAAGGGATTCCTCGTCTTTAAACAATGTTTTCACCCTCCAGAAGATGCTCCGTGCTGCGTCGGGAACTTCCAAAAGGCGCTTACAAGCGTCCCTTCGGATGTGGGCTGCTGTTAGGCCAAGTTCCGCGAGTCCTCGAAAGCTTGATACTTTGCCCTGAATAAATTCCTGGATCTCTTCCAATGAATATGGCATTTCTATATCCATGTAGTCTACCTTCATCACTGTTTTCTGTCCTATGACGTAGCTTCCATTTCTTATCTTTCGATCCTTGGGGATGGCATTCTCCTCTAATAGGGTGTTCATGATTTTAAGAGCAGAGCTCCAGAGGGCGCCGTCAACCTTTAAAATGGAAGTGGTTTCCTTTTCCACATCATCCAGCTCATGAAGACTGTTAAAAAGACTGTCTCGTGTGATCTGGCGCCCGCTCATTGGCAGCTCCAAGTATGTTTCAGCGCGGTCAACCTGGAGGTGGCCGTCAGTTCCTTGTGCTGGCACCTCCAATATGGCAACTCTTGAGTTTCTCGCCGCCTCAATCCTGCAGACTGACAGTGGGATTTTCGACGGAGCCCCCCGCTTCGGCGAAACGCGGCAGATGATATCGCGCGGCAATGATGCGACCTGGGACTGGTTGAAAGTGCTTAGCAATTCGGGATGATAGTTCTGGATAAGCTCTGCTTGTTTGGCTCACCT
>JAJJHQ010002179.1:14355-125941 GCA_021223825.1 Drosophila ironensis
TCTACCATCCTAATGTTATTTATTTATACAAATTACCAACAAAAAAAAAAACAATTTAACTGAGTGAGTGTTGTCAAAAAGTAAATGTACTGGATAGTTTTAAGAAAAATATTATGCTTCAAGGATATTGCCGTTTCTTTGGTACCCGTTTCCTGATGTTTATTTAGACGTTTTCTTTAATTTTTTTTCTCTCTGCACCGTATGGAATATCCCATTTCTATCTCGTGCCAAGCGGCCTGCATTTTTTTGTATAAATTCTAACAAATTGTCTACACTTCCGACCAAACTGTGCGCTCATAGAAAAATTCCTCATCCCGCACCTACACCCTGAATTTTCCTATTTTTCCCACTCTGTCTAACATAGAGTCCCGCTTGGCTCTCCATAAATCAAAAAGTGCTTGGCTACAGTTTTACAGTTTGTGCTTTTGCTTTGTGTCCTATCTGGCAACCTCTCGTCCCCCCCCGCACAGCCCCCCACCCATACCGGGTCCACCGCTCATTCTTTACGCTTTTCTTTACATTTTTTTATGTAGCCCACATTAGGTGAATAAGGGGTATTGGGGAGGGTAAATGGTCCACATACTTGGCATGCCGCACTTTTGTGCGTCGTCAACTCTAGCAGTTTAACATATTAAAAGTAGAGTGAAGTGGCCACACTGGCAAAAAGAATTTGAAACGGGCACACTGGCAAACGTTGCAAACAAATGGGATTAGGTTTTGGTCAAGTAAAACATAAGGTTATGTCTAATATGTTGTTATGGCGGGTAGTTAGTTAGGATAAATTAGGTTTATAAATAAAAAATAAAACAAATAAAAAGAAAAGCATAGTTCATAAATAAAACAATAGTTTCTTAATGAAAATTGTTTGCCCTTATAAAGATAACCTTTTCGCCCAAGTTATAAGCTGGGATATTTTATTTAAAGCTCATTGTGTTATTTACGTTCACTGTACTTTGTTGTAGGCATCTTGAAGGACTGCTATTGCAAAAACGCTCTCCAGCATTTGCGATTTGAAGAGGATGATGCAAGTCTATTGTTGCCTGGCTGATCCCATTCATTATTCACCATTGGCAAGTCCTTGCCTGGAATGTCCTTTGTGCCACACTCGGGAAGATAAGCATTCCCCATCTACCCAATACGACGCTCTTCCTGTTGCATATCCCCAGTCAATAATTAGCGAGCCAGCAAACGGGTGGCGGCGGGTTGAAAATTAAGCTGAGATGTGCGGGTTTGTCCTGGTTGAAGCGCCTTTTGAAATATAATATCGTTATTTACACATCACTTCATTGAGCGCGCCATTTTTTAAGCAAACAGGCGACAGGCAGGATGAGGAGCCAAGCGAGGAAGAAGAACCGAAACGTGGGGAATCCCGAGGAGAATCGAAGGAGCAGCCAAGAACTGGTTGAGGAGAATCTTATCGCTCAGTCTGCTCTCGTTTCGCGGCTCGTTTATCAAGCTCATTAGTCGCTGTCGTCCTTGCTGGCGTTGTCCTTTGCCGGGAATTATTGAACAGCATTGAAAACATTTTAAGCTCGAAGTGTCCTGCAAGTGTCCTGAGGACACTCCCGTTCTCGTTTCTCCGAAGACGCTTTTATGCTTATTAATGAGGCTACATGCAATTTATGTTGGGCAGTTAAAACGCTGGCGCAAATTAATGGAACCCGTGTACAGGATATCCTTTCGCAGCTACTCTGCCAAAAGCATGGCTGTATCCATATTAAGATATACAAAAAAACAAAAAAAAACTGCAGTATTACCTAGTAGAACTTAAAACACCTGCCAACATTTCACGCTCCATTTCGTCAAAAACAATCAATCCAGTTGCAGTCTTTAGTAAACTATTTGAACTGTGCTTCAACTGCAGTTCAATTTAATTACTTAAGCCAGCTCTTTGCCGTCGAAAAGTTGCTCGAGAGCTTCAAGTAATTCCAAAGCTGTATTAGCTAAAAGGTGAAATATATCCCCCACAAGGATACGAGGAGTAAGCACTTGCCATCGCTCCAAAGGATTTTACGCCACAGCTTTTCCTGTCTATCCTTTTGCCTTGTGGCCCTCTTCGGATGCTCTCCTCCTAAACTCGCTCCAAACTTTCGCACAAAAGGCACACAATCCCTCTATGGCATCGACTTCCGCACCCCTTTTTCCACCCCCGCCCCTGGACAGCAACTTTTTGACTTTTGTGCGCCTTTTGCGGCTGTTGTAGCTGCGAAAATTTATGGCCAATTCAATAAACGATTTTATTACATGCGCACGTTGTGTTAACAATGTTATTATTATTGGCGCCCAGTTCCGCAAAAAGGGTTTTCCAGCCCGCCCCCCCCACCACTCCACTCCACTCCACGCCCCTGGGCAATGCAGTGAATTGACTCCCCCAGGGCATTGGATTTTGAGAGGGGAGCGCGCCAATTATTATGAAAATTAATTTATTTTCTATCGGTAATATGGGGCCAGAGCCAATGGCACTACAGTGGCGGAGAGTGGTGGACGGGTTAAGGTTGTTACCGGGGTTCTTATCGCCAGCTGGCCAGCAGCCAGGACTTCTCGCAGCTCCTGTCCCGCAATTTGATGCCCGCCAGCGACTTATCCACCGAAGTTGCAGCGAAAACCCGCTCTTTCCTTGCATTTCCAAATTACTTACTTTTGACTGTGTTTGCCTCGCTGCATTTGCTGGTGTGTTTCGTGTTTTATAGCGCCCTTGCACTCAGATAAAAATATCTATAAGCTATTAGTTCTGGTTATCATAAGGAATTGTTTCATTATAAGAAAATAAGATAATTGCAGACTTGTACTCGCAAATTGCGGTTATATAACTCCTTCTTGAAGTTGGTACTTGGTAAAATTAGTTAGATCATCTACTTTTGGCAACCACTGTGCATTTTCCAGTGCCTGTCAACAGTTTTGGCCTTTTGTTTGTCCAATACACAAATGGCAAGCGCTCATATGCGGTTCTCCTGGAAAATAAGGTATGTAGGATCCATGGGAATTTCCCATAGGGAAGGTAAGCTACAGGAAAACTTTTCCGGCTTCCACCTACATCTCAGAATATTTATTATAGGTATACCAAAACCAAGTAAATATTTAAACTCTTCTAATGCTAAACGAGATCAAGTTTTATAGGGGTATAGGACTATTTTTACCAACATTATTTTCCCCATTTTCATCTTATGAAAGGGGTAATTAACAGTCGATTCACTTTACCACTTCCTCCCACTTGTTTTCTTCTGCAGAGCATTGTACTTGGGAGGTGTGCGGGTGTGGGTGTGGGTGGGTGCGGGTGTGCAAACACAAAGAATTCATAGAAGGCGCACTCATGTGCGACCCAACAACGGGCAACAAAAGTCTCATTACTTTTACTTGGCAAATAATGAAGCCAACAACAACAGGGCCACGCAGGGGATGGGTGTGTGTCAATTTGACAATTGACTTTGGCTCACTAGCATTTACTATATATGTACATACAAGCAATATGAGTTTGTTACTGCCAAGAATGTAGTATTCTGCGGAACCAAACCGTAACCACACAATTTAATAATATTAGCTAAGAACTTTTATTTTGTCTAATCAATCTCAACACTTTTTTCAAGTTAAGCTTTTGCACTTACCCCAAAATTTATCTTAATTTCAAAGAAATAAAATTACTGCCCTTATAATTGATTTCTTATGAATTTCAAATTACCCTGCCACGACAACTCTTGAATAGAATAAACATAAATCAATTTAATCACTCAAGAACATACAATTTTATAAATCGATAGTAATAATATGATAGGTTTCTCAACACTTTAGAATTTACCAACACTGTGAGCTCAGAAAATTGGGCACCTAAGTTGTCGACGCTTTTTAATTCAACGTCAAACATTGAACGTGTGCTTTCATTCGACAAATCATAAGGCGAAACGAAAATAAAAAGTGCGATATGGATAATAAGGTGTGGGTGATAATTACGCTTTTCCTTTGCGGTGCCATTTGGTTTATCGCTATGCGCTCGACAATCAACGTCTTCAGCTCTGGCGGAGAGGGACCTACCTTTTGGAGCCTTATCCAGAAACTACTTTTCGGCAACCCGGCAGTCTATGAGGATGCAGATGGGGACCAAGTCGTTGGAGAATCTGATGAGCTTTAAATCGTACTCCAGGTTGGATAAAATATAGGATTTTATATGCAAATGTTGTATTCCAATGCTTTTCAGGCACACGTTGATGACCCGAATTGTTTCTTTGTTGATCAAAGGACCCATTGCTGTTGAAAAGGACCTAATGCTCTTGGAAATATGAAATAATCATTAAATTATAAAAAACTTTAATCATGCTTTTGTGGTTATTTAGATTGTGGTGGAACAGTAGCCCTAGCTCTTTATACTCCTACCATGTACCTCAAGGGACACATGGTATATTTGGATGTGAAAATGTATGTAACAGGGAGAAATACGCTTTTCCGAGTATACACATACATTCTTGCCATGTCCGTAGTACTATTATTGGTTGTGCCGCAAATGACAAATATGCATTGCGCCCACGAGCTTCTCCATAGAACTTCTCATCCCCAATGTTCATCCGTGTTCTATAAACCAGGTGGAAGCTGAGGAGCGGGTAGTTATAGTCCAGCCACTCGACTATAATCGTTCTTGTTTCATTTGAAATTAGCCTGCGACGACAACCCTTGAAGCACCAAATGAATGGCCCCCAATTACGTGGGTAAACCGATGGCATCCCTTAACCAAAAACAATTGAGAGGCCAACGAAAGTGACTTAATTTAGCCTTTGCCTATTTTTGATTAATAACTTCAATGCCGCCGCCAGACATGTACGCAATCATTTCGCCCAATCATCCCGGCACTCAATTTAATTGATTTTAAAGTTCTGGCCGAAACTTCAGTTGCTTGCCAGTGGTCTGGCGAGGAGTAAACAATGGACCTGGCATGCGGATGTGTAACAGGTTGACCCATGCCAGTGAAAAAAAAAACAAATCCAGACACACACACACACAACTTCCGGGAACAGTGAAACAAAAAAATTGAAAACAAAAACGAAACTCACCAGCAAAACACCAACAACAAAGCTCTTGAAAGTTTGGCCAAAAGGGGGATGTGGCAGAAAAAAAAAAATGGGGGATTGCTGGGGTGGCAGGACGAGTGGTTGGGTGTTGGGTGAGGCAGGCGGCTTTTGAGTGTTTTCCACCTGAGCACAAACTTAAGTGGCGAAACTTGATTAAAACCGCACCCAGTCCGCCCCACAGGCCGGCCCACAGGCGAGTGGAGCGAGGCCGAGGTGCCGGCCCGGATCGAGGCAAAAGTTTCTGATACAGCTAAGGACAGGTCGGGGATTAAGTTGCGGTTATGCAGCACTCACCGACAGAAAGTCAAAGTTGCACTCGTCCTTCCCCGCTTATAGTACACTCAGCCAAAGTCAGGCGCAGGTTAACCCAAATCCCCAAAATCAACCAAAAGCTACAAAATAAAGTTTTGACCTAAAGTTTTTTCAATCTATGTGGAATTCAAAAATGTCATGGCTTTCAATATTAATGTTATATGTTTAACTTTGTAAATAGATCTTCGATGTCCATATCCAACCGCAACGGACTTTGATTATTATTTAAGTAAAGTTATGCAGGCAAAATGTCCACAGAAAGTCAAAGCTGCACCCGTCCTTCAGCCAAGCGAGTTTAAAAATAAAATATTAATTTAAATACAATTTTGTACACCCTTTTTTCAATAATATTTACGAGTACATTGCTTCAAATATTTATTGTACAAATGGTTGCCTAATGTATAAGACCAATCGCAACGAATTTTATGTTATATATGTAAAAGAATTCTAAGCTTCGGCCAGTTCCTCCTTCCCAGGCAAGTAGACGGCGTTCTCTTCCAATTTCAAATATAACTCCATCGCCGGAATGTCAACATATACATAGTCGTCTGTATACACGAAGTTGTTTTCCATCACGTACACTAAAGGGTCGCGCTGGGTATCCTTCGAATAGTTGTCCAGCTCCCTGGTCAATGGCAAGTAAACCGGCGAAGATGAATAGGCCACGATCACAAAGACCGCTACCGGAATCAGGGCTTTCAGAACCATCTCCATTTTTTGTTTGGTTTTTTGTTTTTTAATAAATTTGTAGCTGCGCTCGTACAAAATTCTTTTCGTTTTAAGGAAAAGTTTACGCCAAATCCGAAAATGGAAATGAAGTGAAAGAGCAGGCCAACTTAGGTGCCGATCTTAAAATGGGCTAAAAAATGCTGAAGTTGAAATTGGTCACACTACTGTTTATTTTTAAAACCTTGCACCTTAGAGAGGGGAAACTAGAGGGGAAAACTATGACCATGCAGGTCATGTTGCAATAAAACAATTTTTGTTATACTTGTATGTATCGTCAAATTTATTAAACTCGTTTTGCATTGTGGATAAAATAAGAATTATCTTTTTAATGTAATTATCCAACATCAAGAGGCTTCAGTTTCCTGGCAATAATTCGACAGGCTCTTCCTCGAAGGGCAAGTCCAGGGCGTACTCCTGTTGGATGCCCAAAAAATAGGCAATTGCCGGAAAGTCCACATTGCTCTCCAGGAAGTCGCCACCGAACTGGTCATCAGGATTCTTGACCTGCTCCCTGGCCGGTGGCAAGTAAGCATTATTTGGCAAAAACACCGTCGAACAGGAACAGGCCAAAGACACAAGGATTGCAAACAATATCAATGCTTTGGGCATCATCGCGATAGTTTAACTGTGCTCCCAGTGCAAACGCTGCTCGTTTTTATGGCTTAAAGAACAAGGCCAAGTTGACACCAACGCCGGAAAATTGGCCACACTTACAGTAGGTGAAAATGCAAGGCCAGCCACAGGCACACTTAAAATAAATTCAAAGGTACGCCACACAGAATTTAATTTTAAATGAAAATACTAGAACATTTATATATTTATAGGACATATTTGAAGCCAATTTTTGAGTCATTCTTGGCAGAAAACATTTAATTCCATATACAATTTTGTAATGCACAAGATTATATTCTTGATGTACCATTTCGATTCAGACCTTGATGCCAAAATCTGTTTTTGTCTGCTCATTAGGCCGTCAAATTTATGCTGATCCTGATCTGCGGCCAAACCTCTGCCTTATCTTGCATAAATTTCCCAATATTTTGAGTGCCACTGCCGAAGATACTGGTTTTTCATCGCTCTTATACCAAACTCGATGAGGCCGACAAAAAACGGAAGCACAAAAAACGCCAGAAAACCGACGAAGGCCAAACCGAAAGCCGAACGTGGGATTTGAGACGCATGCGCTTTTGGCCAAAATGATTTTGACGAATTGGAGCGTTTCCCGCCAAATTGAAAATCCGTGGCAAGGCAAGCACCGCACGGGCATCAGGCCTCCGGCCTTTGTTTACCTTTGTTATCAGTTCTTATCAGTGGGTGTGCGGGCGGGCCAGGGCTTAACTTGGCCAAAACATCATCGTCTGGACTGGAGTGAAGTGCCCTCCCATTGGCTGGCTGGATGCTTCAATTAAATGTAATTAATACAAATAAATTCAAATTCGAATGCAAATGCGTTACGAGGAGTGATAAGTTAACTGGTCCAAAAGGCATAATTGGAAGTTAAGAGTCTAAAATGCTCTGTAGACAAGCAATTGTATTTTAAGGCAACAGCTATATTTTGTTTTATTTGTATGCACATTTTGTGCCTATTTTCTTTAAAAAATAGTTACTACGTGGTCGTATCTTTATTAATTATCGCCCGATCTTTACAGATAGATATTTTCATTTTTAGCTGCAAGCAAAAAGATTTTTACTCGTATCTCTTGCTCTAACCATTTAGGAGACATAATCAAATAGCTCTTACCATCTGGGAAAACGACGTATTCAAACACACGGACGGACATGGCTAGATCGAATCACAAGCTAAATATTCCATTTGTTCCTTAAGGTACAGTCACAAATATCTATCCTATTGTTTCATTTAATCTAAGGGTACTACACATTCAATCGTTGAGGTCCACCACAAACGAAATAACCAGAAAGTATGTTTAAAGTTTTTTAACTTTTAATTATTTCACATTTTCCCAGAGAATTACGTCCATTTTCCCAGAGGAATACGTCCATTGTTATCAACGTGGTCCTGAAATGCATTGGAATAAAACATTTGCATATTAAAACATATATTTTATCCAACCTCGAGTGCGAGCTAAAGCTCATCAGGGTCTCCGAGGATTTGGTCCAAATCTGCATCCTCGCCGTTTTCCGTATTGCCAAAATGTAGCAAATTATAGATCATGTTTGCAAAGTTTGGTCCTTCCCCCGACGGCACAAGTTCGATGATCGGTCGCATAGAGATGTACCAAATGAGACAGCATGCCAGCAGTGTAACTATTACCGAAACTCTATCCAACATTTTTGCTGCTTCTCGTAGAATGATTTTCGAATGAAGGAATTCAATGTTTCACTTTGAATTACAAAGCGTAGCCAACTTAGGTGCACAACTTTGAGAGCTCAAAAGGTTCGTAGTTTTCAGGGTAGTGTTGAGAAGCTTAATATTATGTTTATTTTGATTGCTTGATTTAAAATTAAGAACGTAGATTACATAGCCCAAATGTTATGCAGCTCAAACCTATTGGTAAGGGCATCCTGGCTCAGGAATAGGTACCAGAATCAAGGGGCAAATGGTGACAGCCATTGTTGCTGCTGGTGTATATTTCGAGAGGTCGGGGAAAAGGGGTTTTACTGCCTCCCCTCCCGTTTTCTAATGTGGCCTGCAACACTTCCGGCATTTAAGCAAACAGTATGGGTGTGTGTGTGGCGGCCAGGAGAGCGTTTTGTTGCAACCAGGCAAGCACATTTGCGCTCCATTTGGAGACCTTTGGCCCCGTGACCCCTTGCCCCATCTTTTCGTATGTTGGCGGAAAATGCGGCCATGTAGGCTAATGAGCTCGTTCTGTGTCGGATATGTCTTGTTTTTCATCTTTCCCCATTGTTTATTCTTTATTTTTGTCTATTTCCCCGAAGTTCCCTCTGTTGCTCCTTTTGTGGGCCATTGTTTACCGGTGCCACACAAAAGTCCTGCCCCAGGAAGTGCCACGGAAATTGTCGTGGAAAGCGGCAGAAACGGGTGCCCTCCTTCAAAATTGAAGAAAAAATGGGCCTTGCACAGAAGTCTGGTTTCATTTCGCATACGTGTATGTTTTGAATGGCAAAGAAATAAATTATGGGCTCTATGTTTTGAAAACAATTTCTGAAAAATATAGTTGGTTTTCCTAAAATGTAAACATGTAAATAGATTATATACAAGATTGCCAATTTAAGCTTAGAGTTATTGTTTCTATAAAAACGCTGTGGATTATAGGATCAAATTAGTACTAAGGATTTCAAAATGATATGTTTCTCTTGTTCATTATTTATTTATTCAAAAAAGTTCAGTACATTTAAAGTCAAGAGGAATAATGACTATATATCCATTAAAATATGAATAAAATGTTGTAGGGTGCCAAATTCTCATTCAAGATATCTTCGCAGCCACGGGATCCTGATGCTGAGCAACTCCAGGACGAAGGCGAGGACGGCAGCGCTGAGCAAGATCGAGGAGACGTAGTACAGCCCGCAGAAGATCTCCAGGGGCAGGGCCGACACCTCGTGCTGCTCCAAGAAAGGCACCCTGTACAGGCTGCTGTCGAACTCGCGGATGATGTAGCCAACAATGCCCGAGGACAGCAGCTGCTTGATCTTTCGATCGAAGGCGAACTTGAGAAGCCAGTGGCGCCGCAAATAGATGACCAGCTGGTACAGAAAGATGTGCTCCCGGACGTGGGTCAGGTGGCTGGTGCCCCTATTCATTAGGTTGTAGTAGGAGAGGGTGGCAATCAGCGATGTGGTGGCCACACGCTCGTCCTCGCCCACCTCCTGTATGAACCCGAAGCGATCGCGCGACCCGTTCCGCGTCAAAACCGACATGTTTCGCGGATAAAAGTCCAGGTACTCCTGAGTGACTAGCGTGTAATTGTCGGCCATCAGCTCGGCAATGTCCCCCGGCAGGGCCCGGCTGAACGGCTGGCGAAAGGAGTCGTACAGCTTTCCCAGGTAGACGACACGCAGAACCAGGAGAAGCAGCAACCAGGTGGCGTACAGCACCCGCGACTGGCTATGCCTCGGCAGCTCCCCGAAGACCACAGGATTGCCCAGCGTGGTGGCCAGCACCTGCAGAAATTGGACCGCCAAGTTGGCCTCGTTGGTCCGCAGGATCCGGCGACGGAAATAGATAACCAGGATCACGAGTACAACGCTTAGGACGAGAGCCAACCAGACGCTGGAGCAAAAGGGCACCGCCAACTGAGCCACCGCCCCCCACTGGGCCTGCATGTTGACGATGAACACGTAGGAGCTCTGGTGATACGCTGTGGTGGTCGAGAAGTACTCCCTGTGCTGGTGGGAGCCGCTCATGGCCCCGATCAGGATCGAGGAGGACTCGTTGATGATCTGATCGAAGCAGCCGCTGCACCCGTCCTTGATGTCCTTAGAAAGGCATTTGTTGCACGGCTCCTCCAGTTGGATCTTAAAGTCGAAGATATTGGCGAGCAGCTTGATCAGCTCGCCATCGATGCCGGACAGCCGCCAGGTCTGCGACAGCTCCTCCGGATCACTGGCATTGCCATTGAAGATCACAAACGGCTCCAGCGGGTACCAACTGACATTGACCGGGCACCCGCCCAAGCTCCTGAGGGCCCGGTCGAAGGTCCTTTCCCTGTGGCTGAAGCGAAAGGATCCCTTCTTGTAGCGATCGATCAGCTCCAGACCGACACTGTTGTGTTCACAGTTCTGATTGTACAGTCTGTAGCCATAGGTTAGGACCACGCCGTTGCTCTTCTGCATCAACAGGATCACATTGAGGGTGCGCAGGCTCACGCAGATGTCGGATATGTCGCTCAGCACTTGGATCCGATCCTCCCGCGAGGTCATGCGACGGGTCAGTAGGATTAGGAAGTTGTACTCGCGCGTGGTGTGCGATGCCGTGAAGTTGAGGCTCAAGGAGCCGAAAGCCTCGGCGGAATTAACCAGGAACACGACATATTGGGACGGCACATCGGCGGGCGGCTTCTTGAATGTCCTCAAGGCCATCGTGTCGCCCAGCAGCGACAGGATCGAGGTCATTAGCTCCTCCTGCTCGTGATCGCGGCCGTCGTTCTCCCACACCAGCTCCATCACTGCCAGGGTGATCTGCGAAGGACTCACTTGCTCCTCGAGGATCTTTAAGGCGGCGCCCGCCAAAGGAGCCAACCTCATGGGCTCGGGCGGCATCAGCCCAGCCAGGACACCGTAGCCGAGCGCCAAAGGGCAGGCCAGAAGGAACCACAACATTCGTCGTTATTGGTTGACTGTGCGGGAGGCACTGCGCCGGAACTCGGTACACTTTCCCAGCAAATTATTCGATTCGAAAGCGGATAAATAGGGTTTTCATTAAGCTCTTTTGTTTGATTCAATCAAGAGCTATCGCTGGAGGACATCTAATTAAGTTAATGCGCCGACAATGTCGCAGGAAGCGTACCGGTATAAGGTATAGTCGTGGCAAAACCGTACACTCTTTCTAGGAGCTTCCAACGTTGAAGCTCTCGTGTTAGCAAAAGCTCGAATTCCAAAAGGATTATTTGGTTATCCGGCTATCCTTGAGGGAACAAAAAACAAAAAAAAGAGGAAGTTAAACAGTTGCACTCATCACAAAAGTGACCGCAATCCAGAGAGCCGGGCAAAGTGCAATACAAGTGCCAACCGAAAGCCAATTCAACTTTTTTACCACCCAAAGGTGGGGGCCAGGGATCCTCCTTCCGGTTCGAGGGGCAAGGATGCACACTATGTGCGCGTGTATCCTCAGTTGGGGGCCGGTTTTTATTTATCTTTGTGGAAAGTTGGCCGCCGAGAATGCAAAGCAAATGCAGCATATCTCTGCGGCTTGTTAGTCCAAGCGAAAGGCGGGCAAAGGACGAAGGACACAGGGGGCAGCAGGCAGGAGGCAGGAGGCAGGACGATTCGCATACACACACATGCCGCCACCCGCGCTGCCCATCTGGCGCGCATAAAAATTAAAAATTTCATTAAATTCACAAAAATGCTTGAAGTGGAAAAATGTAATATCCTTTGGGCACAAAGGATGTGCATATAAATGCAAATGCGGTACTGGGTCCGGGTAGAAACGAAGCGATATGTCCGAGCGGCCCCACGCTGCATGCATGAATGCACAGCATGCGATGCACCGAGAGAAATAGGTGTGCGCTAGAAAACTAAACAAATTTAAAATAAACCAAGACACTTGGAAAATATTTATTAAATCATTATAGGTATGTGATTACTTTAAAACACCCAAAAACTTATTTTTTCGGGTACAGAGATTAACAGAGATTATTAATATATTTTTAATAGAATCGAAAATTACTGCAGCAAAAAACAAAACCTTAAATACTATTGTTACCATCCCAACCAACTTAAGATCTTATCTTACGAGTAAGTCGCTCTCAATAATTAATTTATAGATAATTAAGTCGAAAAAATGGCTTTCAATAGCCTCTAATATTTTGTGGTGCACTTCATATTCCCAGTTATCTTTCCTCTCAGCCCCCTCTTTACTACGCCCCTGCTCATATCCTCTGTTTTGCAATTAGTGGGCAACTTTCGTAACACAACGATGGGGATTCCCAAGAGGGAGTAATGCCAAATCCTGCGGGAATTTCTGATAAACAAAATACGAATCCAACGCACTCCTCGAGAGAGACTCCTCACATGACCAAGGACTCAACTTTGCGTTGCGGCTCTTTCATTTGCCTAATAAGACGTCATCAGATTGGGCCAATTGAGGAGAAAGTGGCCAAGAAGAAAGCACTGAGCCAAAGAGCGCAGAAGGCAGGCGAGCATATGCCAGGCAAGCGACAAAAGTTCGAAAATTAAAAGTTTTCCGAAAAGTATGCAAAAGCCAGTGGGGAAGGCGTGTGGAAAATTCTCGAGAGGCCAGGAGGGAAAAGTGCAAAACTTCTTACGAATATGTGCATATGTCTGCGTGTTGGGCGAACTGTAATTATGCCGGCATTTTGGCATTTTGTATGTTACATATTTCGCATATCCATGCACCGTTTAATTCAATTAAAATATTAAAGTCGTGTCTCATTGTATTATTTATGCAAAGGTATTGGCCCAAAGGTATTCTCAAATCTCATTTAATTCAACCAAAATAAATAAATAATCCATGTCTCCCTCTGTTTGTTTCCTCAGCGATTTGGCTTTTTTGAAATATTCATAGAGCATGACCAAACCCTTTTCTAGTTTTCCCCCACATTTAATAATGGAAAACCCATTTCCTATCCTGGAACCAATTAAATGACGCAACGCAAGAAACCCCAAAATGATAACGAACTGAAAAGGAAGCTGGCCCTACTCTCCCGGGGTCCTGGGGGCCCCTCCTGAAGTTTTGCGAAAGTTCAGGACTGGTCTGGGCATAAATTAAAAATGACAAGGATATGCCAGGACGCACAGAAAAAACGCTAAGATGGGGCGGCACTGAAATCGTGTAACCCAAGCAGGCAACAAGTTGCAACTTAACGTTGTCCACATCTTGCTAAAGTCCTTTCCCCCGGCCGGCACCTTTTTTGCCCCCTAATGTGGCATATGAAACATGAGCATGCCACACTCACCGCCCCACCAGCCCCGTCCGGGAAATTCTACAAATTCAGCGAAAAGTATTTTCCACCTTTAAAACATGGAACACGAAGGTGTAGAGGAGGCTGGCAAAAAGAGCGGGAAATGATTTATGAATGCAAAAACTTTTTGGACCAACTTTGTACGGCCGTTTTGTGTGCGAGTGGAAAATCCTCCTCATGTTACACATGAGAAAGAGAGCGAGACAGCGGGGCAAAGGAGACGGCAATAGCGGCGTCCGCTTAATGGAATTATAAAAATGTTAACTTCAGCACAAATTCAAACAGAGCCCCTCCATTTCCCCCCCTTGTTCGACAACTAACCTTTCTTTTTCAGCACACTGGAGGAGTGGGAGCCCACATGAATTCAGTTATAATATTGTTTAACATTTAAAGTGGCTTTGTTTCTGCTCTTGACCAACAAAAAAAAAACAAAAAAATAACAGACTTTTCACCGCAAACGATGCAAAATATTTGCATTTGGTTTTAGGTCGAAATCAAAATTAAAAACAAGTTGGAATAGGCCGAGTATGGATGGTACTCGTAGAATGTATCGACTTTGCCGGAACTCAGCTTTTCTTTAGGTAAATATGAGTTTTCCGGGATATTTAAAAGGTGTTTTTAAAAGGTTTTGAGTTTTATAAAGTCTTAAAGGTTCTATTTATATAAATCTTATAAAATAACAAAGAGATTAGGTTAAACACAACCGTTTTTAGGTTCTTAAATTAAAGGTTTATACATTGCTTGGGGCATAACTACTTGGCGGGCTTACCATAAATCTTTATAACTTTAAATTAATAATACATAGTTACTATATATCTTAGCAAACCCTTGTTCTCTTGGAGTACTGGGTAAAAGAAAGCACCCATGAAAAAATAGGACTAGAAACATTTCAACGTCAGCAGCAGACGGCCCCTTTGGGCGGCCTTCTCCCGATACATCGGAAACAAATGCCAACTATAAATATATATCCATATATATATATATGTATATTCTTGTACTTATACAGCTTTCGATTTGGGCAGACGTGTGTGGGCTTTGGCGGGCAATCCAATATACTTTCCAAAGCAAACACGGACACAACTTGAGGCGGCCTTTAGGAGAAGGCAAAGGCTGACACTTGAACCCGCAGCCGGGAAACTGTCTACCGGCTCGCAGCGCCCCTTTTCCCATTTTTCCACCCGCCACACCCCCGCCAAACACAGATTCAGAAGCATCCAGCCAATTTCATGCCAGGTCCGTGGAGTGGACCAGCTCGTGGTCCTACAGCTGCACTGGGAAAAGTTATTTATGCTTTTCCAAGAAGGCAACAATGCTCAGGTAACAATGGATACAAATTTTCTGACCAACTTTGCTTGTTAGGTTTCATAGAATGTTTTATAACTTTCACACAATTTATACATTTTATTTGCAGATTACAGGTATATAAAAGTTGTGGTAAAGTACAAAATCGTATATGAAACATGTGTGTTTTCATTGATTTTATAGAATTATAGGCCCCTGACATATGTTTCCCCTGATTGCACAGCCTTCAAGCAACTATGAAATGTTGTCGATCTTAACAAGTTGTTGACCCGCCAAACTGTTGAGAGACTGCCGCCCTTTTTTGCTCAGTGCACTGCCGCCGCCGCCTCTTGATGATGTGTCTTATCTTGTCCTGCAGTGGCTGAGCGATGCCAGCGCATCCTGGAAGCTTTTTATCTTGGCGTCATGTTGATGTTTGTCGGAAACTTGATTATTTTCATCTCGTTCGTGGCTTTTTTCCCCCCTTTTCGCTCGCCTGTCTCACTTCTTTTTTTAAACAATTTTTGTATTTTTTTGTGGCCCACACATGTCCTGGAATCGCCGGGCCAAGTTCGTTGGCAGAGGGAGATGTTCCCCGGATGCTGGGCCCGCGGCATCCAAACAGAAAAGGAGCAGCCGGGGATTAGCTTTCTCCATTGCCAAAATAAGAAGAAAATGAAACTTTCGTATATATAAAATCTTTGGGCTAAAGGTTAAAAATAAAGAGTTTCGCTCCGCTTCGATGTAAATGTAAAACTTGAAGTTCTCACGGCGGCAGGGCCCGCAAGGACTGCAAGGACTCGCTTACCGGTTGCTTGGCGTGTTCCGGTTTTTTTCGCTTGTGCCTGTTTTTTCCGACTTTTCCTGTTGGTTGTGGGCCAATGCCGTTGTTGTTGTTGACAAACAAGGAGCGCATAAGTAGAATAAGTTGTAATAAGAGCAGTTAACAACATGAGTGAAGTCAAGGCGAGCACACAACGGGGGCCGAAAGCCAAGACACCTGAACGTCACGGAACGTGGCCACAGGGAGCACTGGCCACGGTCGACCTTCATTAGGTGGCCTTCAGGTTGTCCACAAACAAGATGGGCAAGGAATATTATATAATTCTTACTAGAAAACAAAGTACCACATACAATGTCATTGCTTATCGGATTGTGGGCTGAAAACTTTCATGAAATCTAAACTTGCAATACTTCCTGCTTTCAATAGTAATCATTATGAACAAATTATGTTTGCAAAGTCTATAATAAGTTTGCCCCAAGCAATATATATTCAAAATCTTTGTAATCCTTTTCAAATATTCAAGCGTTCTAAGGGGGAGCCACCTTAATAAGGTCAAGAAATTCCCTATTTTCAAAAAGTGTTTTCTCGGGATCCATTAGTTGCACCCTTTCGAAACTCAAAATATATTCAATTTAGACAATATATATTAATTTAGCTAACATATTAAATGTGGAATCAATATAAATATCGCATTAATAAATCATTTGCCAAGGTGCCTATGCACTTTCTGCTCAGCCAGCCGTGTGGCTTAGGCAATGCTCACTGTGTTGGAAGGGCGCACAGGCCACGCTCCTGACAACTGACAACTCCTTTAAAATGTAGTTACTGTTGTTATTATTCAACCTTAATGAACTTAACAAGCTCGCACAGCGACAGCCACTGGAAAGGGGAGGAGGACGAAAGGACAAGCGGACAAGGACGAGGAGGAGGAGGAGGAGGAGGAGGAGGACGAGGGGGACACACAGCCAGTTGGACACAGGAATCCCTCCCAGACACACACACACACTCCACACACTCTGGAAGGATACCCAGTCAGACAGACAAACGAACAAGTCAAACAAAGGGGATTTTCAGGATGGCTCGGTCGGGGGACAGTGGGTGGTTAAGTACGTATGTTGCATGTTGTTTCGGGGGCATACGCCCATCATGTGTGTGCCATGTTCATGTCGCAAGAAATTTTCCAACTCTCAATGGCGCAGGGTCACGTAACTCAAATAAAGCGCCAAAGCCACCAGCCACAAAAAATACAAAGTGCTGAAAAAACACACAAAAATTTAAGAAAAAAAAAATGGAATGGTTTGTCCCGAAGCAAGAAGCCACGCCCCCTTGCATTTTGCTGCATTTTCAGGCTTCTGAAAATTAATAATTGGTAACCAATTGTAACCATTTATATTTTTCAAATAAGCTCTGATCAGTCGTAGGCTGAAAGTAGGCTATTGTTGTGAATCTGTCATGAAATAGTATAGTACATTATCTTTTTAAATACTTTTTGTCGATCTTTAAAAAAAAAATGTAAGAAATTTCTCGGAGAATGGGTAAGTTGCAGTGATGTGTTCTTCAAGTAAAAGCCGGGAAGCATCTATTGGTTATGGTGCCAGTCCTCGAGAGACTTTGGTGGATCTACCAAATCGCCAGTGATCAGAAAACCATTATTTTTGGGCCAACGTGAATGGGATGAGCCACATTGTCTTCATTGACCTGCCGACTAACAATATGAAGGATCACATCACTGCAATGGAATGTCTACTAGTGATATTTTAAATTATTTTTAATTTTAATTTGATAACCATTGAACCATATACGCATATTATGCACATATTTTTATACCACGTCCGTCTGTCCGTCTGTCTGTTCGTCTGTCCGTCCGTCCATCTGTCTTGTCTGTCTGTATGAATGAACACCTCGTTCTCGGAGGTGGTAAGAGCTAGACTTGTAATTCTTTTCGCTTTTGTTGCGTTATTATTGCGACAGATCGTTTTTTTTTTCCTTCTGATTTTCATAAAATTGTATTTGCTTCGACACTTTTCACCATAAGTAAGACAAAATAAAAGCTAGAGACCTATTTGTTATTTCATTATATTGGTTTAACTATTACGCAGATAATGTGATCCCCCCCTTTCCGCCTTCGCATTTGTAAAAAAAAGCTTTATCTCTACGTCCAGAGTTTATCTTATTCTAATCTGATTTTCAACTGTGTTATATATTATTTTCTGTTTATTTTGACTTGATATTTTTCTTGCTATATTGATTACTCTGGAGCTAAAACATAAAATTAAATTTTGAACCAAGTAGCCCGGAAAACAAACTTCAAATACAAAATTTGTAGCTGTCTAGTCGTTGACACCGAATCGTTCATTCAATTTCTGCCTTTACACACTTCAACACATCCGAGACTGCAATATAAAATTTTGTTTATAGTATTTTTTGAGTGCGATACCTGGTTCCGATTGTAATTGCGCGTCGTTTATAATACGTGTTTACCTGATTTTTGGCTAATAGTGTTTTAAAATGGTGATGACTGAAGAAATGGTGAAAGTTTACATGGCTATAGCCGATTTTGAGACGACGCTCGCCAATTGTGCCGCGGCAACCGCAAATCTAAAGCAAAAGCTCAAGCTGTTGGCCATCGCATCCGCTAAACTGGGACTCCCCACCGATGCCAACCTTGGAGACATATTGAAAGCCCTTAAGGAGTACAAGGAAGCTGAGGCTGCGGCAAATAAGAGCTCGCCCAAGCCCTCCCCTTAATTCAAGACAGGAAGGTGACCGACCGCTTCGGGAACGTTTGGTTTTTTGTAGGTAAGGTTTGGTGAGCTAAAAAGAAGGAAACTATTGTATATTTATTTATTTTGCATTCTTTTGTTTCACAGACAACCATTCGTTTTACCTTTTTACTCCAGATTTTGCTAAAAACATGTAATTTCGATTTTGTTGTGGTAAGTAAAACCAAAAAGAACAACCACGCCAACTAACTTGATTAATTTCAGGTACTTTTTCCAAAGTGGAATCGAAATTTGGATACGCCTGGAACTTTAAATTTTCTGTTTTAGAACTTTAGGACTCTACACGTAGTACATGATATCAACGCAATTGAAAATGATATCCACACGATTGAACATACACAAAATATCCACTAAATGTGATACGATTACCAGTTGGGTAAATCAATACCTTACGTTTCTTTACATAATGCTAACTCTTATATTTATTTCAGACGTATATTGAGCAATATGTTATATTTTATTGGAGATGAGCAAGTTAATTGGATTATTTTTGGCCCAGGCATATGGCAACGGACAAGAATGAAAACGCATTTTCAACCTTTCTGGTTTCCTCCCCTCTACAAGCGATCTATATAGATCTCACACTTAGAAACCAAAAGATCACACACTTGAATCTTTTGGTTCGCCAACGCAAAACAATAACGAAAGGTTAAATGCGTTTTCATCGAATGTTATGTACTACACTATCAAATATTGTAATTTTACACTACCACAATGTTGGAGAATATACATACAGTGTATATTGCACTGAGGCATTTAAGCCTGTTTCAAATATGCTATTTTATTGTTGATATTGTAATGTATTTATGGACCTTCCGCGAATTGAGAAATGTAAACAAAGGCTATATGTATGTGTCTACATTCATACACATTCAAAAAATTTTTAAGGTGCTGGGTAACTGCAATAATTTTAGGCTATGCAACACTGCCATGTACAGTTACACTTGGCAGTGTTAAATAATCCAAGCTTTAAGCATTAATAAACACCAAAACAACCAAGTAGACGGACAGCGGAAAGACGAACACAGCTATATCTACTCGGCTGTTGATGCCGATCTAGAATTACATACTTAATGGGGTACATATGTACATACATATATAAAAAGTTGCTACAGTGCTGGGTAACTGCTCTAATTTCAGCCTATGCAACACTGTCGTCTACAGTTACACTTGACACTGTAAAATAATCCAAGTTTTAAGCATTAATAAACACCAAAACAACCAAGCAGACGCACAGCGGGCATGCGAACATGGTTATATCGGCAGCGATCTTGATGCTGATCAAGAATTTCGATATTTTATGGGGTAGCTAAAAGAAGCTTTAGTGCTAGTTAGCAGCCCTATATTCAGCCTATACAACACTGCCGTGTACTTAACACTTCAAGTTTTCGGCGTTGATTAACACCGAAACAAACAAACTCATTTCCGGTCATTTAACACACGCGTGCTCAAGAAACGACAACATGTCTCAAACACCCCGTGGAGCAGAGGATATTCAAAACCAATTGGACATGAATAACGACGAGATTTTGAGAGTGCTGGCTAAGGACTTGAGAAACCTGCGCTCCATGCACAATAACTATGTGGAGGGTATGAAAAATGGTTTTTATAACCTTCGTGTGCATCTGCACGAGGTGCTGATGGAAATGCTCGATGAGAAGTGTGACAAAATGGGTGATACAATGCAGGCCAATGCCAAAACATCCTTCGGCCGCCGCAAACTATAGGAATATTAATCAACCCACCAAAAAAACTTTTTCGAGGTTATGTATTCTTCTGCTTTTTTCATAGGTAAGTAAAAAAAAAATTTTTTTTCTTAATCTGCTAGAGGAGAGCGAAAAATGAGAGGGGAGGTATCGCCATAAAGAAACAATATTTTTTTATCTGCTAAAGAGGAGCGAAAATCGTCGTGCTGGAAGTTTAGGAAGAAGAAAATTCAAACTGTTTTTATGATCTTTCATAATTTTTGTTTGTTATTTCAGACGGAAACTCCAAATCACAAATCACGTCGTCGTAAACACGCACATCTAAATCCACCAATGAAGAAAACAAACTAAAACATTTTCATGCCAGATTAGCAACAACAACATCGCTTAAAAGGGGAAAAACTTATAATTTTTCACGCCAACTCTAGCTAACCATGTTCAATCTATTAAAATTCAAGAAAAAGTATGTGGAGCTTGTGTTTCAAAGGTTGTGTTCCCAGTATTCTGGCGGGTATAAGAGTGCGGCCTCTTATATTTGGGTTTGTGGCTTAAAAGCCGGCAGCATTTGCCTTATTACCAACAGTCGCTGCCTGACTGTCGAGCCCAACGGATGCCGGCATTGTGTTGCCACACACAAAAGGACTTTTCGCCACTTACCAACTTGTAGTAGTAAGTTACATAGGTAGCTCGCCGAAGGCATATAGTAGTTTTACATTTGGCTGGCCAATCATTCAAGGAATATATTTAAGCTTGCAGCTTGATTATTTATAAACGCATCCAGAGACGACTTTGCACTGCAACCCGCTTTATGGCCAGGGGCCGTTTTATAGTTATTGAATTTATTTATTGAAAACACTAACCGGTCCCTCGGCAACGCCGGTGCATGGCACGTAAATAATAGCAGTGCGGTGGGGCTGCTGCCACGCAAATTGATTGACTAAAACACTCTAGTTAACAACTCCTGCTCGCCCCCTTGGAGCTGTCCCTTTCAAGCTGGTTTTTATATTCGTTTTATTGCAAATAGAGGCGCTGGTGGCCGTGGTCCATTTGACATAATTAATTGTAACACGAACAATTACGATGCGAACGAGCGGCGCAATGGGGATATACATTTTAATTAAAACACCTCAAGCAACTAATTACAACGCCACAGAGCTTGGCATTTCCAAGAAGTATCGCCAGAAAAGGGGATATATTATGTTTCGGATTATATTGGGTTTCTAGTAACGAATTATTAAGTAGAATACTTGATTAGGTCAATGGCAAATAAATAAATAGTCAGGAGGCGACTTAATTAGGTTTTATGGCAATCTATTTAATTGTATACACATTTTTGAATACATTAACTAAGTAAGTTAGTGTATCTGTAACTACAACTTAAGTAAATAATTGATTAATTGCTCGTAATATCAATTCAATTTAATCCCTCATACATGTTGGTTTTCGAGGCAGATTTTTAGAGATTTAGTCAACAAGGTATATCCTTCTGGATTTCTTTGTAAAATATCTTGGTCATTTGTAGATCAATCTCTTCCCAAGACTCCTGTCTAAAAAAATTTAAAGATTTTAATTAAAACACTAAAAAAAAACCTATTTTGTTAGGGATCCCATGTGAGGATCCTTGGTAGAGCTGATATAATAATGTTGCCCATTGCAAGGCGCTTAAACCGCTTTTAATCACTCACAGCACTCGCTTCAGCAGTCTCTCCTTTTTCGTCTGCGATGCCAAAATGTCCTTGAGCCTGTGCTTGTGCCTGTGTGTGTGCGTGCACTTGATTCATGGCCTCACAAATTGAATGCGAAAATTCTTAGCATTCTTCTGGGGACGCAGGGCCCACAAAGGTGCCACAGAGAATTAACGGCGGAATACCCAGTCAAGCGTTTGTTAATCGATGAGTACATTAGGCCGCGATGTTCTTCTATAAAAAGCGTACCATCAACACCAAACAAATATAATTAAAAAAGAAAAACCCCAGATAAATAATTGTATTGTATCTTTTGGAAACAAAACATATGTTTTTCCGGCTGGTAAAGGCATCATCCTGAGGGCATAGCCCCCACCTTGGGTCAGGATATATGGCGGCAATCGATAATACTTGCCGATGGCCACACTTTATCTCCCCTTCACCGACTTGCAGGATTATCGCCGTCTATCATCGACGCCGACAAAAAAAAAGGGGAGAAAATACAAAAATGAAAACGCGAACTCAACGAAAACTTGCAGTTATTTCTTCTGTCAGTCCATCAGTCTGCCGCCTTTGGCCGTGCCGTGCCCCTTGACCCCTCGAACCCCGCCACAGTGACGTCAGACGGTGTCAGACACGAAGGCAGGCGGCGGCTCACGCCCATAAATAAAATGCAAGACGGCAGGAGGCACAGCGCTGACAGGTTAATGTCAAATCGCGCGGCCAAAACCGAAAAGCCAAAGCGGCAAATCGGAGGGGTAAGCGGGGAAAACAACAACTGCAAAGCGAAGGAAAATCAAGCTGGGAAAAGCCATAAACTCTTGAATACTCTACTGGCATGTTTTCGTAAATACCTGTTTTTTGGAGCAGCTAAGAAGACCTAAACTCGTAAAGCTATTAACTTTTCTATGTTATCTAACTATTAGTTTACCAAAAAGGATAAGCCTATAGATTTGTGTAGATGTTAAAAAATAATATTAAAATATTGAAAAGGAGAAATTACACATATATAATTAGGAAGAAGGATAATTAAGAAGGTCTATGAGCTATAAATATTATAGGAAATCTTTTGGTAACCCAAAGAAAACTATAAGTTCAATTCAAATTGAAATGAGTTCTTATAAAACAAGAGCTTAAGCCTTGGGCAGAATGTTTATGTTTATATTTATATAATAAGTATTTAAAAGCCCCTTGTTAGTTAATAATGAAGCCATGAAACTTGTAGAAAGTGTTATTTCTATTGTATATTGTATATTTTTGTATATTTAGCTTGTATAAGCAGTTTTTTAAAAAACATATGCTCTTATTTTTTGAGGGCATTTCAAGCAAGGGGTGGCGGGCGAGTGATAAGTGGGAAAAATGACGAAAAACAAAAGCAAAGGGAACTGAATAAATAGAAGCAGAGGCGAAACAAAAACACCGCGCCAAAGTTTTTTCCGCCAACGAGGAAAACTCCGGACGGCTCACGGGCTCACGGGCTGACTGGCTGACTGGCTGGAAAAGCGACTCCGAAGCCGTCAAATGACAGTTATGAGAAAAAGTAAAGCTGACGAAGACATCAGCGGGGCAAATTTGTTTAGTCTTAGTCTCACTCGCAGTCTCGGTGGCTCTTCACTTTTCCCCATTTCCCGTCGCCGTCGCCGTTGCCTTACATTTTCCGCAGCCTTTCGTCTACAGCCCGCATGCCATTTTGGTAATGATGGCTTTAAGGACGCCCCGCTGCGACAATGTGTTTATTTTGCCCTGGAAAAGCGGAAAAGCGTAGCATGGAGGGCGGGGAGGGGGCCCTGCTCATCCTTCTCGTCCTTCGCGAGGACGCGCCGTTAACAGAGCATGTCGTGGCTTTGCTTTCGGGCGGGGGATTTTGGGCAAAAAACTCGGCGGAATGGGTGTCAACCGCTAAAAGGGCGTTAAGTGTTTTATTTACCCTCAAAATATAATTTATATTGTGGCTGGATATGTGTGGGCAACAGAGAGCGATGGTGCCGAAGAAAGGGACCGATAGCGAGTCCTGTGTGCCAGAGGATTTGCTGTGAAGTGATTTAAATTTTAAGTACTTTTTGCATTTGTACGCCATCCCGCCCAACCACCCAACCATCCAGTGTGTTTCTCTTGCTGATTACTTTTCTCATTTTGCAAATTGACTTGATGACATTTTCGGGTAATTTACACAATTCCGTTTATCCATTTTGTTCCGGAAAGCGTCCTTTTTTTATGGAATGTGAGATTGAAGGGTGCTGTTGGCGAGGGAAATCCCTAATCGGTTCGATTGCTGCCGCAAAACATAAAAAAACTTTTGTATTTTTCCATTCAAATATTTAAATGTTAATTGGCAATTTAAATGCCAAAACACATATGGTGCTGCCGTATATCGTACGGCAGTTCCACTCTATAAGAGTCCTTTTTGTGGAATGTGAGATTTAAGAGTGTTGTTGGCGAGGGAAATCCCTAATCGGCGCAATACATGAATGTGTATAAAGAAATTAATATTTTTGTGTAAAAAAATTGTTAAAATTAAATATTTAAATGTTAGTTTAACAGTCCCTCCAACGCACTACAGTCTAATGTACTTAGAGACCTAATTTTACTTACCAGAATAATTTCTTGGGCAAATCTTGTTAAACTAGAAATTTAAAACTGAAAACCTCAAAATTGATGATCTATTTTACTTTAATATCACTTTATTTGGGGCTGCCGTGTTTCGTACGGCAACACAACTCCTTACAAACATAATTTCTCGATCAAACAACAAAAGTAAGTTAAATCAAACCGTGCAACACAAAAAATAATTTATACAGCTAATTCCCCTGGGCAAAATAAATTAAATATGCCAAATAAATACACAAAGGAGATGAAACACCAGATAACCTTAATATAACCAATTATTTAGGTGGCGAAAAAACCAACAACAATAACAAAACAATTGAGAAAAACCGCCATCGTCTGCCGAAAATGTGTTGAGCATTAATTTAATGTCACATCCAACCTCCCCCCGCGGTACGTTTTTCACCCTTTATTTCGGGCGGCATTTGCGGGTTGCGCTTTGGCAAGTAAATTAAAATATTTTAATGAGTACAATTTATCACGCTCCAGCGGCTCCTGGCAGTTTAAAGCTCCGCCCCGCGGTGCCTTCTGTCATTCGTCCTTGCCGATCCTTTTCGGGGTTTTTCGGCAACTTGTTGCGACATTTAATTATTGGTGACAGTATAATCAAGTAAACTCGGCAAGAATTTCAATTTCATTTAATGGTTTAACACATTTCGCCGGCTTGGCCCCGCCGCGAGGGTTAAGCCTCAAGTGTCATGTAAACGACGTTAAACGGCTGCCAGCAAAATGGTTAAAACCCGCAAAAAGGGTTTAATCCCTTCCCTACCCGCCGGCCTTCACTCCTCCCGGCTCCTTTTCTTATCGGCGAACAATTAGTGGCGGCAAACAACAGCAGCCATAAGCATAAACATTATGTCAAGGACAATTATTAGGGTTTTATGGATTTAAATGGCTTTGGGCATGGGCTTGGGCTTGGGCTTGCACTTGGGCTTGGTCTTGCCTTTTGTGGTAATCACCTTGCCAAAGAAAAGCGTTTAAAAGTAATAAACAAATGCAAACTGAAAATTAAACTCAGACAACTAGTTTGCACTTTGAAGGTGGGGCTTGAAAATATTCGATTTTTTAAGAAATTCAAGTGAAGTGTGGAAGGAAGAGGCTATACTAATTATACCAGGTTCTTAAAAATAAAAAGGCTTTTTTGAATTTCTACGAATGTATGTAACAGGGAGAAGGAAACTTTTCCAACCCTATAAATGATTTAAATTTTTGATCAGCATCAACAGCCGAGTTGATATAGCCTTGTCCGTTTGTCCGTCTGTCCATAAGAACGCTTTGATCTTGGACACTATAATAGATAGACAAAAAATAATTGCATATTCTGTTCCTGGTTTAGCTCCAGTTTAGCTCAAGTTTGTTTTAAAATAAATTTAGCAAATAATAAAGAATTAGCAGCTTAGACAATGAAAACTGCCAAACAACTTCAACAAGTCATGCACAAGCCCTTTATAAATATTATTTATACTGTATGGCAAATTTATATTTTGCAGTTGGCCTCTTTGATGCTTTCAATCAACTCCAATCCTGCTGCCCCTTTGCCATTTGCTCTCAATCAAATTTGATTCCTTTATTTGGCCTTTTGACGGCTGCTGCCTATAAATTGGCATATGAAAATGCAATTGGCTTTCTCCGCTGATTTCGTTTGCCTCCGCTCCCCCCGCACCCACACAGAGTGCGAGTGAAAATGTATAAAATAGAAAATGGGAAACGTGGGCGTTGGGCGTTGGGAGGCCAAGGAAAAATTGCATTTGGCCTGCAGAGCTTTGAAGTGTGGTGCCAACTGCGCTGATTAGATAAGCAACACACAAAAAAAAAAGAGGGGGGTAGAAAAGGAAGAAAGGAAAACCTAAATAAATAACAAACTAAAAAATATCAGAGAAAATGGCCCAAGGGGCAGCAGTGGTTGGTTGCTCTCACTCTTTTTATTTTGTTGACTGCCCGCAACTTTGGCTTACAAATTGTTTTTTAGTTGGCACAACTTTTAATTTGGTTATGGTGTGAAAATGTTTGTTTTCTCCGATCTCTTGCTCTCCTTTCTCTCTGCCATAAAGTTTGTGGTGCAAATTAATTTGCATTTTTACAATTTGTATACATACTATATACACATTTATACATTTATACATTGCAATGCATTGGGAAAAGCCACTCGAAATGTTTATACAAACAACTTTTTCAATTAGCAAAGGCGAGCCTCTTCGGCCTGCGTGACCACAAGCAATTAGATGGCAATTATCGGGACTAAAATGGACATTAATCAAACAAATCAATTTTCATATCAGATATCCGAGGCACTCAACCCCGCCGTACCATACATAATATACGTTTCATAAATGTAATAAAAAACCTTAAAAGCCCTCCCCCCCCACCCGACCGCACACACACGTCAAAGGCAATTCGATTGTTGGCCCCAAAAAAAAAAAATAAATATGAGTAAATAAATAAGTGTGAGCCATAACCGGGGGGACAATTATTGGAGGGCCATTACGACCGACCGAATCGCAGCAGAAACCGGCCCTCGGATCGCATGTCCTTGATCCATCCTCGTCACAATTCAATTTGCTTGACGTCCTAAATGGCTTTGACTTCGACGGCCGTTTCCCTCTACTACTCGTATATTTTCTTTTTGTGTTCTGTTTGAAGGGTCACACGATATGTCGTCTGCTTTGGATCAAGTTTTGGCCCTTCCACATGGCTTTGTCTCTCGGTTACTTTGTGTTGGCTTTTGCCGAAAACTTTCGCATTGATAAGCTTCAGGAGGGATGGAGTGCACTGCGAAAAACCGCGGCTAGCATTCTAGGACACCAAATATATTTAAAACAATATTTTTATTATGATTTGGGCTTGTGTTTGTGTTTGTCCCCCCATTAAAATCCTTGTATTCCACTACTTTTCATATATGTAGGCTTCGTTCTCACAGTTTTCCATAAGAAACACAGTCTTTAAAGATTGATTTAATTCCAGTAGCTATTTATTTGAATTTTATTGGACACATTTCTAGAGCTTGGGTAGTTTTATACGAATTTTAACCATAAAATCTCGAGTAATTCAGCTTACACCTAATACTAACAAAAGTTGACAAGGTATTTAGGTTTTCTATAAATTCCATCTATAAAATTATCTGGTAAGATATATATATCTTTGATCAGGATAATCCAAGCACTTTTAGAAAGCTTTATCAGTTTTTCCACTCTTTGTTGAGAGTTACAAATGAATAAAGTTTCCCTTGCATCCATCATGTGGCATTTTTAGTACCGCCTAACTATAGTTATTCGGGGTTTTTTGACCATGCACGATTGGGATCAGCGTTTCGAATCGGGCGGTATATCCACGCCCCCTCCCCGCCCGGCCCCTTTCCGGCACTTTCGGCGTAATGAAAAGTTTTTGGCGTAATGAAATAAGCCAAAGTTTTTGCAGCTTTCAATAATAACTGTGAAAGTAACTAGCCGAAGTTTTTGTTGCCTTTGCCGGCAATCTGCAACGGTAAAAGAATGTGGGGAAAATGCTGACAAACTTTTCCATGTGTGGATGGCCATTTCCCTCTGGCTTTCCCCTCCCCTCCTCCAATTTTCCCCCATTTCCCAGCCTTGGTTTTGAGACAGCTATCAATGTGATTATGAAGTGACAACTAATGTATCTATTTGAGTGCACATTGGTATCTCTTCTCAGTGAATAACCAAGTGCTTGTAACTTTTAATAGGACCTCCCTTGGATCAACTTACTCTCACACCTGAGTGATGAATGTTTTGAAATAATCTCCTAAGACTAAAATCCCCATTACTCGTCCTTTAAATTTGCGACTCACTTTGCTGGCAATAAAATTATCCATTAATGAGCTACGGGAACCCCACCTTAGATTTAATTAACCTATTCTCATTTCATAATTATCTGTGCTATTCCTGATTTCTTTATTATCCCATTAGCCGCTCCTCCCACCCGTCCAAGAAAATGTATCCATTAATCTGCGTTCATCACACCCCCGTCACCATTCATTCATTCCCACTCGGATTTCCGAAATCATTCGATTACAGAACCTCCAATGCCCGAATCCGATTCCGATTCCGCTTCTGATTGCAAGCGAATTATATGCAGCCCATTGAGCAGGTCATTGAAAAGTAAACACCGGCTACATAATAACAATTAATCATAATTAAGGCCCTCAATGATACAAATGCAGCGACCGCCTGGTTTGGGTTGGGGTTTTGCGGATGGTTTGGGGTCTCGCGATGATGTAAAATCGAATGCAAAGCTCTTTGTGAGCGGAAAAGCCTCAGCCGTGGAAATGCCGGAGGCTAACTGACCTATTGACTTGTTACTTGGGGCATTTCACTGGGAAAATTCTTGTAGAAAACATCAAATTTTATTTGTTTTTGGTAAACTTTTAAGCATCCGTCAAACCGAAACCCTTCTCAAGACAAAACAGACCTAAATTTAATGAAAATATAACAATTTTGGTATAATTTTGGAGTAATCAAAGAGTATAAAAATAAAGGTAATAAGCATAAGTGTTTTCGAATTAAGATTTTTCTGGAAATCTGTAAATATTGCCATGACAGTGACTTGCTTTTCCCCATGTATCTCCTCAAATAAATCACCCCGTTGTCCCCTTGACCGCCGCAGCGTTAATCAGGCGTTAAATTAACGCACTCATTAGCACAAATTACAAATTGAGCTGCCGGGGCAGAGGACAAAGTGCCGGCCAGAGGGCAACTGCTTCGAGGGGCGGTGCCCCGGGGGCGTGGCGTGGCCGATTGGGGGTCGGGAGCGGATCGAAGCTAAGCCAGGTGCTCAGCATAAATCACTTAATAATCAAGTGCAGCCCATTTAATTGGCTTGCCGTTGGAGCGAATGCGAGGATGTCCGTTGAGCCGATGTCCTTAGTCCTTTGCCTGCGGACAATTAATTATTTCATTATCCTGACTGACAAAAGCTGCCTGCTGGGTCCTTTTGGCCACGCCCCGCACCGTACCGCACTGCCTAGCGCCGCCGCGCTTGCTTGTTTGTTTGTTTGCTTTTTATTTGGTGACATTTAATTTAAGTTTCGCAATTTGCAAGCGAATTACAACGCAGCCGCTGATTGAAATGACCCGCAAATTCGAATTGCGGCCATTCCCAAGGCAACACCGGGCCGGCCAGTTGGCTTTTTCCCATTTAAAACGAATAATATTTGCCCAAAAACTTCAAAGCACATGCACACACCCAAAAAATAGTCCGAAAACGCAAAACAAATAAACAAAAGGCAACAAAATTTGCGAAAAAGTTTTTAATTGCCAGCTGGCAGTGACAACCATGGCGGGAATTCGAAGAAAAGCGGAAACGGAAGCGGGATTGGAAACCGAAGCGGTAGCGGTAGCGGAAGCGGAAGTGCTGAGGTAACGGCAGCAGCAACGCCCACCGGAAGTTGTTAAACATTCGCCTCAAGGTGCCACAATAGGTTACGTGCTTGTTACGAATTCATTTAGTTTTTCTCCAATTTCAGATTTCGTTGCGTACAAATTTTGACAAAGCCTATGCAAGTTATTTTAGATTTTATTTTATCGGCAAATTTCGCCGAACCATGCCCGCAAAAATAGCGAAAATGTGTGGCGCCCACAAGCTTCCCCATAGAAAATCATACATATTATTTTATAATATAATATTCCATACTCTAAGAACTGCGTATTTACAGTCCGATACCTTTGACTATAATCGTTCTTTCTTGTTTTTAAATTGATAAATGTTTGGAAGCATAAATGAACTATTACATTATATTTTTTAAAAAGAGCACGGTCAGCTGTTAGCTTGAAATTTAAGCATTAAATTCCAAATAAAGGATACAAACTAATTTGCTCACTTGCTGAAATTCAAGTAATTTATGGCTGGTGTGAAACGGTCTAGAACTTTAAGCCTTTTCTTTCCTTTTCAATTCTTTTTTCGGCCTCATCAAGTTCAATGTCGAGTCTTTCAATGGCTGCAAATGCCCGGCAATAAACTAAAATTACAAAATGGCCCCAGTCGGCGGCTCGATGCCCGAGGTTTGCAGGCCCTCCTCCACCCTGGGATCACCATCACCATCATCATCATCATCGTTGGGCGGACAAGCGACGACGATGTGCAGATTTGGCCGCAAATAAATCGAAACATTTGCCCGGCCGCCATAAAACTAGACAAGCCCCAAATGAGAGCACTGGCGACCAAGAAAAAAAAGCAGCCGGGGCCAAGTCACACCCCCAACCCTAGCGAATACCTTCCAAGTAAATCCAACTAGAAGGCAATCCCCAAACTAACCCCCCTCGCCACTGGCCCCATATCCTAATATCTCTCTCTATTCGTTATCCTTGGAGCCGGCCAATCTCTCAAAGTGCCAGACATGCCAAAAGGACTAAACAATTTTCTGGGCTGGCAATTTTTATGGCCAAACGATAAGTAAAACGATATTGAATGTGTATCCCTTTTCGCTCGATTCCTGTGAGTGGGTGGCAGGGTGGTGGCTTGGTGGTTTGGTGGGAAAGCCACCGCATTAAATGCCGATAAGCATCGGCATTGTCCTGCCCCACTCAAGGAAATTCCGTTCGATTGCCGTGCATTCATGGCCGGGCTTTTGTTTAAAGCTTATTAGCACATTCCTTTTGTCCTTCGGCAAAAACTTTAAGCATTGTGCAGGTGATATAAAGAAAAGCGGAAAATGGATGAGGTCAAGAATTTCAAGAAATTTTTAACTCTTGTAAGCAAACTATTTTCGGGGAAATACAATTTAAAACCAAGTAGAAATGCTGTAGTCGACAACGAGATACCATGTACCTATTTTCGTTATCAATTGACACTGAGAAGAGACGGTGGACATTGTTTTGGGCATATCTTCATTATTTATTGTCCGATGTTTGCAAAAATTGGCACATAACTAGATATTAAAATTTTAAGCTGATCAAACCATTTTGAAGATATAGACCAATCTAAAGTAGAAAACCCCATTTTTTCAAAATTGCAAATGCGGATAGGGGCTTGACTAAAATTTAAAATCGATCTATTTTGCGTGTATTCTAAACTCACGTAAAACAAAAAGAAGTATATCTCTAGCTCTTACCATCTCGGGGAACTACGTGTTCATACATATGTCTATGTTTATATCCTTTATAGCGTCGTAAGCGATTCCTGCTCCATGTTACATACATTGCACAAACCTAATACACCCTTAGTACCTTAAGGTACATGGTATAATAATAAGTCAATAAGTTTTAATCGGATATGTGAGTTTAAAAAAGGCTCAATTAAACATTTTGAGTTATTTGAAAGGTCAGAACTTAATATGCTTAAAATACACAAGGAATGCAAACATTTTGAATAACACATTTAAATGAATAATTGTGTTATTAATCTCTCGAAGGATTTATTTTCACCCAATACTAGCTGTGAAACCTGACCATCTAATTCCTTTTGTTTAAAGCTTATTTGTTTTGTCTCAAAGTCCGGAAAAGTCCGGAGTCCGGAGTCCGGACTTTAAGGACGGCCCATGCCCATAAAAGCGGGAAAGTGTGGGAACGGGGGGGTGGCTAAGGCCAAATTAGCTGCACGAGTGCAAAGTGCGAAATGTTAAAATGTGAAATGTTAAATGGCCACTGCAAGGGCCAAGGACTTTTGCAGCTCCTTCTGCTCTGCTCCTTTTTGCCCTCCACACTCCAATCCACCCACATCAGCATCCCAAGCCCATGGCCCGGAGGAAATGCTGCGTTAAAAATTATGTTTGGGGCCACCCCCAAGGCAAACAACAACAAAAAATACGGTGTACATATATATTCATGGCATTTATAAAAGTCATTTGGAGTGGACTCGAAGGAGCCCAGCAAAGGGTCCTGCCAGGGGGGCGGGCAGGGGGTGTGCATGCAAAGTGCGACCATTACGAATCCTGTGCGCTACCATTCCCCGAGCCCATCGATATCCTTGCGAAAAATAAGATACAATTTTTCACCCACAATTATCGACACATTTTAAACGTTTCAATAAAGATACTACGTATATTTTTGCTTCTGCAGCTAATCTTTGGTTTCAAGAGTATTTGTTACCAATTATTAAATATCAATCATGCCATTAGATTGCATTTACAGCCCTGTCCTTTGAAGCACTAATTAAATGGTATAATTATCATTTTAGCTTGTCTATTAGCAGCCGATTGAGCACTTTAATTAGCCATCGGAGTGCATACAAATAATCCGTACAGATTGCAGTCAATATGCCCGCGGCATTGGCCAAAAGAGTGCAAAGAGGTTAAATTGCTTTGACTTTCGCTTGCGCTTTTCGCCACTTTTTNTCTAATTCCTTTTGTTTAAAGCTTATTTGTTTTGTCTCAAAGTCCGGAAAAGTCCGGAGTCCGGACTTTAAGGACGGCCCATGCCCATAAAAGCGGGAAAGTGTGGGAACGGGGTGGCTAAGGCCAAATTAGCAGCACGAGTGCAAAGTGCGAAATGTTAAAATGTGAAATGTTAAATGGCCACTGCAAGGGCCAAGGACTTTTGCAGCTCCTTCTGCTCTGCTCCTTTTTGCCCTCCACACTCCGATCCACCCACATCAGCATCCCAAGCCCATGGCCCGGAGGAAATGCTGCGTTAAAAATTATGTTTGGGGCCACCCCCAAGGCAAACAACAACAAAAAATACGGTGTACATATATATTCATGGCATTTATAAAAGTCATTTGGAGTGGACTCGAAGGAGCCCAGCAAAGGGTCCTGCCAGGGGGGCGGGCAGGGGGTGTGCATGCAAAGTGCGACCATTACGAATCCTGTGCGCTACCATTCCCCGAGCCCATCGATATCCTTGCGAAAAATAAGATACAATTTTTCACCCACAATTATCGACACATTTTAAACGTTTCAATAAAGATACTACGTATATTTTTGCTTCTGCAGCTAATCTTTGGTTTCAAGAGTATTTGTTACCAATTATTAAATATCAATCATGCCATTAGATTGCATTTACAGCCCTGTCCTTTGAAGCACTAATTAAATGGTATAATTATCATTTTAGCTTGTCTATTAGCAGCCGATTGAGCACTTTAATTAGCCATCGGAGTGCATACAAATAATCCGTACAGATTGCAGTCAATATGCCCGCGGCATTGGCCAAAAGAGTGCAAAGAGGTTAAATTGCTTTGACTTTCGCTTGCGCTTTTCGCCACTTTTTGGCATCCCCTGTTCCGCCCGCTCGCCCCCTCGCCGGCACTTTTCCCTTTGGGCCATTTTGCTGGCAAGTGCAAGAGCAAAATGTTTATAATTAAACTTTAATGTGTATTTAATGAGCTTGGGGGCAGGCAAGCCCGAATAACCGAATACGAATGCGAGTGCCGGCGAGAGTTTGGGGGCCTTGAAAAAATAATGCAAGCCGAAATGCGAATATGAATATGGAATGAATATCGCACCGAGGGTCCTTGTCTTTGTTTCGCTGGCTACCAGGTCGCCAGTGCCACTACCAGTGCCAATGCCACTGCCAGTGGCAGTGGGCCAGGAAGCGGAAAGTTTATCCCTTGATAATATAAATTTAATCGCTCGCTTAATTGTCTTCATGCGAAACCAACTAAATGGTGTTAAAAGTTTTGCAAACAAATTGCAACTAGTTGCCAGGATCTTGCAAGAAAGCCGGCAAGCAGTTGTGAACAAATTTTTGGGGCAGCAGGAGCGGCAGCTTGTCTGCCACTGATATCCTCCCATGAGCTATGCAAACTTGAGCAGTCCCGAAACTTTGCTCACACATTTCAAGACGCAGATGCAGATATCCAGAAACCGGGATGTGCGGGAGTGTGGGCTTTGGTTGAGTCCTTGGCTTTGGGCCTGGTCACGGGCCCCAGGACTTTGGACTTTGGTCCTGGCGCCCCTCCACAACATAAACGACTGGCTGGCAAATTAAATTTCACTTAAAAATGTATGAAACCCCATTTGCCTACACCTTTGCATCGAAAGTGCGGTCATTGAGTTATCTTGTCATTGAGTTATCCCTTGACTTCCGGTTCAAGAGAATTCTGATTCAAATACGAATATATTACTCCTATGTATATCACATTTTTTAAGCCAAAGGTTTTTGCAGTAATTTCAATATTTATTTGAATTGTAAAACGAAGAATTGCAATCTACATTTTTATTTATAATTAAATGACTGCATTTCACAACCTAATCATGAGCATGCTTCCCTGACAAGTTGACATTTATCATTCCTATTTAATATTCAAGCGATGCTACATATTTCGGGTGTGGGTTAACTTTTAAATAAACATTACAACGTAGAATATTCAAGCTGCATTTCCAATAACCGGCTGGCTTCCTTGCCAGCCCACATACGGATACGGCATGCAACTTAAATTCGGAAAGATTGACATCCTTTTAAGCGAAAACCATTTCCACTTGCTGGAAATGTGTAAAGTTTGATTATGGCAGCAACAAGAAGCAGAGGGAAAAGAAAAGCAGGGAAATTCGAAGCAAATATATGGATATGGCGAGCGAGAACCTGGCAAAAGTTTCTTTTGTAAAATACCATTTGTTTTATTGCCAGCATTGCCAAAACTTTTGCAAATTGCATGCACACTCACAGTCCGACCGAGGGCGTATATATGTTAAAAAAGTATATATGTTTAATATTTGGCCAGGACCCGATTATCCATCTCTCTGGGACTGGCTGATAATTTGATTCGGGGGTAAGAAAATTGCATATAAATCAATGAAGTTATTCAATAAATGCCTGAGATACCGTTGCTGCGGCATTTGTGACATTTATGGCGACAATCGTTATGGTCCTCCTTGGCTCGTTAAACGCATAATCGATACTAATGAAGCTCCTGGATTTACTGGCTGCCAGCAATTATTGTGACTGCACCAGATACGCCTCCTCCGCCACCTTCACCGCCTCCTGCTGCTCCTGCTGCTCCTGCATCCTGTTTCATGGCATAATAAATTGCCTCCGTGCGTTTAAATAGCCTCATCAATAAGCGCTCCTTCTCCGCCTTCGCAGGGAGCACGGCTTAAATCCGGCTGGCATAAATGTTTTATGCTGCTTATTTTTTGTTTTGCCTCTTTTTCTTTTTTTTAGATTTACTCACCGAAATTTCGTGGTGGAAGGATAAGGCCCCTTAATGAGCCTAGGCCATCATTTTATGTAGCATACTTTTCAGGGCGGCTAATGTAATTATCTGATTAGACTCCAAGGAGTCCTCTTCTCGGTTATAAAACTTGGGCGGCGGATGGGGCCAAGGCTGCGCCCAAGTCGTTTGCTTAGGCGAAGGGCTTTACCTAATCCACAGCGTCTATTAGGGGAAGAAATTTACAAAATCTGCCCAGAAACTAACGAAAGGAGAGTAGAAGCGTTGTAGTCGACAACCAGAACATACAAATGGTTGATTGGCTGTATCTTCATTATTTATTACCCGATCTTTATAAGGCTTGCCACACGCCTAGATATTTACATTTTAAAGATTTATATCTTTTACTCTAGCCAGAAGAGAATACAGGTTTTTTAAAAACTAAGCGGAAAGGGGCGTGGACCTAAAGAATTTCGTCGGAAAACGACATGTTCATACCCAAAGACGGGCAAATAGACAGACGGAAATCAAGAATATATATACTTTATGGGGTCGGAAAAGATTTCTTCTCCCTGTAAATATACCATTTGTACCGTGAGGTACATGGAATAAAAAGTAGGGTCACAAATATCAATCCTATTGTTCCATTTAATCTAAGGGTATTCAATCGTTCCACCACAAACGAAATAACCAGAAAGTATGTTTAAAGTTTTTTAACTTTTAATTATTTAACATTTTCCCAGAGAATTACGTCCATTTTCCCAGAGGAATACGTCCATTGTTATCAACGTGGTCCTGAAATGCATTGGAATAAAACATTTGCATATTAAAACATATATTTTATCCAACCTCGAGTGCGAGCTAAAGCTCATCAGGGTCTCCGAGGATTTGGTCCAAATCTGCATCCTCGCTGTTTTCCGTATTGCCAAAATGTATCAAATTATTGATCATGTTTGCAAAGTTTGGTCCTTCCCCCGACGGCACAAGTTCGATGATCGGTCGCATAGCGATGTACCAAATGAGACAGCATGCCAGCAGTGTAACTATTACCGAAACTCTATCCAACATTTTGGCTGCTTTTCGTAGAATGATTTTCGAATGAAGGAATTCAATGTTTCACTTTGAATTACAAAGCGTAGCCAACTTAGGTGCACAACTTTGTGTGCTCGAAAGGTTCGTAGTTTTCAGGGTAGTGTTGAGAAACTTAATTTTGCTTGATTTCAAATTAAGAATGTAGATTACATAGCACAAATGTTATGCAGCTCAAACCTATTGGTAAGGGCATCCTGGCTCAGGACTCGCTACCAGAATCAAGGGTCAAATGGTGACAGCCATTGTTGCTGCTGGTGTATATTTCGAGAGGTCGGGGAAAAGGGGTTTTACTGCCTCCCCTCCCGTTTTCTAATGTGGCCTGCAACACTTCCGGCATTTAAGCAAACAGTATGGGTGTGTGTGTGGCGGCCAGGAGAGCGTATTGTTGCACCAAGGCAAGCACATTTGTGCTCCATTTGGAGACCTTTGGCCCCGTGACCCCTTCCCCATCTTTTCGTATGTTGGCGGCAAATAGATTATGTATTCCCATAAAATACTATACCACCCCCCATTGTAACTACGAATACAAACAATTATTAAATACTTATTTTTAATATTAATGGCTTTTATTTATTTATTTATCGAATTAATCTTGCGAATGCAAAGATAAAGCCAAACAGCTGACATCCTTTTAACATCTGGAAGATAATAAGGGAATGACAAATTGATAACATAAATAGACTATTTGTAACCAACCTGGAGTTCAGTAGAGTATGTTAGTACATTCTAATACTCGTCAGGATACTCCTCGAAGTCCTCTTCACCGAACAGATCCCCTTGATCATACTCGTTTTTGCCATTTAATCCACCTTTCTGAAAATTCAATATAGTTTTCATAAAGCCCGCGTAGTTATAACAGATATTGGCCGTTAGTAGCAGGCAAATGAGCATAAAAATGTCTCGAATCATTTTAGGTCAATTTTTTTTTAATTCTTCACGTTTGTAGAGCTTTTGGATGCTTGGGATATGATTTTCCACAATGATTTAAAAAGCAAGGCCAACTTAGAAGTGAATGAACTCGTTCTTTTAGTAAAAGTATATCTAATTTGCAATCCATTTTTTATTAATTAAATGATTATAGTTCTAAAAATCCATAAAATGAGTATGGCTATGATTAAATGTATGTGGCATCCTTTACAAGCTCAAACTGCGATCTTATTTGGGCTCAGTATATACCGAAATCCAAGTTATATGTACACAACTAAAGTCGCAAATAGCCTGCATCTGGATTGCATTTATCAAGCACTTAAAGCGCCCTATTTCATAAATATATATCAGGCAGATGCAATGGCATCCGCTTTCGAAATGCAGAAAAATAACCGAAATTGCAATTCAATTGAGTGGAATAAACTTATAGCCGCCACCGCCGATTTTCTATTGCGCTCGGCATCGGCGCCCCCCAAAAAGGCTTCCACTTTTCGCCGGAAATTTATGACTGTCCCTGGGAAAACTGAAAAATGAAAGAGAAAAAACAGCCAAAATAGAACTGACTGGATGAGCAGTGGATAAGGATCGAGAGGAGGAGGAAAGCGAACTGGTGGCCGAGTGGGCACAAGACAAACGGCTCAATAAAGTCGCAATTGAATTGCTGACAATTGCAATTGCATTCCAATTGCGATTGCTGGGCGGCGGCTTATCAGCGGCGCTCGCTCGCATTAAATGCCCTGCCCGCCAAGGAAAGCAAACAAACGAAGCGTCCTCGGCAAGCGTTCCCTTCGAAATAATAACCCAAAGGTGGACGGACAGGGGGGGATGCTATCAGAGGGCGTGGCAACAGTGCCCAAGTGTCGCATAAAATAAACATTTTCCAAATTGACACTTGCGATTCAAAACCAAACACTCAATTGCAGCAATGCCAGCGACACCAGCAACTCCGCCAGAGCAGCAACATCGGCGATAACTTCGACACTCAAAGAAATCAGTATGCCATTGGCCTACCAATTGCCTAAATTAATAATAAATATTTCAAGCAACTGGCAGTAAGAGGCATTATAAAATATAACTGTCCGTCGTATGGATAATATTAAATTTTCCAAATCCAAGCCCAACTTCCTTCATTAAAAAGAGCTGTATTCATTAACTTTAATGTTTTACCAATCGAAAAAATTAATATTTTGAAAAACTTGGAGTAAGAGGCATTCCAAAATATAGCTGGCAACGGCTATTGCCAGCTCATTAAAAGATCTATATTCAATAACATTTTTAAAAATACATTCTTTCAACAATGCAATCACAAAAAATTAATAGTAATTATGTTATAAAACTTGGCATTCTAAAATATATATGTAGTAAGTACCTTGAATCAGCTAGAACGGACATCTGTCCGTCGTTCCGTCATTAAACAGATCTACATTCATTAATTTAAATAAAACGTATAGTATATCTTTCAAGAATGCAATTTTGAAATATATTAAAAGCATATTTTCCGCAGTGTTTATATTTGAGCCCGATTGTGGAATATTTTTATATATTTGTAGAACCTGTAGTCCTCCCAAGTGAATTTTACACTTGCATACAAATATTATAGATCTATTTGATGGCCACAAATATTTTGCAGAGTGTACGCCGCATCGACGACACCATCATCAACGGCAACAACAACTGCAACAAGGATAATAACAACAAGAGCAAGAGGAACTATGGCTGATGTTGTCGTTATCAACTAAAATTCCTTGCATCGACGCACAGGACCTCCACATGAGAGGAAGTTAGCCGGGAACGTTAGGGGGGAAAAGCGAGGGAAAAGCGGGGGGTTTCCCAGAGACACCGCCAACACCGCCACAGTCAACGCCATGACCATTATCGGCAACCTCAGCCTGTGTGTTGCCATTTTCCCAACCAACTTTTTCGCCCGCCGCCGCCCCCCTTTTACCAATGTGAGCTCTGCGAAGCTGCCCCCCCTAGCCCCCTAGCCACCCTTTGCTGACGCCCCTGTTTTTGCCACATCGTCATCGACATTTATAAACTGCACACAAAACACTGTCCAACTGTCCCGCACATTTGGCGTCGAAACTTGCAGTTGTTTGGACTGTTGCTTCGATTACTCAACCGAAGGGGGTTTTTCGCTCCAGTCACAACAAAATTATTGTTCTATAAACAAATATTTCCAGAATTTAAAGCGCTTTACTAGATTTTATTAAAAGGAATCGACATACAACAAATAAGGTTCAACATTTTATAAAAAATACTCCATAAAATCATTGTCTTGAAGAAATTATTTACTTTAGGAGACTATTACTTACTCCCAGGAATAAATTTGAAGCATTATTGACAATTACCCAAAAGATTTTCAACCAAAATTGTAATGTCCAGCAATATTATCCTGCAAGAGGCATAATAATTGTCCTGCCAGAAGCCACCACTGCGTATACGTAATAAGAACACTAGGAATATTTTGTAAGTTTCTGCTTGGTATTTTTGCTATATTCTCTTCATTACTTTGGCTGCGAATTGCCCGAAAAGTGCTGAAATTGTTTTCATTTTACAAATCTCCCACTAATCCTTTGTTTTCACTCAATCAGCATCAATATCCCGGCCGCTGCAGCGTCGGTTCCCCGTTCAATAAATCGCTTGTGAGGCGAATCGCGCAAATCGAATAAAAGTTGAGATGGCATTTTTGTTGCTCTAACGACTACGAGTATTTTCAATGCGACAGTAAGTGAAGACGATAATGCTGATGATGATGCGAACGGGAGAAGGGTGTTAGCCTGGCTATGGTTATGTGATGGGCATGGGCATGGTCATGGGTTTGGGTTTGGGTTGGTCCCTGCAAACGATAATGAAGCCATGCACATGCGGTCCCAACTTGGCGGAGAAAACATGGAGAGAGCTAGCGGGGGAGGGGCCAAGGGGAAAAGGACATGGAGACAGGACCATGGCCACAGTCACGGCCACAGTACAAGACCAATGTCCGCCACTTGCCGGACCTCTCAGCTTGTTGCCCCGCCCGCACTTTGGGTAGCCCCCCTCTTTAATTTTTATCCCTGGTACTCCTTTTTTGCAAGCATGTCCTGCCAGCATCGGCAGACAGAGAAAATAATGCAGATAAATACAAAGAATATATATATATATTTGTGATTTATAGGGTTTGAATTTAAGGAATTTACTTGATTTTACTGCTGCCGTGTAATGTACGGCTTTAATTTTGTGTTTAAGTAAGCAAGAAAAATCCCAACCACAAAACAAAACATATTTTGAATAATATAGAGCCTAGCCCACTGTACGGCTAGAATCCTTGCAACAGATCATAGTATATGCATATATTATTCCATATTTCAAAACTGTATGTTTTTCTATTCGTTTTTTTCTCAGTGTACTAACTGCCGTCCCTTTTTTGCGACACAGCCACAACTGCGAAGCATGGCAGGAGTGGAACGGAGAGTGTAAGAGAGAAATTCCTAAATGAACGATATAAATTGTTGGCAGCCACAAATAATGAAAACACTTTGCGGTCATTTAGCGCTATTCGACGCCGTCCCCCCATCCCCCACCCAGATACCCAGACACCCACCCACCTCGACAGATGGACAGATAAATGTTGGGTGCACACCCTTCTCGTAATCCCGTAAAACCCCAAAATCCTTAACCCAAGGCACCCCTTCTCAAACCGTTTGTCTGCGTGTGACATTTTTTTGCTCCTTCGCAGCGCTGAAAGTCTATTGCAATTTGAAAATGACATACGAAGTCCATTAAGCGCACAAATGTGCACTGAATGCCCAACTGTACTTGCAAGGATCCCAGTCAGCCAGCCAGGCAGCAGGCAGCCAGCAGGCAGCAGGCAGCAGGCTGTCCTTATCCGTCCGTCCGTACGGCGGGGCCGATGTCCTGTTGCATCGTTACTCAGCCGGAGTCGAGTCCGATGCAACAACTCTTTTCGTTCTCGTTCTCGTTCTCCTTGTCCCGCTCCATCTCCTTGTGATTCCGATTTCGATTTGGATTCCGGGTCGATGGCGATGACCAAGTCGGGACTCCCGAATGGCCAGTTTAGATTCTGGCGGCCAAATTATCTTAATCAACTCAAAGTTACAGCAGCGATTCGCTAAAAAAGAAGGGGGAAACGAGACGTTTTGGTGATCCCTAACATTGTTTCTCAGGCTCACAGGAAGCCTGATTAGATTTTAGATTTGTCCCTCAAATTGGTAGATATAGGTTCATCTTAAAATTGTGCATCTTCATTACATTTCCCTAGAAACCTATAATATTTGTAATTATAAAAAAGTTCTGTTATTATAAACTCCTAAATAAATTTTATTCTCTAGCTTTATTTGATGTCAATAGACCCTCTATGATAATAACAAATAACTTTCCTATTATATTATATTTTACTAACAAGTTTGTTTAAAATTTTGTTTTCCCAAAATTAGAGCTTAAATTTATCAACTTGCAAAACAGGAGGTAAATTCCTTAGCCAAAAGCCAAAGGAGCTTGGAGTAATGAGAATGCAAGCACCATATAATATGATTATTATAAGCCAACCGTAAAACAAAAAGCCATGATTGCCCGCTCAAGCAATTAAAAGCAGTTAACACTGTCCCACCGCCCAGGCACATTGCATTCCCGTATTGCCTGCTGGAAAAAGACAAAAGGATGCAGGAGCCGGAGCGCACAGGACGAAAAGGGCGCATCAATATCCACGTCTACGCCTGATACGTTTGTTCCATTGATAATGAACACTGACAACTTTGAAATGCAGACAATTGAATCTTAATTTTCCACCGCACCCGTCCCAGGACGTCCCAGGCGATGAAGGAGAGGCACGGTGCTGGGAATCTGGTCAAAGGATCCGGCGATGGGGACGGGAATGGAGACGGAGACCGAAGGATACGCAGACGTTGAAACCATTACGGCATCGTCAATGAATCAATGTTTGAACACAATAAACATTTATTTATGATGCAGCAGAAAATTTTTATTTCGCATCCAATACCAATCCGGCACAGTATGTCCTTCGTCCTGTGAATGCATGCCATGCTCCTTTTTGGTATCTCTGGTTTTGTGTGCATTGACAATTCCAATCGAGCATATTTAATTATGGCATTGTTTTCAAATAAAAGGAGAGGGCGGTTGCCTCATGCTCCGGCATATCCTCTTTGATGAAATGAGAAGCTTGAAGCTGTAGAAAATTCCTAAATAGCTCAAAGGATGCCCTGCAATTGAACTAGTTCAGTTCGAGGATATCCAAGGCATTTAATGGGATTTTTTGTATGATAATCAAGAAGTATCTTGAATATGGTTACCTCAAAGAATCATCAACCCTTTACTGACCTATTCCATGAATCAAATCTGCACAATAGGCATTTATTTATGAACTGTTGGCTGTCCTGTCCACAGAGTGCACTCCCCTATTTCAGCAATTTGGCAATGCACAAAGCTTAGCATACTTACCTGTGTTTTATTGCCTGCCTGCTGCAGGTTGCAGCCTGCAGGTTGCAGCCTGCAGTGGCACATGCCTTTGGATTTCGATTTGGATTTCGCAGACTTCCCAAGACTGGGTAACATGCAAACTAATAATAAATCCTTGGAATAAACAATGCCTGGCCATTTCGCTCATCTGCAGACGGGAGGTACAAGTGCCTGGGGCCTGTAAATTGCCGTTAATGTATTCAACTTGCCAAAAGCTCAATCCTGTTAAAGCTCAGTTAAACTGTCCTATGAAAACTCTATCAATAATGTAAAAGTAATTGATAAATAAAAGCCGGCTACAAGTAAGATTATCATATTCATATAGCATAATCATTGAGGGCCGGATATCTGAGGATCCCCCCTCAAAATCACACCCATTGAGTAGGTTCCGGGCATCTGATGATGACACCCAAGACGAAGAAGGACTGCCTGCCTGCCACCAGGTGGCGCCTGCTGCTGTCAGGTTTATGAGCTAATTGAGGCGCAAATGGCAACCAGATTCTGTCTGCTCGCGCTGTCGCACATTTCACAAACAGCATAAACATTTCCAGCGCAGGAGACAGCCATCACGCCCCCGCACCCGCACCCGCACCAGCAACCGCACAAGCAGCAACCCCCTTCGAGGGAGTGACAAATAGGCGTATGAGTAATGCCCCAGCCAGCCAAGAGCGGCCAACACCAGTTCGCATTCATTATGCATTACAAGCTGCTTAACCGACTCCTCAGCGATTTTTCCATTAAATTACACCCGCTGACACGGCCAGACGGGCAGAATCGCAATGCAGGGCAATGGCAGTGGAAGTGGAAGTGGAAATGGAAATGGAAATTCTCGACGAAAAGAAAATGCTAGCGCCGGCCAAAGATGGTGAAGACCTCATAATTGGCCCAAAGCTTGGAGGGAGCCAGGGAGCTGCTAGGGAGCCTCGGAAAACCGCAAGTAGAAGCCGTGTTAAAGTGGTAAATATGTCAGCGGCAGCAGAGACATAAATTTTCGTTAAGTAGACGCGCACACGCAATCGCAGCAAGAACCAGAAAAATCAGTTCAAGATGCGGAGGTGACTCCTCGAATGCACAAAGAAAAAACCACTAAATACAGAGCTGTCAGATCGTATATATTAGTAGTTTTTTAAGAAACATTCTCATAATCAAAAACCTTTTATTTTTTTGTGTATTCTGTATATAATTTGCAAATTATCTTCAAACCAAGTTCAGATTAATTTCTAAGACAAACTCTAAGATTCTAAGATTTTTTTGCATTTGAACAATGTGTTAAAAATTACTCAAAGGTAGGTGCCATTATGTTTTTATTATTAGGAAATTTTAGTTGTTTTATTTCTCCCAAAATGCTATTTTAAAAATTTCTAGAGTTTCCAAAAAAATAAAGTGCCAATGTGATTTAATACCGTCTTTCCATTGAGATTTGGCAAGTGTTTCTTCCCGTGTTCTAGGCCATAATCGGTTGGTCTAATCTTGCTGCGCTTGAATGATGATGATGTGCCACGCCCACCGCCCCGAAACACACATGGCCACACACGGAGAGACAGACAGAAGCCTTAATTACAACGTGCCAAGAGTTAAGCCGAATATTTTTGGGGCCAGCCGAAGACGAATGAATTGCTGTGGCGTGGAAACAAAAAGGATATGGCTGGAGCAGGAAAGGAGTCGTCGGGAAGGGAAGCCAAAAGGTGCTGGGACGAAGGCAGCATAAGGATACACCGGGGGTGTGGTCTTCTTGGGGCCCAAGGAATTTTTGGGAGAACACGTGCGCACATGTGCAACTTCCGTTCAAAATCTATTGCTAACTTTCAACAATTCGCAGACGCAGGCAAGAACAGACAGCAGAGGGCAAACCAATAGCAGCCAAACACTCGAAAAAATTTATATTTTTCCGTCAAGGAATCTAATACAAACATCAACAATATTTGCTCCGATATTTATTTTATTTTTAACGAATTTAATTATTCGAAGGCATTTTTAACATAAATCTTGCAACTTGTGAAAGGCAACGAAACGCAGAATCTCTGGAGCAGCTAGATGGATAAATGACAAGAATAGGTCCAATCATATAGGGCTTTTTGAGTATGCCTAAAACGTAATTATTGAGAAAAAATGCTTCAAAGTGAATATGTTTACAACCAACCTTTGACATTTACTAAGTTAAAGTTCGGTCAACTTAACCTCGTTCACGGAGTGCACCTCTCCTGGCTGAACAATCTCCTGTTCCGACTGAAAATAGTCACGAATGACCGGATACTCCATCAATGATGCTACATGTCGGCCCAGCAAATCAACCAACAACAGACGCCCTTTGCGTTCCATCAATTTGAGATTTTGTCGCCATCCTTCCGGTACGTAAAAAAACATCAGTATGCCGGCTAGTAAAAATAATGCACTGAATATGGTCTTCAGCATTTTCTTGGATTTGTTTAACAAATTTTTTACTGTACGGAGAATGCTTCTCATTTTTAATGAGAACAGAAGTACGAGTATAGATTGACTTGAAAAGCAAAGCCACCTTGGGATTTTTAAAACGGTGAGCACACACACAATCCGGAAAAACATTAGATTTTAGTGCTCAGAATAAGGGTATATTCATTACGAATGCGTGTACCTAAGGTGAAGAAAACTTTCCGATTTCATGATCCGCATAAACAGCGTAGTCGATCACACTTTTGCTGTTCGTTTGTCCGTATACTGATCTATATATTATTGCGGGCGCTTACGGGAATTATGATATATAACCAGGAACCGGGTATACCTGTCCTTTCAACTGTCAAGAACGCATAATTTTTCAGAATCCCAAATAACTGTTCCCATTGAGTATCGGGTATATGCGATTAAGCTCTGCCTCGACTTTTTTCAGCTAGAGATCTTTAAACACCCTGCCAGGCCCCTTCGCGTTCCCCAAACTCTGAGACAAAGACCAACCATACATTCTTGGATATTTATTTAAATTTGAATACATCTTTTAACGCAAAACCCCAACGCAGAGAAACGCAGCTTCAGTAATGCCCAAGCACAGGGCTTTGGCAAATATTCCTGTAAGACAATGATTAGAAGAAAATGCTTCATAATAAATATTTCCGTAACCAACCTCGGGTTCAGTTAACAAGTTAAAGCTTGATCCATTTATCATCGTTCACGGAGTTCACCTCTCCTGGCTGAACAATCTCCTGTTCCGGCTGGAAATAGTCACGAATGGCCGGGTACTCCATCAATATTTCTCCATATCGGCCCAGCAAATCAACAACCATCAGAAATCCTTTGCGCTCCATCAATTTTAGATTCTTTCGAAAGCCGTCAGGCATATAAAAGAACATCTGTATGCCGACTAATACAAGTAATGCACTTAAAAATAGCTTAAACATTTTGTTAGATTTGCTTAACAAATTTTTGACTCTACGGGGGGAATAATACTTTCGTATTAATGGCTCGAACGGAAGTACGAGTATAGATTGACTTAAAAAGCAAAGCCACCTTGGGATTCTTAAAACGGTGAGCACACAATCCGGAAAAACATTAGATTTTAGTGCTCAGAATAAGGGTATATTCTTTGCGAATGCGTGTACCTAAGGTGAAGAAAACTTTCCTATTTCATGATCCGCATAAACAGAGAAGTCGATCACACTTTTGCTGTTTGTTTGTCCGTATGCCAGATCTATATATTAATTCGGACGCCCCCGTGATTTACAAAATTCAACCAGGAACTGGAACAGTATTTTAAACATCTCGTTGGATTTTCTTAAAAAATTGTTGATTGCACGAGGAATGATTCTTGGCTTGACAATCAATTAAGTTTAAAAAGCAGGACCAAGATTAAGAAACTCATACTTATTTCCAACTGCTTCACAATATTTGGCGAGTGCTAAGCGACTGCCCTCGGCTGTTACACTTATGCACAAGGTGCGCGCTTTGGCTGTTTGGGAAAGTGAGTTAGAGCTTCCTGCAGCTGTCGCGGCAACTTCCGGTTCTGCTTCTTCTGCCACAGCGTTTACGTCGACGCCATGTCCATGCCTCCGGCCACAGGTCCCGCACCCCCGAGCTCCTAGTCCTTGGCCCATCTGCAACTCCATCCACATCTCCCGCATGACGGCTAAAACACTTATTTGGCTTTGGGCTAAAAACAGGCAAGAGTAGCAACAAAAACGAGACAACGAGATAATCACAAAGGTGCAGGTTTTTGGGAAGGTATCGACTGATAGAGCCAAAGGGGTTTGCACACTCCCTCAGATAATTGTAGCCCTCGAAATCATAGATTTCCTTTTGAAGCAGTTGAAGCCAGAAAGCAACAAGCTTGCGTGTGCTACAAATCAAATCAAATAAGAATATAAAATGCTGGATCACAATTCATTAAGTTCAATTAACAAGCTGCAGGTAAGGGTCCAACCAAAGGATCTATGCAATACGTTTGAGCAAAATATTATCCTGCATTTGCAATCAACAGACAGTCAGAAAGTAATGCGCATGCAGGTCGTTCCGTTCCGTGTGTGCTTAAAAAATTGCGCTAAAGTTTTAGCACTCTACGTGTACATCGAAGTATGTGCATTTTCTATGTACATAAAACATATATAGTTAAGGGATATAGACGGGGAGAGGAAGTCGTGGAACTGTTGCTGAAGTCACGTAATTCAAATAACTAAAGTTGGCGTAAATATGGCGAGCATACAGGCAGCCACCGACACGCCGGCAAAGTTGAGTTACAGGCAAAAGACAATTGCTCACGCACTTACTGCAGCTCCTTGTTGTTATTGTCCTGGCTTAAAGTTCATTAATTTCCCCCGCCCCCTCCCGCACAGCAATTTGTATTAAGCAAACAACAAGCGGAAAGGATGCGGCAAGTATGCGTTCATTTAAAGGAGTTCCTAACCTCAAATATGCAGAGACGCTCTTACATATTTGAGGTTAGGAAAATGTAACCAGTCCAGGATTGACCCAAAGATTTTGGTTTGTCTTTTTAAATATGTTGTCTGGGCTATGAGATTCCAAATTGAAATTATCCAATATAAAATATTTCGAAAATCTAAGAAGACATAGAAATATTGTCCCTTTTACGTTAAATTTTGAGTTCGAGAACAAAAAGAACCTTAAGCGAATTTAAGACCTATTGCCCCGCCATGCTTAAAAGCGCAAAATGAGGATTAAGATCTCGGAGGATGAGCTGCTAATTACTTGCTAAGCTCCTTTGCGTCCTTCTGTCCCAGGACTTGCCTTTGGCTGCCCTATTCTGGGCCAAGAATAAACAATCCAGCAAGTGCAGTTTGGTCAGCTCTTGAGCTCCAAGCGGATGGAGCCTTATGAGCCGTGTCAGTGTCCTGCGCGGTGGCAGGATTCTGCATTTTTTGGTTGCCGTATCCTTAGATGCTGCCACTCACTGGTCGTCTGTTGCGTAATTAGTTACCAGATTTGTCTGCGCACTTCTCGCGGCTACTTTATATGTTAATGAGTTTTGTGCTGCCCTCCTGATCCTGCAAGTCCTGCGAGTCCTGCGAGTCCTGCTGCTGCTGCTCCCTCTTTTGACACAAATTTCCTTTGTCTTGTCCATGAGAGTGGATTCCAGGGTTTTGGGACAATTGAATTGGAAAACAGCTTTCGCGGCTTACATAATGCGAACACTTGCAGACATCAGGGTGTTATTATTAAAAGGATTATTATTGAATGGTTTTTTAACAATAAATCAACATACCTGCTGTATATTGTCCTTGCTTACAGCGAAAAGCCACATTCCCTAGATGAGTATAAAGAATATTGAGAATTTTTGCGAAGATAGCTACCGGGTACTCAATTAATGTTTAATTGTATGCACATTTTCTAGTATTGAGTTTATTTTTAAAGAAAAACGAATGAACATTCACACAAACAAAACATGTTTTTACTATGTTCTGGCTATTAAACTCAAAATGACAAATTAGGGGAACAAATTAGAGATGAATAGGTGTTTTAATTGTATATATTCGCTTTAAAAAACCGAGAATATCTGAAGCTTAAAACACCAGAATAGTCTAGGATATTTTCTCCCTCTGCAGGCACTAACATGAAGAGAGTCCTCCAGAGGAAAAGCAAACGCTAAAAATTTCACAAAATATGAAAGTTGCTGCGCTGTCCTGCTTATCGCACAAATGGCAACGAAGGGCTGCGCTGGAAAATGCTGGAAAAGCCGGCGGAGAGGTACTGGGGAAATTCAGCTAAAGCGGCCGCTTTTTGCCAAAGTTCAAAATTGCATTTGGCAAAAAGGGCGAGCGAAAAGAAAATGTGCTAAGCAAAAACCATTTTGATAGACAGGCGGCGGGGAAAAGCGGAAAAAGCGGGCAAGCCCCGGCACATGTGTGTGTTGCCCAGCAACATTTTCTTATCTAAACAATATTGCAAAAGCGGCAACAACATCAGACTCACTTCTCTGGCTGATTGAACAAAGTTTGCTTGCAAATACTTAGTGCATGTTGTTGTCAAATCAAGAGGGTAGCACCGGATCCTTGAGGCTGCAAAACCCAAAAGAAAATCTCCCCCAAACTCTGAGGACAAAGACCAACCATACATTCTTGGATATTTATTTAAATTTGAATACATCTTTTAACGCAAAACCCCAACGCAGATAAACGCAGCTTCAGTAATGCCCAAGCACAGGGCTTTGCAAATATTCCTGTAAGACAATGATTAGAAGAAAATGCTTCATAATAAATATTTCCATTACCAACCTCGGGTTCAGTTAACAAGTTAAAGCTCCATCCATTTATCATCGTTCACGGAGTTCACCTCTCCTGGCTGAACAATCTCCTGTTCCGGCTGAAAATAGTCACGAATGGCCGGGTACTCCATCAATATTTCTCCATATCGGCCCAGCAAATCAACAACCATCAGAAATCCTTTCCGTTCCATCAATTTTAGATTCTTTCGAAAGCCTTCAGGCATATAAAAGAACACCTGTATGCCGGCAAATACAAGTAATGCACTTAAAAAGAACTTAAACATTTTCTTTGATTTGCTTAACAAATTTTTGACTCTACGGGGGGAATAATACTTTCGTATTAATGGCTCGATCAGAAGTACGAGAATAGATTGTCTTAAAAAGCAAAGCCACCTTGGGATTCTTAAATTGGTGAGCACACAATCTGGAAAAACTTTAAATTTTAGTGCTCATAATTGCGAATGCGTGTGCCTAAGGTGAAGAAAACTTTCCGATTTCATGATCCGCATCTATAACGAAGTCGATCCCACTTTTGCCGTTAGTTTGTCCGTATGCGGGCGCCCCGAGAATTATGAAATTTAACCAGGAACCGGGTATACCTGTCCTTTAAACTGTCAAGAACGCATAATGTTGCAGAATCCCAAATAACTGTCTCCATTGAGTATCGGGTATATGCGATTAGGCTCTGCCCCGATTTTTTCCAGCTAGAGATCTTTAAACACTCTGCCAGGCCCCTTCGCGTTCCCCAAACTCTGAGACAAAGACCAACCATACATTCTTGGATATTTATTTAAGTTTAAATACATCTTTTAACACAAAACCCCAACGCAGAGAAACGCAGCTTCAGTAATGCCCAAGCACAGGGCTTTGGCAAATATTCCTGTAAGACAATGATTAGAAGAAAATGCTTCATAATAAATATTTCCATAACCAACCTCGGGTTCAGGTAACAAGTTAAAGCTCCATCCATTTATCATCGTTCACGGAGTTCACCTCTCCTGGCTGAACAATCTCCTGTTCCGGCTGGAAATAGTCACGAATGGCCGGATACTCCAACAATATTTCTCCACATCGGCCAAGCAAATACAAGAACACCTGTATGCCGACTAATACAAGTAATGCACTTAAAAAGAACTTCAACATTTTTTTCGATTTGCTTCACAAATTTTTGACTCTACGGGGGGAATAATACTTTCGTATTAATGGCTCGAACGGAAGTACGAGTATAGATTGACTTAAAAAGCAAAGCCACCTTGGGATTCTTAAAAAGGTGAGCACACAGTGTGGAAAAACTTTAAATTTTAGTGCTCATAATAAGGGTATATTCATTGCGAATGCGATGAATATCGATCTGAATCCACAGCAAAGTCGTTCACACTTTTGTCGTTCGTTTGTTCGTATGCCGGATCTATATATTAATGCAGGTGCCCCGGGAAATATAAAAATGTAACCAGGAACTGGAGCATTATATAAATACTATATAATCACTCTATGATTAATCAAATAGCAATAAAACGAATAATTTTTTTTTAATTTCCAAACATTGTATTTAAATTAATTTGCAACAGATAAATCATAAAAAATAAAATTATAATGCTACCAAGTTAAATGCTACTTTTACACTGCCTTGCAAGTTATTTGGCCTCCAGGGTATCAAAAAGCTCGAATAAATATGAAATGATTTTTCTTTCGAGAATATTGCTGCACAATTTACTTGTTACTGTTGTTGTTTCGGCAACATGTGCTGCCAATTGCGCCAAAATGTTGGTCAAGTTTGCGGAAAACTTTAAATTATTCAAACTGCCAACTATTCGATGTCCCGCAAGGCTATGTATGGAAAAGGTTAAAAGGTAACGATTCAAAAACAAACAAGAACGATTATAGTCGAGTATCTAGACTATAAATACCCGGTTGTCAGTTTCCACTTGGTTTTTGAAACATCATAATTTGAAACAGCATTTAAATTTTGGGCCCAACAAATTTTCGTAATTTGTGCGTGTAAGAGAAGTGCGTGGTATATCTATGGAGAAGCTTGTGGGCGCAACACCTTTTTGTTATTTACGAAGTGGGCGTAACCGACTGATTTTCGCAACAGAGATATATAATGGCTCTACCAATGTTATACCCGAATTTCATGCCCCTAGAGTTATAATTGTGGACACCACAGAATTTCGCTGATGGCGGGGGTGCGGAGATAGGTGGCCAATTTTGAAAATAAAATTGTACTGAACTGATATCACAGAATTCCGAATATGCAATTAGTTTTTCTCTTTATATTATAGTCTCTAAAATCTAGGCGTTCATACGAACAGACAGACGGACATGGTTAGATCGACTCGGCTGTTGAGGCTGATCAAAAATATATGTACTTTATAGGATCGGAACGCTTCCTTCGTCCAGTTACATACAAATACTCGTAGCTTTAATCACAAAATTAAAGCCAATAAAGATTGCCCTCCAAGACCCCAATTATCTTTCAGATAAACCCATCTGACGTGGCCTCATCTTGAATAAAAAAACCCGGCATTTCTTTAAATTGTTTATTTTTGTTTTGACTAAAACCTATTTTGTTTTTATCATCTCGTTCTTAGTTTGCCTTTTTTATATAGTTTCTTTCCTTTGTTTGTTTTTTGGGAAAACGGGTAAATTACAAGGTAAAATTGAATTACTCTCAGATTTAACATATCGGGTAAAAATTGCATTTTTCTCTTGTTTTGTTTATTTGATTTGTTTGGTTTTTGTTTTGTTTGTTTGTTTGTTTATTGCCCCTCACAACATATCCGGCGCCGTCTCCTGATTCTGCATACACTCTTTGCGACATCAAGGTAATAAAAGTTGATTCAACAAAGATGCTTGTCATTAGAACTAAGTGTAAATTTATAAATTATAAACTTAAAGCAGTTTGTTACCAATTTTTTTTGTTTCTTTTTTATCATTTTAGCTTGCGTTTCAGCATGTAACATGTATGTTCTGATCATACGCATTTATATTGTATTATGTACGGCGACTGCTGCTGCTGCTGCTGCTGCTGCTGCTGCAGCTGCGGATGCTGCTGCATCGGCTTCTGCTGCTGCTGCTGAGGCTCTTTTAGTTCAGTTGGTGGCGGCGAAGGTGGCATTGAAATAAATGCGTACGGTTGGCTCATTTCTCTTCTAGGAAGCAACTTAAAAGGTAATGTTTTGTGGCTGTGAATCGGTGTGTGTGTATATTGTTGTATAGTTAACAAAATAATTTTGGAATAATTTCGCTCTCTCGAACTAAGAAACTCCGATATACGATATATACGATATATACGCTATATACTCGTCCTCCTCCTCCTCCGGATAGATCTTTGGCCGACTACGCAAGGCTAGGTAACTGCCGCGGATCCAAGGATCCCCGGTCCCTGATACAACTCGTTTCTTGGTTCTTCGCTTTTATACACAAACGACCGAAGTATCGTCACAAACAACGTTTGTCAGCAGTTTTACGTACATATAATACGGATGGGGTGTGAAAGTTTCTGATGCATGGCTGCGCTGTGGGTGTGTGTTTACATTTTCTCTGGGGGGGGCGGGGGTTCTCTGGCTATATGTGTGTGGATTGGGTGTGTCTCTGTTGCCCTGCGCTTGCTGTGTGTTTGGTGCGGTGTGGTGTGGCGTGGCTTTGTGTGGTGTGGTGCATCTGGGGGGATGAGGATTAGCCGATCATCAGCCCGCAGCCGAGTCTAAAGTTGTTCTTAACGTGGTTCATGCGGCCGCTCAGGGCCAACGTGAATGGCAAAGGCTGCAGACGCTTCTCCAGCACCCCGGAGATGTGCCAATTGGAATCGATTGCGCCTGCAAGGAAACAAGAATCGAAATGAATCAGTTAAAATTCAGCGGGAAACAGAGAAATCAAATGGGACTAATGCTGCATTTCATGAGTCAGTTAACTATTTCAGGGCTCTGCAAATTGCCAACTTAAAAAGGCTTTAAAAGTTCCCCAACTGATGAATTTCACTGACTACTTGTGCAATTTAATGGTGAGAAACAAATGTGATCAATTACTGGGCATTTCCCAAAATAAAATACAAATGATCATTACAACAAAAACACTTGAAAAAGCATATATGGTGATAAACAACCTATACAAAACCCTAAAGAAAATCAGCAATAAAAGCAACTATACGCAAAGATAGCGACTGTAAATACCCGGTACTTACAGCTAAATATAAAAAAAAGCAAAGGAATAATATGAATTTTACAACGTTAAAATATATTTTCTAATACTTTAGGGTTTACGCTTTACCATGAGAATACTTTAGAAAACAAAATAGCATTCTTTCTATACAAATCGATACAAAAAATCGTTTCCCAAATGGAACCAAGTATTTTCCTGCCCAAGTGCGAAGTATCATTCTATATCCCTAAATAACCTATTTGAAACCCCCAAAAAGCACATTAAAAAGTAAAAACTAATAGTTTATATAATTCTAGTATTAAATACAAGTAGTTACGAGTAGATCTACAAGGAAACTTTAATCCACCTATTTATACGCCTCTATAGCTCTATAGCAAGCATAAACAAACCGCGCTGAGTTAAGGCTCCTATAACATCTGCAATTCCAGCTTTAAATACAAACATTTCAAAGCAAATCACACAGAAAACCTTTTGTTTACCTGCGAAGATGAGGTATAAACTAAACAAAGTGATATGTCGAGTAAAATCTCCTATAGAATTGGCAAGCAAACCTTTCTGGAAACCTCTGTTTACCTCGGAAGATGAGCTCCGCCTCCGGCAGATTACTCTACAGCCTTGACACATTAAAAAGAATATAGCAACGACATTAATAAGCAATATAAATCTTGAAAATCACGTTTACCTATGAGTATATAAACCAAATAAAGTGCTTAAAGGTTAATGAACCAGGATAGTCTCGGTTTACCTAGCAAGATGAAAGTATAAACTAACCCAACTGATTGGCATGGTTAAGGTCTAGGAAAACTAAGGTTCAACAAAGCAAATACAATGGGAATTCTAGCTCTAAATGCAAGAAGTCGAGGGCTAATCCATTAGAAACTTCCTCGTGTAATGCCCAACTGATTGGCAAGGCAAAGGCTTGAAAAACAAACCAAATACCATAGGAATTCTAGCTCTAAATGCAAGAAGTCGAGGGCTAATCCATTAGAAACTTCCTCGTGTAATGCCCAACTGATTAGCAAGGCAAAGACTTGAAAAACAAACCAAATACCATAGAAATTCTAACTCTAAATGCAAGAAGTTGAGGGCTAATCCATTAGCAACTTCCTCGTTTATAGCCCGACGGATTGGCAAGGTAAAGGCTTGGAAAACCAAGCAAAAACTTTAGGAATTCTAACTCTAAATCAAAGAATTTGAAGGAAAATCCACCGGGAAACTAGTTTAAAGCTAGTTTAAAGCCCTGCTAATTGGCAAGGCAACGGCTTGGAAAACCCAGCGAATTGCAGCTCAAAGCCCCGGAATTTAAGGGCCAAACCCCCCTGCTTACCTCGGAAGATGAGATCCGCCTTGGGCAGATCGATTTGGTAGGACAGCGAGGCCACGGACTCCTGCATGCGCAGACTGGTCTCCACCTCGACGCCGATCTGCAGCTGTTCGCTGGCCTTCTGGTAGTAGCACAAGTGCAGCCCGCTCTGGCCCAGGGTGCCCGACCAAACGGAGTTGCCGACCGCGTACCGGCCCACCGCCGACACAATCGCTATCTGGCGGCCGGGAACGTTCGGCCCGAACTGATAGGCCAGCTCGGCGCCGAGGGCGACGGCCGGGGTGATGCTCTGCAGGTACTGGCCCACAACTACGCCCGAATTGGTGAATATGCTCGGATTGGCCACCGTCATCGAGGCGGTGTAGTCGCTGCCCTTGTAATCGGTTGTCAGCTGCGAGGCCACCATCTTCGACTCCTGGATCTGAAGGAAAAAACGGAACGTTACATCGGAACGCAGGGGACAGGGGCGATGGGACTCACCTGGGAGGCAAACTTGCAGCGAATGCGCGGCGAGAACTGATGGATAATGTTGGCATTGAGGTTGCCGGAGGGATCAATGTCGCCCAGGAGGACGGGGAAGGCCTCCGTGGGGCTGTACTGGGTGGTGCCCACATAGGTGGCCCCAAACCGATAGCCGCTGGGCACCACATTGCTCATGTTGAGGGTGTGCGAGACCTGGAAATGGTTGCTCAGTCCCTTGTTCAGCATGATTTTCGCGCCCTCGAACGTGATGGCCTGTATGTCTGCCGGGAGGGGAGAGAGCGACAAAAAATAAGCGAGAAAAACTATTGAAAAACTGTTGAAAACATGGGGGGGAGGAGGGGGGAAAACTCGAGCTGATAGTGCGATAACCGGAAGAGAGAGAGGGGAAACCGAAAACCTCAAAACACCTCACATTACAGGCCCCTCTGTCTCTGTTCCACTCACATGTTGTAGGTTATGTCATCAGAGAAGACTTTTTTCTTTTCTCCCTAGCTCCCCAGCGGGGCGGGGGGCCCGTTGGTGACTGAAGTCCACCTACCTTTGCATTTCTTGTGCAGATCCTCGACCGTGCCCGGGTTTTCCAGGGCTCCCTCCTTGGTCGCCGATGTTAGATCGGCCGGGGAATAGCCCGAGGAGGCGGGGGAGGATGATAGGGCGGCGGAGGAGGCGGAAGCGGTGGGGGCGTCCGGGGAGGACGGCAGGGGTGCCGGCTCCGGCAGGCCGAGGCCCAGGTTGCCGCCGGTGGTGGAGGAGGATGCCGCTAGCACGTTGCCCATGGTCCGATCCGGTCCGGAATTGATACAATTGCAGAATTTCAAGCTGCACGCGCTTCGTGCCTATTTGTGCAGATGATTGGTGATGGGCGAGTGGCAGCGGCGAGGCGAGCTAGAGCTGGCACGGGGCCGATAACGAGCCAGTGTTGCAGAGCGACACCAGCGGGCAGCAGGGCACGAGCTGGGATTCAAATAGGTGATTAAGCTAAAATTAATCCATTAATTTCAATAAGCAGAAAACAAAATAGGTAATACAATGCAACTATTAAGTATTCGAATAAGTAATTGTATCAAAAACTCTAATAAATTGGTGTTTAAACTAAGATAATAAACTAATTTAAATAACATAAACCAGAAGCGCCATAGGTAATTAGGTGGAGTTAAAATAAATTAGGCAATTAAAACAACTAAATAAGTTGCATGAATAAATTAATCAGTTTTAATAAAAAACACAAGATCATCAACTGTAAACAATGGATAAATAAAAGAAACAGCAGCGAACTGTTTGAGGATTCAATTAAATAAACAAAATAAATTAGGTTACAAAATAATTTAATTATTTGGTTAAATCAAATAAACAACCCTTTCTTGTTGGGTAATCACGTGAAAGGCAACACACGGATTGAGGATTCCAAGAAGTGTTTAAAATAAACAAACCAAATAAATCCAGTAACCAGATACACTAAGCAAGTAAAGTTAATGGATTATTTAAAACGCAAGTGCAATACACTTAAGTAAAACACATGCGCATTAGCTGACAAATCGAATGAGTCAGTCAATTAAATTAAGTAAATAATCGAAATAGACCGATTAAGTGTAATAATTAAGTAAAAAACATCAGCGTCCCGCAGGAAATTCGACAATTAAAAGCAAAACAATGAAAATACATATGTAATTTCCTTAGGTAAAATAAAATAATTAGGTATAAAAAAAAAATATTTAGTCAAAAGCCTTAAGAGTGAATACTTCCCTTAATATATATTAAGTTCTTTACGGGTGTAAAATGTTTTTTAAGCATAAATATTTCTATCAATATTTTAAATCAATATTCTGGTCAAAATCCCGTATCTAGACTGTACATTTTATATTATTATTCTATTATTATTCTCAATTAACAGGATTGAAGGGGATTCACATCTTGTGATTTTAGCTTAAAAATTGTGAACCCCACAGAAGTTCGTAAGTTGCGAAACCCCACAGATTTGATTGGTTTTACATCTCCAAGATCTACGGACGGACAATTCGGATGTTAAGCTTCCATCAACCTGTTAGGAATCCAATAATTAAAGTAAACAAGGCTTACAAACTATCAGATACCACAAAATGAACATACAAAAGATATACACAAAAACTGATGCACTTGCAATTGTTCAAATAATATAAAGATAAACTTTATTCCAATGCGGTCTGATAAACATAAAAATACTTGGTAACAACAAAAAATTAACATTTTTCACTGACTTCCAAACAAAATATGAAATTACCTTAAGAGTAGTAACAAAATGGGAAACCTAGCACACGTTCACTTCAATTTAAGCTTGCACAAAAAAATCCGGTTCGAAAAACATTAGATATTTGAATTTTGTACAAATGTTGAAATGCAAACTGCCAAAATGGCAGCGAGTGCTTTGTTTCTATAATTTGAAATGCCTTGATCCGATTAAAGCTATCCGGCACGACGATAAGATAACCCAAATAGGAATTATACCAAAAACGGCACGCTCTTCGCATTAATAAAAACGTTTATATTTCATGTTCTCAAGTATGTAAAGTTTCCTTTCGTATTTTATATGTTATGTGTTAGTCCAGAGTTCGGGGAACTCTTCTATCTAAGTATTCCTCGGATTGAAATGACAAAAGAAAAGGAGAGAAAAAAAAAACAAAACAGAAAAATATTGGAAAGATATTTTAACCTAATATCGAAACTAAAAGTAAAATTCGGTAAACGAATTGTACGTACAATACGCGTATATATATATTCATATATATAGTGGCTTCTTTTGGTGTTTCAGCTAAACTAGGCGATAATTTGTAAACAAGTTTAAAAGAGTCAACAAAGCATTGAAACAAGGACCAAAGATCGTTGGGGATTGGGGGCTTGGGGCTTGGGTTGTGGTTATGTCTTTGTTTTTTGGGGATCGATCAACAACAGGATGACGTCTCCGGCTCGGCAACGACGAGGTTAAAGTCCAGGCTATTGGGCCGCGTGAAGCCGGACTTGATGCCGTCCCAGCCGTCCTCCGCCTTGTATTCGCCGGACCGAATGCGGGCATACACCTCCTGGGTGACCATGCGGAAGGCCTCCTCCACATTGGCACCTGTGCGGGCCGACGTCTCAACGAAATGCAGGCCGTGCTGTTTGGCAAACGTCGATGCCTCCTCGGTTGTGACCTCGCGGTGTCCGCCGGCATTGATGAGGTCCAGCTTGCAGCCGACCAGGGCGAACACCGGTCGGTGGGGCTCGATGTGACGCTGCGCCTCCATCATCCACAGCGGTATGTGCTCGAAGCTGGCGTGATTGGATATGTCGTACACCAGCAGCACGCCCACCGAGTTCCGGTAATACGACTTTGTGATCGACCGGAAGCGCTCCTGTCCGGCGGTGTCCCACAACTGCAGCTTGATCTGCGTTCCGTCCTTCATCTCGATGAGGCGGGCGAAGAAGTCCACCCCAACCGTGGGATCAGACAGCTGAAAGGTCACAGGCAACATTAATTGCAACTTTACTGCTCACAAGATGCTACGCATTTTGCTTTTTCAGACTTTGTAGAGCTCAATAAGTTAAAAGGAGGGGTACTAAACCACCTCCAAGGAATCAAGTTTGCCTAAATTTAGTATTTGTAGAATATTTTTAGACTTTTTATGATCTTAAAGAATGAGTATAGGTTAGAAAACCAATGATGTCCTTCCCTAATCTGGGGGCATTCCTGAAAGAGTGTGATACTGACAAGGAGCCCCAAAANCAATAGGCGTTAGTACTCTCCATTTTTTGGAGTTATTCAAAAATCATAATGCTTTTAAAATCCACAAATCTGTAGAACGATTATAATATCTCTAATCAAACAAGTCTCTAATCCCAATCCTAGAAATCTATCAAAAGTATTAAAATTTCTTGAGTTTTAGAGTTCTTGAGAATGAAATAAATACATCTTGAGTGTAAATATATCGTAAGTTTCCTGATTTTAGATTGTTTAACTGGTTTATAAAAGAAAGATCATTATTTAGAGGCATTCCTAGCATTCCCCTAAAAATACAATACCATTAAGCAGTGATAAGTGGGAACAATCTTGGGAAAACGGAAGTGACAATAGTTAATGCATTTTAGGGATTTAAAATACAAATGAAAGGCCCTGTTAGGGGTAAATTTCGAAGGTAATTTATCTGTCTTTATGGCCTAAAATCTAGTGATAACTAGGCAACAATTTAAGCAAGAAGATGGGTTATCAGGATGGATTCAATAGATAAATTCAATAGATATTTTGGAAGTAAGCAGCGAGTACACTGTCCTTTTGAATTGCGCGCCCTGAGGAGAGGCAACTCTGAGCCCGATGCAATATATATGGAGACAATCGCACACCATATATACAATGCATTTGTAAATATAGAATCTGATGTAATCTGATGCACTGCCTGTCACTGCCACTGCTCGTCGCTCCTTCCGGCGATCGCACTTGACCCACTGTCGCACAGTGGGCAAAAAGGGAGGCACAGTCGGCCCAAACAAAAAAAAAAGGATACGCACCTCGGCGAACTTGCCGTCTGTGAAGAACTTGAGCAGCGAACTCTTGCCCACGGTGCTGTCCCCGATGAGAATCAGTCGGAATTGGTACTCGAAAATCGGCTCGACCATGGTGTATGTTTGGGGTTTTTTCTTCGAGTGTACGGCTGTTTACGGCGCAGCAAGAGAATCCCTGAGACCCTAGTGCCTCTGAAGCGGAAATGCGACTGCTGCCGATGTCGTTGCCGTTGCCGTTGCCGATTCCGGACTCCGGATTGCTGTGTAATTCGATTTAAGCGAACATTCAGTTCGGCCTTTGTTTTGTTTTCAGCCAAATGTTTTTTTTCTAATGCAGAATAGAGCTGGGCGGTCCTGGGACTACCTATCGATATATATCGGATGCTGGCGATGAGAGTGAAGCCACAAAAGTAGAGGACACATTACATTTCGATAGGGAAATTAAAAAATTAATAGGATCTTAAGAGAATCTCACTAAAAATTAAATATTTCTAGCGCTGTAGTTGCGGGGAATGCTTAAAGAAACCACAACAGTTAATAGATTTTATATGATGATATTGATTTATATTGAATATTATATTGATAATTATATTACATAGTTTCAAAGCTCTTGGGATAGCAGGGAGACCAAAGTATAAATAGTAAGTTAAAATGTTTTGTGCTGTATTACCCATATAGCATGCCGAGATATTTTCCAAATGAAATATCGTTTGGCTTGTCATGTCTGGCAACATTCCTGTCAGCTGTTTGTGCTTATACTTCTCACAATACACTACATTCGATACGTTTGTTTTCCCTTGAAATTGCCAGTAATTTTTTCACCCAAAATAAAACCGCCAAAAGGGAAGGAATTCTCAATCGCCGAAACGACCGATCTATCGGCCATCTCTCGGACTGCAATCCATTTTCCGCCCTGTGTCCGCGCCGGTCGCGATATCCGGTCTTTTTCCGATTTCCCCTTGGATTTCCCTGGAATCCGAATTCTATTTTTGTTTAAGTGTCCCATCGCCGTGTGCGACTCTCCGTCCCCCGTTCCGAAAAGCAGTCATCTCCTTGTATTCGGCCATTCAATTGCAAAGGAAAACAAACAAGAGGAAAACAACCCAACCACCCACTTTCCGCACTATACCCATCTCACTCACTCCCCGGCAACGTGCGCGCAAGGTCACAACATTATAACCGTTAATTATAGCAGCAGCAAAACAAAACGCAACACAACGCAACGAAGAAGAGGGCACAAGAGAGGGAGTGATATACAGAAGACACTGCAAACGATATACATATAGGCGATATTGTATACCGCGATATTGTGGAAACCGTAGAGCCCGTGGAATCGGACGCAACTGTGGAACCCGTCTAGATGTTCCGGTTCGGGCTCAGAGACGCCTCCGGCTATGTGCGCAATTATGTCAAGAGCTTCAGCCTGAATGCCCTGCGGCTCCTGTCCCAGCTGCCTCAGCTCAGTCCCTATGATGTAAGTACGCGATACCAGTTGGTATCACAAGCGCACTGCTGGTATCCCCCCTTAATATGCTTCATCTCCTGTCAAAATTAGAAGAGATATTTGCAATCTATAGTTCCCTCTAGTCAGAATAGGTGTTCTTGATGGGTAGTATCCTGTGAGTACCCGATACCAGTGGGTATCGTTTTAACGCAGCACCAGAAACTCTTCTCCCCCGTTTAGAAAGACCATCTTCCGTCAAAATTATAAGAGATATTTGAATTCTATAGTACCTTCTAGTCAGAATGGGTGTTCTAGATGGGTATTATCCTGTGAGTACGCGATACCAGTGGGTATCGTTTTCACGCAGCACCAGAAACTCTTCTCCCCCGTTTAGATAAACCATCTCCCGTCAAAATTTGAAGAGATACTTGAAATCTATAGTTCCCTCTAGTCAGAATAGGTGTTCTACATGGGTAGTAACCTGTGAGTAAGCGACAGCATCGGTTATCATAAACCCATAACCAGAAACTCTTCTCCTCCGTTTAGAAAGACCATCTATAAGAAGAGATACTTGAAATCTATAGTACCTTCTAGTCAGAATAGCTGTTATAGATGGGTAGTATCCTGCGAGTAAGCGACACCAGTTGGTATCATAAACCCAAAACCAGAAACTCATCTCCCCCGTTTAGATAGACCATCTCCCGTCAAAATTAGAAGATATACTTAAAATCTATAGTTCACTCTAGTCAGAATATGTGTTCTACATGGGTAGTATCCTGTTAGTACGCGACACCAGTGGGTATCATAAGCCCAAAAATTGTTTTCCCCATTTAGATGTTATTTTCCCAAAGAATTAGAAAAGATATTTGAAGTCAATAGCCCGGATAGGTATTCTGCATAAGTAATTACTATTTTTCCGTACCAATAGGGATTTTGAAAAGGCAAGCTGATTCAGACCGGATAGGTATTCTGCAAAAGCAATTACTATTTCCTTAATAATAGGGATTTTAAAAACGATCAAAGAGACGATTAAAAGCAAGGTGAATCAGTACCATGGAGTTATTCAGTTTTTTTTTAACAATTTCGAAAGTACACTAAACTAATGCAATTACCAAGACAAGGACCATTTAAATTGGCAAACTTCTCTTGTCAAATATGCATCATTGCTGCAGGTAGGCGAATGATACATCCAAGAGACAACATTTGTAGTCCTAGTAGGCCGCTTCATTTGTGGCAAAGCGGTATATAAGTCGCTCTAGCTTGCTCAGTGCCAACCAGTGCCTTGCAAGACAATCATGGAGAGGGTTCGTTTTCCGGAGCGCGTAGAAAAAAATAAATAAAAAAATAAAAAAAAAACTTATCGGTGTCTCTGCAGGTAAACCTTGTGCTGCGTGAAAACGAGTTCGTTTTCAATTTCCCATTGGACGGCATCATCCGGAGCTACGAGAGCAACCAGTTGGGCGCCAACTCGCCCTGCGAGGACTCCCGCACAGAGGCCAGCCTGGTGCACCGCAATGGTTTCCTTTGCGGCGTATTCGATGGACACGGCGGTGCCGCCTGCGGCCAGGTTGTGTCCAAGCGACTGCTGCGCTACGTATCCGCGGCCACGCTGCCGCGCCAGGTCCTCCGCGAATATGTGGAGCGCGGTTGCAACAGCCAGTCCTTCTTGCGCTGCCACAACGACAACGTCGACTTTGTCAGCGAGATCAAGCCGATGTACGAGGTCAGCTTCCAGAAGTACGTCAAGGAGCTGATCAATACTCCACAGCGCGATGTGGCCAGTGAGCTGGTGAACGCCTTTCTTCATCTCGACAAGAACCTCTCCGACGAGGCTCTGGCCAATTACGATGTCCGCACCATGGGCGTGGCCCTGTCAGGTGGGTTCAACTATCACTGGACACTTGTCAAGGCCGTCCTACACCAGGCCTAACCTACACATGTCAATGGGGTAATCCCAGAAAGCTTACAGAACATCTAATAACTCCTGGTCTCCGTCTTCCAATAACCAACTACTTCTAATCCATAACCAATCCACTGCAATCCTCTCGAGATTTAAGTTACAAGGATACCTTCAACTAACCCTTTTCGACTTCCAGGTGCTGTGGCCTGCTTAGTACACCTTGAAGGTCTGCAACTGCACGTCGCCAGCACTGGGGACTGTGGCGCCGTGCTGGGCGTCCAGGATCCGCAGACGCAGAAGTGGTCGGTTAAGAAGCTCAACGTGGAGCACAACACCGACAACCAGACCGAGGTGCGGCGCATCTTGGCCGAGCACCCGCGTCAGGAGCAGGACTCTGTGATCCGCCATGGACGCCTGCTTGGGCAGTTGGCACCGCTGCGGGCCTTTGGCGATTATCGTTACAAATGGTCCCTGGACATCATGCACGAAAAGGTGTTGCCCATATTCGGGGACCACGCAATGACCCCCAACTATTACACACCGCCGTACCTCACTGCTCGTCCGGACGTTCAGCAGCACCAGCTAACGCCGAACGACAAGTTTCTAGTCATTGCCAGTGACGGCCTATGGGACTTCATGTCGCCCAGTCAAGTGGTCAGCCTGGTGGGCGAATACATTGACTCCAAGGAAGTGCTGGAGCCGATGCGCGTGCCCCAGGACGAGGAAGTGACCCTCGAGCAAATCGCTGGCCAGCTGGCCCTACGCAAGTCCGTACCAAGATGGAAACCGCCAGAGTTAAGCAGGACATTCAGCACAATATTATCTCTCTTTCGCAGAGCTGGACTCACCCGCAAGCCCGTTGATTCGAATGGGGCCACACATTTGATCCGAAATGCATTGGGCGGCACCGATTACGGCATCGAGCACTCGAAGATCTCGTACTATCTAACCCTACCGCAGGATGTGGTGCGTCTGTATCGCGACGACATCACCATTACCATCATCTACTTTAATTCGGATCATATCGCCAAACTGCAGTCGGATTCACAGGCCAGCCCCGGGAAGACGGTGGCGGCTGCGTAATCCCTCGGCCAAAGGAATCACTGTTGCCATTACCAATCATCATCTCTTATCCTAAATTGCCTTAAGTGTTGCGTTTAAGTTTGATTCATCATCGACCATCACAGACCTCGGACGACTGCCTGATAAACGATTAATGTTACGCGAAAAACGAAAGAAGCCAACTTTTTGCGAGTGTGAGGGTTATCCCTGAAAACCGGGACTGTAAGAGGTTTAGATATGTTTTCCAACAATTTTAAATAAAATGTACCTATTTATCAACAACAAAAACGAAATTCTCGGCTTAATCAGCAACAGAATAGGTCACACTGCAGTGCACTGCTCACCCTGAAGCTGTGTGACCTTGCTGTCCAAGCAAAAATGCAAAATGTAAACTCCAGATCAAAATGCGGATAGGTCACTTTCGAGAATCGATTTATTATACACTTATACGTTACTATAGTCGTATATAACGCTGAGCTACATATATAATTTTAATATGTAAACGCGATTGGTTGGTTTTGACCGGATGGGGATGGGGATATGGAATTTGGGAGTCTCTGAACTTTAGGGTGTTGGCATTTGCGTGTGGGCGTGGGTGTGGGTGTGGGTGGGTGGGTGTGGCGCGGTAATTGGAAGTAAAAGTTTGAGGGGTGGTAAAGCTAACCGAAGATCCGGCCACTGGTCGCAGGACCTTGCAAACTGGTAAACGGTACGAGTCCTATCTCTATGCACGAATACAAACTATGCAGCAACGCAATCTTCGAACCTAATCCTTGCTATCGTGCTCCACTGACTCTTGCCGGCTGACGCAATTAAGGAACTCCATTTGGATGTGCGTGATCTGCGTTTTGCTGAAGCTTTGCATCTTCTTCTTCAGAAAGTCAAAGAACAAGTCCAGCTCATCCCGCTTGGCCAGGGCCTGGGCCATTTGGTGATGATGGTGCTGCTGCTGGATATCTTCCTCCTTGACCAGATGATTTGTACTGCTGCTCGCCGCACTCACCGACAACGGATGAGCCCCGCCGCCGGTGGTGTTAACGCCACAGGAAGTAACCAATATGCCCCCAGCGACGCTTAAGCTCGGCAACTGCAGCGTCGTGGTGGTGGGAGTGGCCGTAAACGATGTGGTATTACACAAGGTCGCCGGCGGCGCGCTGGTCGCGATTGCCGCATTCAAGGCAACGGCCGGCGTGCTGGAAGTGGTGGCACTGGTGCTGGTGGCTTCGGTGACATCGACCAGCGACAGCTGATCCGTTCGCGTGACTCCAATGCTGCCTGCAAGAGTAATACGTTAAGTGAATCAGTGAAAGATGTTCTTTAAACTAAACCTTTGGGAAACATATGACACTTATGGACAAATAAAGCGACAAATGAACAAATAAGCGGCAATAACTTTTCAGGAACAGAGGGACCAGAGGTAAAAGCCAGTGCATATGATCCACATATGTTTTTGAAATGGACAATGAAACGAAAATGGACAATGAAACGAAGAACATTTTCATGGCAAATTAATATGGTTTGGGTGTCTTTCGAAACCAGTTAACAATTAAAATTGTATTTCAAATGTACCTTTATCGGCAAACATATAAACAGATGGGTAAATAAACAATTAAATGACAAAACAGTTGGATCAAACGAGCAACAGACAATATAGTAACAAAGGAGGAGTAAGAACATCTGCATTGGAAGATAGTGCGTACCTGGCGCCGCATTGCCGCTCGCTCCGCCCGCTGTGGTCGTCACCAGCGTGAGATTCTTCAGCTTTGCATCGCCGACCATCGTGCCGCCGGACAGTACACTGTTGGTGGCGTTGCTGGACGAACCGGAGCTCTGGAAGTGATGATGCTGGCTAGTGCGCACCGGCTGTGGCTCAATGCCCGATATGCAGAAATCATGGGCGTCGATATAGTGAAAGTCCTTGCCATGCGAAACCACATCGCTGCCCGCATCGACGCCATCTCCCACACCCATCTCGCAGTCGACATGCGCTCCGTTGGCCTCCTCGTACATGCACACCTCCTCGTAGTCGACCTCCGCCCCGGTGTCACCATCCTCGTCCAACTCGTGCTTGACAATGTCCACATGATGACCGACGTGATCGACCACATCGTCATCGTCGTCGTCGACATCGTCGACCACATCGTCGTCGTGGGCGATCTGCGATAGCTCGATGCTGGAAATGCTGCCGTCGTGCTGCGACTGGTGATGGCTGTGGTGGTGACTGTGATGATGGTTCGACTGGTGGTGATGGTGGTGCTGGCTGTGATGGCTTTGGTGCGGATGATGGTGCTGCGACACCGAGTCATCCGCCACACCCTCCTCGTATGCGGTAAGTATGAAAGTTTCCGCCTCATCGCTAACGAGTGTGATTTGCGAGGCTCCGTGGTGCGAGGATAAGGTGGCCGTGTCCGGATCTGATTGCCCATCATCATCGATCACATCGTCGTCATCGTCCTCTACATGCTGCTTCAAATGCAGCATGGATCCGATCGCCAGGGAGGTACTGAGAACACTCGAACCGGTCACTCCCACACCGTTTCCGCTGCCGGAGAGGACGCCACCGACGGTGGGCCCCGTTGTGTCATAGCCCTGGTTGCGGTGGGACTTCAGCTTGGGCTGGTACACATTCGACAAAAAGTCCAGCTCCTTGGCATAGCGCCACTTGGAGAGCCTGCCCTCGATGCACTTGGGCGTGCGCAGGCGGTACTGGTGGTAAGTATCCCGCAGGTTTTTCCACTTGCGTCGCACCTCCTGAACGGTGTACTTGTCTGCGGATGGAAAGGGGTTTTAGATTAGATTCTGGATTGGAGTTTTGCGCAAATCATGGGGCTTAGAGGTTTCAATTCATTAGCGGCATTCGATCCTAATGCTTGACGATCCTAATGCTTGAAATTTAATTACATTCATGGGACATTGTTTGAAGCTAAAGGATAGCTGGTCAATTGATCTCTTGAATAGAATATCACATTGCCAAAGCAGAACCTACTTGGAATCTGGTGGAGTCTATGGCAGAGTCTATATATATATATCAAGAGTCGAGTGATCGAGGGGAATGTCTTTCAAATTTACCACTACTACAAAACATGTTATCTCCTGTATAATTTTCATAGTGATCTACGATTAAATCTACGGCTCAAATCTAATTTTTCAACGATAATACTATGATTTGAAGAGGTACCAAATGTAAGGTTTTAAGGTACCAAATCTTAAGTTCTGAAAGTGATTTGGGGTTCTTGGAAGCTTCCCCAATTTTTAATAAATATTTTCTGCTTGATACATAAGCTAGAGAACCTGCGACAGATCGTAGAAGCTTCCTGGTCCTATGCTTGATGTATCACCGCAAAAGCCTCCCAGGAAACCAGAGCTTAGAGACCATGGACCGATCTTGGATAGAAGCTGGGGCCGCCTCTGCTGGATTAAACCCTCTTGGAGGTGGAAACTCACTTTCTATCGTGTGGGCGACTTCCTGCCAGTCGCTGAAGACATCCGAGGACTACTAGATCAGATGTTTTGAAGGAGTTTAACTCAAATACACAAGTGACTCCTCCGCTCGATTTATTACCAAGGTAATAACCAGATTTAAGGGATCTAAGAGATTGGGGAATTTATTCCCTAAGGCAACCGGTTTAATGGAATCCATGACAATACCCCAAGTGGTAAGGGACCATAGAGGCTTCCTGGATCTGTGACAACTTCCCTGCCCGATGGATTATATAAAAAACTCCCAGATCTAAGGGGTTTAAGCGTTCGGGGTGTTCCCCTGACGTTGCCCCACTTAGTCTAGGGACCCTCGCCCTATCTGGAATGGAATAAAATCCTCTTGGAGGTGGGAACTCAATTCCTGTATGGTGGGCGACCTCCTGCCTGCCGCTGAGGACGTCGGAGAACTGCTAGATCAGCTGTATTGCAGGAGTTTGGTGCCTGACAATACCCCGAAGCATTTCGGAATCTTAGAAGCACCCTGGATCTGTGACAACTCCCCTGCCCGATGGATTAAATAGGCAATCCGAGATCTATGGGTAGTAAGCGTTCTGGGGGTCTTCCAGACGTTACCCCGCATAGTCCGAGGCCCTCGACCTATCTGGGATGGAATCTGGAGCTCCCTCTCGTGGATACAACCCTCCTGGAGGGGGGCACTCACTTCCTATTTGCTGGGCGACCTTCTGCCAACCAATAGATCAGATGTATTGCAGGAGTTGGGTCCCTGACAATACCCCGAGGGATTTCGGAATCTTAGAAGCACCCTGGATCTGTGACAACTCCCTCGCCCGATGGATTAAATAGGCAATCCGAGATCTAAGGGTAGTGAGCGTTCTGGGGGTCTTCCAGACGTTATCCCGCATAGTCTGGGGCCCTCGACCTATCTGGGACCTATCTTCCTATCTTCCTCTCGCGGATACAACCCTCCTGGAGGGGGGCACTCACTTCCTATCTGGTGGGCGACCTCCTGCCAGCCGCTGAGGACGTCCGAGCGGCGGCGCTGGTTCGGCTGGAGCTTGTAGTTGTAGAGCGCGGGGTTCTGCCGGACGAGGTTGATCAGCGTGAGGATGTCGTCCGTGGGCGCGTTGTCCTTGTGGTAGCGCTTGCGCTCTGACGTCGACGAGGACATGTTGCTTCAGGCGGAGGGCATCCAGGGCTCGTTGGGGCGATGTTTTTTGGGCTCCCACTGCACGGTTTGTGGTGGCGCGTTTGGGTCTTGCGGCAGTAGTGATAATAATGATAGTAATGATCAAAACAAAGTACAATTTAAAATCGACAAAAAAATCTCAGACCCACGAAGGCACACACACACACACAGACTCACGCACACTGCGGCACAGTTACGAACAAAAACACAAAACGAAAAGGGGGAAAAAAACCGAAATATCCAAACATAGGAGCACTAGAATGGTGTGTGCTTGCGGCGGCCCGCCCGCCAAGGCCCTGAACCTGGGGCTTGCAATTTCACGGGGCCCTGGAAGTACTCCACAGCCTGGGGCGGCTTTATGTTCGTTTGTTATCCCTTTTTTTTGTATCTCGCTTCTTGGTTTCTTGCTTTGCCTTTGCTTTGGCGTTGCTTACTTTGAGGCTAGGGATGACAGCGTGCATGGTGGTGGGCGGCCCTCGATGGTCCGATAGCAGCGAATGGGCAACCCTGCGTTTGTTGTTTTTCAATCGAAAAAAAAAAGAAAAAAAACACGTAAAACGAGAACAATAAGCCGCATCGCAAGGTTCTTATGCACCTCAAATTACAATCAAAAAATGAGCACACCTGTGAAGAACAATGGCACCGGCCTGGAGGATGTTAATATACCCGGTCAGGCGTACCTGCGCGAAGCCCTCACCTCCTGCACAGACCCTCTCAAGGCCATTGAGAGTTTTCAGGTTTGTTTACGCGCCAAAATCGTTGAACTAACGTTAAATGTTGAAATTTTGCAGCTGGAAAACGGCGTGCTGCTGCCCTCGCTGCGGCCCATGCTGCCGCTGCTGGACCTGCACGGCGTGCGGCGCCTGGACTTCCACACATCGCTGATGGAGGAGCTGCGCGACAAGCTGATCGCCCACATCAACGATCTCGGCCAGAAGGAGCCACGCGAGCGGGACAAGAAGCTGAAGGAGCTGCTCATAAAGAGCTTCCCGGTGGTGCGGGTGAAGTCACTGCGCCCGGTGGTGATGGCGATACTGCGAAACACGCAGCACATTGACGACAAGTACCTTAAGATATTGGTGAGGGATCGGGAGCTGTATGCGGACACCGACACGGAGGTGAAGCGCCAGATATGGCGCGACAATCAGAGCCTGTTCGGCGACGAGGTGTCGCCGCTGCTGTCGCAGTATATACGCGAAAAGGAGCACATACTGTTCGACCACACCAATCTCAATAATCTGTTCTTCCAACCGACGCCGAAGGTGCGCCGCCAGGGGGAGGTGGTGCAGAAGCTGGCCAATATGATCGGCAACAGTGTGAAGCTGTACGACATGGTGCTGCAGTTCCTGCGCACCCTCTTTCTGCGCACCCGCAACGTCCACTACTGCACACTGCGTGCGGAGCTGCTGATGGCGCTGCACGACCTGGACGTGCAGGAGATCATATCGATTGATCCGTGCCACAAGTTCACCTGGTGCCTGGACGCGTGCATACGCGAGAAGAACGTGGACATCAAGCGGTCGCGCGAGCTGCAGGGCTTCCTCGACAACATCAAGCGCGGCCAGGAGCAGGTCCTCGGCGATCTGTCGATGACCCTGTGCGATCCCTATGCCATCAACTTCCTGGCCACGTCGGCCATCAAGATACTGCACCATCTGATCAACAACGAGGGCATGCCGCGCGACAACCAGATCCTCATCCTGCTGCTGCGCATGCTGGCCCTCGGCCTGAGTGCCTGGGTGATGATCGACTCGCAGGACTTCAAGGAGCCGAAGCTGGACTGCCAGGTGGTGACCAAGTTCCTGCCCGCCCTCATGTCCCTCATGGTGGACGATCAGTGCCGCAGCCTGCACGGCAAGCTGCCGCCCGACGAGCGCGAGTCCGCCCTGACCACCATCGAGCACTCCGGCCCCGCTCCGGACGCCGTCGAGGCCTACATCCAGGAGAGCTCCGTGGCCAGCATCCTGGCCATGTACTACACCCTGTACACGGCGCGCCTCAAGGATCGCGTGGGGGTGCTGCGCGTGCTGGCCATTCTCTCGGCCTGCAAGGACGACCGCGCCTACGAGGATCCCTTCCTGCACTCGCTGGTAAGCAGAAAAGATTGCCCTACGCTCTCTAGATTTCCCCGCTTACGTTTGANGATCCCACTTTGCCGTTAGTTTGTCCGTATGCGGGCGCCCCGAGAATTATGAAATTTAACCAGGAACCGGGTATACCTGTCCTTTAAACTGTCAAGACCGCATAATGTTGCAGAATCCCAAATAACTGTCTCCATTGAGTATCGGGTATATGCGATTAAGCTCTGCCTCGATTTTTTTCCAGCTAGAGATCTTTAAAGACTCTGCCAGGCCCCCATCCCGTCCCCCAAACTCTGAGACAAAGACCAACCATACATTCTTGGATATTTATTTAAATTTGAATACATCTTTTAACGCAAAACCCCAACGCAGAGAAACGCAGCTTCAGTAATGCCCAAGCACAGGGCTTTGGCAAATATTCCTGTAAGACAATGATTAGAAGAAAATGCTTCATAATAAATATTTCCATAACCAACCTCGGGTTCAGGTAACAAGTTAAAGCTCCATCCATTTTTCATCGTTCACGGAGTTCACCTCTCCTGGCTGAACAATCTCCTGTTCCGGCTGGAAATAGTCACGAATGGCCGGATACTCCATCAATATTTCTCCATATCGGCCCAGCAAATACAAGAACACCTGTATGCCGGCAAATACAAGTAATGCACTTAAAAAGAACTTCAACATTTTTTTCGATTTGCTTAACAAATTTTTGACTCTACGGGGGCAATAATACTTTCGTATTAATGGCTCGAACGGAAGTACGAGTATAGATTGTCTTAAAAAGCAAAGCCACCTTGGGAATCCTAAATTCATGATCTGAATCCACAGCAAAGTCGATCACACTTTTGCCGTTCGCTTGTCCGTATGACGGATTCATAAATTAAGCATGGCGCCCCGAAAATCATATACCAGAAATCGGGTATACCAAAGCCTTTGTAGGTTTTGATAAACTTAAAGTACGCATAATTGCCGTTCCTTTATCCGTATCCTAGATCTACGTATTTAAGCTTTCCCACACCGAAGGGCTTATAATTTTGACCAGCAACCGGGTATACCTAAGTTTATTTTAATTTTACCCGATTCTCCCGAGACGTGGATTAAAAAAATTACCTCACCTTCATCTCCAGATCGCCCTGCTCATCCCGATGAGCGACGAATTCTCCACCGAGGACTTCTGCACGACGCTCTTCGACGAGTTCATCTTCGCGGGCCTGACCCGCGAGAACGTCACCTCGCGGCACATGCTGAAGCTTCTGTGGTATGTGCACAACAAACTGCCCGCCGGCCGTTTGGCCACCTTGATGAAGGCCATGCAACCGACGACGGCCCACAATGAACACATCCACAAGCTGTACGAAACGCTGCAGGAGCGGATCGGGGCGGGCCAGACGGAGACGCCGGTGATAGAGGCGCCGCCCATGGAGTTTGACTCGCCCCTGAAGAGCGTGCCAACCCCGGGACCGCACTATAATGCCCAATAGCCCGAGGCCCCGGTGGTTGCCCCAACGGCACCACCTATAGCGCCGGTTCCGCCTCTAGCTCCACCTCTGGCATTGCCACCGCAAGCGCCACCGGCCCCGCTACCGGCACCAGCAGCGGCACCAGCACCAGCACCAGTAGCGGCACCAGCACCAGCAGCGGCACCAGCACCAGCACCGGCACCAGCAGCAGCAGCAGCACCAGCACCAGCACCGACACCGCTACCGACACAGACACCGCTACCGCTACCGATACCGATACCGGCAACGATCACAAGTCCGTCCGTGGTGGTGGCCCTGCCGGTGACCGTGGTTGCGGCGCCACCAGCGGCGGCAGCTCGATGATGATTGCTAAACAGCCGATCACAATACGGTTTTCGATTGTGATCGGTTGCGGATGCAAACGATATGGATTACAAAGATCATACAGACACGGCTACGGACAGGGACAAGGATGCGGATGAGGATGAGGATGCGTATGAGGATGAGGATGAGGATGAGGATGCGGATGAGGATGAGGATGCGTATGAGGATGAGAATGAGTTACGAATTAGCTTGCACACAGCCTTTTTCAATGAATACAACCTCTTGTTTAGATTGTAAGCTTAGAGTTTTTCCAGTTTACATGGCCTATATACATATATAATAGATATATATACATATAGATTCATATATATTTATACATATTTACATATGCATGGTAGGAAAAAAAGTAGAGGATTGTATATTTAGCAACTGTTACGTACCGAACATAGGTCACAATATACATATATAGAGTACAAATCTAAAGTTTTTTCGTGTCGTGTGCTTTTATCAAATTGTTTGTTTAATCATTGAGTTTTTCTTCTTACATCGCGTTTTCTGTTTTCTGTTTGCTGTTCTTAATTGCCTTATTTACAATGTACATTAAGTGCTTAATTTAGTTTCTTTGACTGATTCACTTGGCTAACAATTAGTTGTAACCCTAGAGTATCTTTAATTAGAAAATTCCATGAGAAAATTGAATTGATTTAACTTCGGTCCCTAATTATGGATACACCATTTTAATGGAAACACAATTTGCAATTTAAAACACACTCGGAGTCTTTAAAATATTTGACCTGAAACATGGATTTGTCTTAGAAAATACACGTTTTTTACCTATCAATCCTATCAATAATCCTAAAGTATTTATTATACTATCACCTCTCACAATTGGCCGAGCAAGTTATCGAAATAAATAAATAAATAACATTTTTCTATTGCTCTAAAATCGCATCAGAGACTAATCACCCAGAAAGGTATCTTTAGAAAATACTTCCGAGTGTTTGAAATCCAAATCGTCTTGTTTAAATGGAAGAAAAACTATACCATTTTTAATATGAAAAAAAAATATATATAAAACTTACAATCAAAACTCGCGCTAGTGGCCTGGAATAAAGTTCCCTGAAACCAAAACTATTGCTTTGCGTATTAAAATCCGATCCAGGATCGGTTGCTTTCAGGGCGGGGTCTTCAGATGCAGGTGGAATCGATTGAGTAGGTGCAGCAGGACTTGCCACCGCAGTCTCTCGTCTCATGTTGCGTCCGCTTTGGAGCTGCTCGAGGGGGTCGATCCCTGAGCCGGTCCAGCCAAATCCGGCGGCGAGGCGGAGGTCTCCATGGGCGGCAGCGAGGCGGACGAGGCCGAGCACAGCTCGTCGTCTATGCCGCCGGCGGTGCGGGAGTCCTCGTCCACAAGGACCTGGTCCGCCGGCGAGAGACCTGTGGGCGGGGCCGACGAGGATGAGGATGAGGACGAGCTGGTCGTCGAGGATCCCGAGGAGGAGCTCGTTGTATTCGTTGTGCCTGTGGCGGAGGCCACTGCCGGCGGGGGTGAGGCTGCTGAAGCAAGAAAAGAATACAAGAATTTGAGTACGGGGTACTAAAACATAATTAATGGGAATTTGGATGCCATGACGTTGCCGTGCTGGGGCTATAAATTCAATTTGGTATGTTAACATTAATTTGAAAGGGATCTTTAGGCAGCTTGACTACAGGGTATTCACGGTAAGACACTGGCGAAACATATCCAAAATGTATTACAGAACATATTTGTATAATTTGGGATATAAACACTAATTGTGAAGGGCACTTTGGGAAGCTTGATTACCGGGTATTCACAGGATACCAATCCAAAATGTATTACGGAAAATAAATGCATAATTTGGGATCTAAACAATAATTGTAAAGAGTACTCTAGGGAGCTTGTCTACCGGGTATTCACGGTAAAAAACTGGGGAAACAGATCCAAAATTTATGGCGGCAAATAAATCCACAATTTCGGGAGCTTGACTACCATGTACTCACAGTAAACAAATCCAAATGAATAATTTGGGATCTAAACAATAATTGTGAAGGGTACTCACAGTAAAAAAAAAAACAGGAAAAATATCCAAAATTTATAACGTTCGGGAGAAAACAAAAAAAATATATCTTTTAGATATTTATTTATATAGTAGATGTCAGGATGGGTTTTGGGTAATCAATCTCTAGAGGTGGAGCAAATAATTCAAATGTGGTACCTTCAGTGAGCTCCTCCTTGTTGGAGGTCTTTGGAACTTTGTCAAAAGTTGGAGGATTTTTCGGAGATTTACGCTTCGCCTTTGCCTTCGGCTCTGGCTCCGGCTCCGGTTCCGGGTTCGGCTCCAACGGCGATTCGACCATCGGCTCTGGCTCTGGCGCCGGCTCCTTCGCCTCCAGTTTCGGAACCTTGGGCGTGGCAAAGAGCTCCTCCTCGCGCTGCGCTTTGCTTGTCTTGAAGAGATCAACGTACTCGGCGTACATCAGCTGCCACTGCGTGTGCGGCTTCAAGGTGTCCAGCACGCACTGCATCAGCTCCTGCTTGGGCACGAACTAGAAAGGGATGGCCGTTTGCAAGTTAGAAACAGAATTGCCAACAAAGCTGCTGTAAGCACTTACCACGGGCACGCCCGGCTCGGGATCCTCGAGCAGATCGTCCAGAAACTGGCGCATCCGCTTCTCGGTGCCATACGTGGCCAACTGGAAGGTGAGCATGCGGTGCCAGTGCTTCAGTTCGTCGATGGACTGCAGTGTTTCGCAGAGCTTTATCTGGTTCTCAATGAAAACGATCTTGGCGCTCTTCTGCCAGGCCAGGGCCTTGCGTCTAAAAGAAAAATTGAGATTTACATGGATTTTAGTGGCCAAATCGGAGATAGATTGGTAACGGAAAAGAGTACCCGGGAATATGGCCCTTTAGATACCCGAAACTCAATGTTTCCGCGGCCAATTGCCCTGCAATTTAGAGTTTTCTACTTACAGCTCCATGCCGGCACTGAAACTAAAGTAATTCGAGCTGCTGGCCTGCATGTCGAGCACCGGAAACTGCTGGCTGATGTGCTCCATGTCCCGCGGCAGCGTCCCCTTGATACCGTGGAACATGATGGCATCCTTGGTGGCCATCACCAGCCACGACTGCATGTCCGTCGAGTACGAGTAGGCGTGTCCGCTCTTCAGGCCAATCAAGGGCAGCCCCCGGTCGGTCACCGAGAACTGAACCACCGGCCCGTGTGTTGTGCCCAGTTCCGAGCAGCTGGCGCCCATGTGCAGCACCCGGCTGTCGATGTTCCACACCCGCAGCTTGCCGCTCTCGGTCAGCACGGCCACATAGTAGTTGTTGGGGCTCTGTAGGGCACATCATTGGTTAGGGGAAAAGCATGACATGACTATCGCATGGGGATACTCACAAAGGCACAGTGCACGCCGCAGCTCAGCAGGGACATGGCGGGAAAGACCGCACAGCCCGTTTCCATGGAGAGGAGGCGCATGGTGCCGTCCAGCGAGCACAGCATCACATACTTTTCGCACAGATTGAGATTGACAATCGGCGAGCCAACGTAGCTCTCCCACAGCATCTCCTTGGCATCCGAGGCGGTGACTTTGGCCAGCATGCCAAGGCCAGTGGTGGTGAGATAACCATTCTGGATGTGCACCCGCATTCCCAGGGCGGATTTCGCAAACTCGCTCTTGCCATTCGCGGTTACCTGGACATTGGCGGGGCCGGAGGTGGTGCCCTGATGGTCCTCGATGCGCGGCAGAATAGGCATATCCTCTAAATCTGCGGGATGTGACTGCCGACGTGAACTGTTTCCCTGTGGCTTGAGTCTGACATTCAAGCAAATGCCAATTAGTAAACAAAATTGTATGTCAAAACGAGTGGGAACGATTATAGTCGAATGTGTCGACTGCGTTTTTGTATATGGCATATAGAATATGTATATAGACAGGCAGACGAATGCAATGTTCCTTTGTTTCTTGTAATAACCGGATATAATAACCAAACACAACACATAATGCAAAAAAAAATAGGGGTCTACCTCTTATTTTGTCAAAGTTTTCGAAGAAAATACAGTTTTATGCAAATTACGAAGGCGGAAAGGGGCGTGGCAAAACATGTAAATAAACTCGACCTGCGTACATATATAACGGACCTAAAGCAAAAAGAATTACACCTCTAGCTCTTACCATCTCCGAGAACGACGTGTGCATACATACAGACAGACAGACAGACAGACAGACGGACATGGCTAGATCGACTCGGCTGTTGATGCTACTACGGACATGGCTAAATAGCTCGGTTGTCGTACGCATTGAGTAAACCCTTGTTATTTGCAAGAACCGGTTAGAATAAAGCCAAACCCACCTGGAATCCAAGCGCCCCTGATCGGCCTTGCTGACCAAGGGTTCGGGCATCATTGGCGTGGGTCCTGAGGGCGTAACGGGCACGGGTGGCGCTATCACCTCCGGTTTCTTGGTGGAGGCCAATGTATGCTCCAAACTGGGCATGGGCCCCTCCTCGTGCAGCGGTATAAACATGGGCGTAATCCTTCGCTTGCCATCCTTCGTGCGCGTCTCTGTCTGCTTGTTGGTCTTCGGACGCTGACCCGCCTCGCCTGGGAAGCTTATGGCATTGCTGTCCAGCGCGGAGGTGACGTTGGCATTGGTTTCTTTGGTGGCGGCCAAGCCATCGCCATAGCCCATGCCATATATCTTTCGCATGACGATATCCCTTTCGCTGTCCGGCTTCGCAAAGCCCAGCTCCTGGTCATCGAACTGCAGGCAGGCGATGGTGCCATCGCCACTGCAGGCCAGCAGAAGGCACTCCTTTCTGCCCCACGACAAGTCCAGCACGCTGTCCTGGAAGAGCTCGTGAATGACGAACATGGGACGCTGCAGGTTCGTCATCCAAACGGACAACGAACGATCCCTGGAGCCCACGGCCAGGCAGCAGTATTGAATGGTATTGTTTTCAGGGCTGCGAAGCAGTATGGAGTTGTGAAAGCGCACACAGGTGACGGCCTTGCGGTGGCCCACAAAGTCCTTGTCGCAGCGCCAGCCCTCGCGTTCGATTATTTGGGCGGTGGGGACGCCGCTGTTCATGGCATGCGCCGATACCAAGTACTGGCCGTCCGGGGACCAGGAGAGGCGCAGTATGTGCGTCGTGCCGCCGCATTCCTCGAAGGGTTCGGTGATTTTGTGCGACAACTTCCAGCCGTCGGTGCTCCAGATGCATACGCTCCGGTCGTCCGATTGCGTGGCCAAATAACTGCCCACCGGATCCCATGTGACGCCCTTCACCAGACCGGTGTGACCCTTGAGGGTGACCGTGATGTGGGGAAAGGCCTGGGCGTCCCAAATGATCACCATGTTGTCCACACTGCAGCTGGCCAGATAGAGATCGTTGGGCGACCAGGCCAGGTCCAGGACGTCGCCGTTGTGGCCGCGCAGCGTGTAGAAGCACTTCCACGATTCGATGTTCTCCTGCATGCCGCCGGTGCCGAAAACGCCCGAGGAGCCGGTCGTTTTGCGCCAAATCATGATCACCTTGTCGTCGGAGCCGGAGGCCAGGCAGAGGCCGTTGTGCGACCACCGGACGCAGTTGACGCAGGCCAGGTGCTGGTCCATCTGGCAGAGCCGCTTCGGCACCTTGGCGTCGCGCTCGGCCTTGGCATTGATGAGGGGCAGGAGATTCCAGATGACCACCAGGCCGCAGTCGGTGCCCTGGCCGCCGGTGGCGAACTTTGTGCAATCGGGATGGATGTCCACGGAGAAGATTTGCTTGCCTGCCGGCGGAAACGAAGGAAATCAAGCGAAAATCGGGCGAAAATCGGGGGGAAATCGGGCGAAAAGCCGGCATGGGGGGCAGGTAAACAAGAGGCATTTCTTGGCGGGAAACCGGCAAGGCGATGCCCCTTGGCACGCACACTCACCATTGTGCGAGGCCCAGCCCGGCTTGATGAGCCGCATGGCTAATGGATGGCTTCAAGTATCCTTTGAACGGCGCGAGCTTGAAAAAGGCAAGTTGAGAGCGTAAAAAATGCGAATGTTTTGCTCGCATGTCAATTGAGCCACCGTAATAGTGGGACCATACGCCGATCAGAGCGGAAACCTTGAATCAGCTGATGCCAGGGTGGCAACGCCGGAGCGCAAGCAAATTTAAATGCGAAATTGCTAAAGCTCATTGCCTTCTTAACACAAATGTTCGTTTCATTCATTTGCATAGAATTTACATACCTACATATTTATTTATTTTTGTTATAGAAGGTAAACAAGCCTACAAAGACTAGCCTAACTTAGTGGGTAAAGCACTGCCTGCAGGGCCTTTGCAAATTTCTTGTAGCATGTCAAATTTGTTATTTACATGACGGTGTAAGAGGCTACGTAGATGTAATTATTTAAACAGTTAAATACATAGATAGATGTTCAAAGGAATTCTGGCTTTGCTTTTTAAATCATTATAGAATACATCTAAAGTCTGTAAAGTACCCAAACAAAAAGAGAAAATTTTTCAGAATGTTGTCCAATCTTTTCATATCTCTCTCATTACTATTGGCCTCAACCGCCCGGTTTTTATTGGTGATCTTAGCTAAGAACTTTAATTCCCAGGCCGAAGGATCACTCGTCGTATCCAAGTGCTTCGGCAAATATTTGGAAAGCCTGATGGAGAATCCAAAAGCCGGGGGCTACTGGGAGACATACGAGCAGTACGCCACGGAGTATGCGAACCCTGCCGAGCCTTAAGATCGTTCTAATCTATTTTACTGAATTCGAAATTGTTTAAAAAAAAGAAAAAAAAAAAATTCCCAATATTATCTTTCAGATGTTACAAAAGATGTCAACTGTTTGGCTTTATCTTTGCATTCGCGAGTTCGGTTTGAGAAATAAATAAAAATTCTAATATTAAAAGTAAATATCTGATAGTTTTTATTCTTAGTAACAATGGGGGATGGTATAGTATTTTATGGGAATACATAATCGTTTTGCTGAAAGAAAATATCCGACACAGAACGAGCTCATTATCCTGCAGGTCGCATTTTCCGCCCACATACGAAAAGATGGGGCAAGGGATCACGGGGCCAAAGGTCTCCAAATGGAGCACAAATGTGCTTGCCTTGTTGCAACAAAACACTCTCCTGGCTGCCACACACACATACCATTTGCTAAAATACCGGAAGTGTTGCAGGGGGGCAGTAAAACCCCTTTTCCCCGACCTCTCGAAATATGCCCCATGATTCCGGTAGCGAGTCCTGAGCCAGGATGCCTTTACCAATAGGCTTGAGAGGCATAACATTTGTGCTATGTAATCTACGTTCTTAATTTTAAATCAAGCAAGCAAAATAGAAAAAGTTTTTCAACACTTTTCTTGAAATTACGAACACTTTGAGCTCACAAAGTTGTGCACCTAAGTTGGCTACGCTTTGTAGTTCAAAGTGAAACCTTGAACGCTCTCATTCAAAAATCATTATTCGAGAATAAGTCCCGACAAATTCACAACAAATACTAAAAAAAAAAACCATAAAATGACTAATAATAGCCGAATTTTGCTTTTAATAACAGTTTTGATGTGCAACGCGATCTGGTACATCACTATGCGGTGGAATAGCAACACTTATCCCTCTGGCGGCGAGGTCCTTCTGAACTTGATCCGGAAAATAATCAAGTTCGGCAAGCCGGCAATCGACGAGGGGCCACATGAGGACCAAGTCGTGGAGGTGGAGGAAGAGCTTTAACTTCTACTCGAGGTAGGATAAAATATAAGATTTAATATGCAAATATTGTATTCCAATGCATTTCAGATACACAATACATACTCCGATTTCTTGTTCCTGTTCCAAAGGTGTTCCTGTAAATATTAAATAATCATTAAAAAAATGGCCTTTTTGGTTATTTATTTTGTGGGGGATTACCACGATTAAAGATGCAGTACCCTCAGCTTAAATGGAAGAACCCACCCAGATAAAACGACGCTGTTGCTTTAAATATGTTTTTGCCACTTTAATGAATAGTTTTTCAATTAATGCTTCTGCCTCTCATCGTCATTGTCTATATGAAATCGTTAAATAATGAAAGTGCATATATATTTATTAATTTATTTGCTTTGCTTTTGCTCATTCTGGTTTTCGTACGAATGCATAAATTTTGGTAACAATTTTATTTGCATCTTTGCCCAACTCTTCGTCGTCTTCATCAAAATTTGTTCTCCTCTTTAAATGTATTTTTAAATGCATTTTTTCAACAACAATTTATCGCCCTTCGTCTAAGTTATCAATAAAAAAAAAATTGCTTATTCAAAAAAGTAAGAAAAGTATATTTTGAGAACAAGATTCAGAAACTGGAATGCAACTTATGTGTAAATGCATGTACACCATTTTCTATATATACGTATATATTTATCCTCACATAAATACATATATATTGTTGAAATTATTGTACAATTTGGAGTCATCTATAAAGATATATATCGTATATGTTGTCCAGTGCATTTTGTGCTACTTCTTTTAGCTATCTTTTAGCTATCAATAAAAAAAACCATTCTCCGATCCCAGATTCTTTTGTGAGGGATCTGCTCTGTTCGGAATTCTTTCAAGAAATTCTTTCGTTCGTCCTCCCATTTCCACTATGCCATTGCGCATTGTATATTTCCCTATAAGTTTACCTTAATGCTTGCATTAATATAAATTTAAATACTTATTATTCTCTTGATTTTGCTTCAATTCATTGAACGTCCGTTGTCCGCCAAAATCTGTAGGTTCATTTTTTTTTTAGGACTTTTGTTTTAGGATTAGAATTTCAAAGACTAGCTAAGGGTGTGCGACCATTGCTGGCGGCTAGAGATCTGTAGATCTGATCGGGCCTGGGAATTGGGACAACAAAGGGAAACTAGAAGCTAGAGTCACCAACTCTTTTCCATGCTGGCAGTTTCGTTGGCTATATAAAATGTATTAACTTATTTCAAGTTCCACCTACTAGTTCGTTCGGCTAGAAACAATAATACAATAACTAACTACCTAACGCTTTCAACTCAACTAAAGGCTATCGATCAGGCTAAGTACTTTATGTGTGGGGCCGAAAATGAATACAACTCCTAGAGATACGTATATCTTAATAGAAGATAGAAGAGTATCCTGGAATTTGGGCAGATAAGTACCGGACCGGATACGGATACGGAGACAGATACTAGGCCTACGGGTTTCTGGATTTGTCTGAGCTAGTTAGTTAACAAACTACACGCAAATACACCGACTTAAAGCTAGGAATCCCATCCGATCGGATGTTAGAGCTTCGAGTTTATACTTATAACATTGTATCTGAGAGATCACATATAGTAAAATTGCCAGCGAAAAGTTAGTTTTAGGGAAAACGACCTCTGGATTGCTATTTTGTATCTTGTAAAGTGAGTGTATCGTAAGTAATTGTTACCAGATTACCATTTATATATCATATATTCCATACGTATAGTATATTTATATAAAAAAAAATTACCCTATCCATGTACATTCATGAGCTATTTAGTACCGAGTATCGTATATGTATATATTACCGTAGGTTATCTGTGAATGCATCCCATTGATTAGAAGTTTTCCATATTCAATTTAAGATTTTAGATTTTCAAATTTCGATTTTCTGTTGTCGAGAGGAAACACTTCTTCTACACGTTTAACAACCACTCTGCTTGAGGTACATTAAGGATATAGACCCGGCTTACGAATATGTTATGTGTATATCGGCCCGCTGGCCCTTTAGTTTAGTGGATTCCCCCTGCGCTGAGGGATAAATTACTGGCTTGTGTAACTATCATACTACCCTGAAGATCTACGATGACCGATCCTCTCAATCGAAGGGACGCGGCGGTGGAAGTGCTTACTTTCTATCAGGGAACCTGCGATTGCGAGGACTTGAACTCGAACCGGCATCGCGGCGGGGAAACTCCTCCAACTGGCTCTGTTTTGTAGGACAAAAAAATCAATTTCGATAGAGATTAGTTTGTTTTTGGTATGCAAACTCACCCTTGAAACAGAGGCTCCGTTGGCCCTGTGGCGCCCTAGCAGGGATTGACCCTCGTCCGGGTACATCCTGGAAGGAAGTTGTGCAAATTAACCAAGGGATGCCACAACTCACGGCCAAATCCCACTCACCTGCCCTCCGCCGAGGTGTCGGGCTCGAGCAGCGGCAACATATCCTCGCCATGCTCCACCGACGCCAGCGACTCGCTGCCCGTTCCCGTTCCCGTTTCTGTCCCCGTTCCCGTTCCGGTTCCCGTCCCAGTACTGGTGTCTCCGGCTCCGGACTCCACCCGCTCCGCCTCGTGGCACTCGCACTGGCAGTCCTCCGGCTTCACGTAATTGTAGTGCAACTTGTCGCCCTCGGCCCCCGTCTTCGATGGATGATGGTGGTGGTGTCCGTGACCATGGCCATGGCCCCCGCGATGGCCACTCCCACAGGCCGACGAGGAGCTGGTGGTGGTGGTGGTCACAGTGCCCGCTGCCCCGGTCCCGGATGTGGCGGCCACGCTGGCCAGCGAGTCCTTCGGCAGCGTGGTGATCCGCTTGGCCGGCTTGCGCTTCTCGGGGATGTTCTCAAAGTCGATCCAGTGGCCCGAGAGCTTCCGCTGGGTGGAGGCCTTCGGCTTGGGCTCCTCCAGGGTGGCCACCGGTGGGGGTGTCACCACGGGGAGCAGCTGCTTGGCCGAATCCTTGCGCTCCAGGTTGTTGTTGTTCGCCCGGAGGCCCTCCTCGGCGAACTCGAACCAGGACTTGCCGCTGGCATTGGACACCCGACGCGGCGACTTGGAGCTCTGGATGCGCTCCTTGCCGCCGGCCGACTCCTTCCGGGGCAGGCTGATGCGCAGCTTTTCGCCGCGCACAGGGCCTCCTCCTGGCCCGGCCAACTCGCCTGGCGCTGCCACCTCGGACGCCTGACAGGCTGGCGCCATTTCCTGCGGCGTCATAATGCCCGTGCAGTACTCCTCGAGGTGCGAGGGATTCAGAGGCGTGGTGGACCGGGGCCTGTCCACAGGGCACGTTTTCAGCTCCATGTTGGCCCGCTCGCGCATCGGTATGAGCGGCACCCCCTGGGCCCGTTCCTCGGGCAGGGTGGTGGGTATGTAGGGCAGCTCGTCGTCGAAGGACTCCTGCGACACCAGGCCGGTGCTCTCGTGCTCCTCGATCACGCACACGTTGCGCGGAAAGTGATGGTGGTGCCGCTTGCCGCTGCCATCCGCAGGCACTGCCGTCGTCACCGACGAGCTGCCCGCCATGTCCGAGTCGCGTTCGCTTTCGGACGACTCCACAGGCTCCTGCTCGTCCGTGGACAGTGAGTGACGGCGCTCCGGGGGTCCGACAGCCTCCGACACGGTTGGTGGCGATGGGGCGTTGAACGGGACGGCGGCAAAGGCGGTTGTGGGTATAGGCGTTGCTGTGGCCGAGGGCGATGCAGTTGCACTTCCAATTGCTGTTGCTGTTCCTGTTGCTGTTGGAGTTGGTGTTGCAGTGGGAGTTGGTGTGGGAGTCGGGGTGGAGTGGGTGGAGGTTGTGGTGGCTTTGGAAGTCGGTGGTGTTGGCTGCTGTCTGCCCGTGGGTGTGGGCGTTGTGGGCGTCCCACCGCCCGAGCTCTGGCTCGTTTCACCTGCAAAGCAATCGAAATGTGGCGCAAACACGAAAGCAAGAGATATGTTTGTAATTAAATCGAATAGTGGCAAATCGAGGCACCCAATTTCATTGAAAATTAAAAGAAAAAATCCAACTAAATCACGTGAGTGGCTAAACTTTGATTCCTCAAACGAAATCAAACAATTAGAAATGCAGTTGGCGGGTTACCATGTAGGGTACATATCTATTTTCTTTATAAATTAGTTTTTCCGTTTAATATTGCAACTCCAAATTACATGGAGTTGGCTTGAATATAAAAACCAATTTTTCATTTACTAGTCTACTAATCTAGTTTGGTTTCTAGTTTTTAAAACGTTTTAAACATAATATAATCTTCTTAAAAGTTGCGAAGGTGTAACCAAGGACCACGGTACGTATGCGTAATATGCCTCATGCTACAATTTTCACTTTTAAATGCTGAAATTTTCAATAAAGTTATTAAACAAAGACCTTGGTATTTGCTTAAAAAAATCCTAATTGATTGCCATTGGAGTTTTCTTGAATACTTTATGGAATTTCAAGACGCATTCGGTTTTATTTTAAATGGTACTCGTATTTTCCAACTCAATTTCAGAAAACTAAGAGCTCTTTAAACTTTCCAAGCGTAAATAAAATGCAATAATTAGATTCGGAAACTCAAAATATTAAACAGCACTACAAATTGAATGTTTGAGCCATTCAACATTCCTCTCTGGATTAAAGAAAACCGATTGTTTAAGTGCAAAGTGATTACAGCAAAGATTTGATACCAAAGGTGTAAATACTCGTAAATTTGCTTCGACTCACGTCTCGTTTCCGGAATGCTCTGCCGCTTCGGCTTCCGGGGCACGGCTCCGGCGGCCACCGCCTCGCCCGCCAGTCCGGACAGCTCCTGGGGCAGGTTCTCGTGCAGCTTGCGGCGCACGTCAAAGTTCTCCAGGTAGCGGGAGTGCCTGAGGTCCGCCGGAGCGGCCGCCTCGTCCTCCGAGCTGGGTCGCGACCTGTGCTTGGAGCGCATCACCACCGATGCTGCGACCGGCGGCGGGGCTCCTGCTGCCGTCTCCTCCTCGGAGGAGGAGCACACTCCCCGCGGCGGCGGCGGCGGGGGCGCAGGCCCAGCTGCGATGTCCATGCGGCGAATGACCGTTCCCTGGCGCTGCAGGCCGTCCGGAGTCGCCTCCGAGTGGCCGGAGTGCTGCTCCACCTGCTCGGACAGCTGGCTGGACTGGCTCTCCGTCTTCGAGATGCTGAACTGGGTGGAGAAGAGCTGCTCCTGGCTGCCGGAGCCCAGCCGGGTGGCGAACAGCAGGCGCCTCCGCTCCTTGGCCGCGGCCGTTTCCATCTCCGGTGGGTGCTGGGCATTCACGGTGGCCACCGTCTGCACCAGCCTCGGTTCGCAGGCGCTCTGCGTCGACTCCACGGAGGGCAGGCGCTGCATCTCCGCTGTTTGCTCGCGGTGCTGGGCGAGATTCGCCGCCCGGGCACTCACCACCGAGCCCACCGAGTCCGCGGTGGTCTCCTGCGAGTCCTGCGAGCTGTGCCGCTGCACCTCGAGGCTCCAGCTGGCCAGCGGCTGGTCGGGCGCCGAGGGCGGCTCCTCCTGGCTGGGCAGCGACTGGATGGCGTCCAGGTCGGGTCGCTGGGCCACCTTGCGCTGGGCCACCGGCCGGAGAGCGGCTGCAGCGGCTGCCAACTGGCTGGCGGTTATGTGGGTGCCCTGGGTGCCCTGCGTCTGGGCCGGAGGAGCTGTGGCCCCGCCGGCGGCGGCCTGGGCGGGCAGGACACGGTGGGCGGGCAGCGGCGAGGGATCCATGGAGGCCTGGGCGGCGCTGGCCAGTTGCTGGATGCCCTGCAGCAGGCTCCTCGCCTCCCGCTCCTCCGGCGGCGTGTGCAGCGGTATGTGGATGTACCCCTCCACGGGCTCATCGTAGTAGCGGAGCCGCGATCCCGGGCGCGAGCCGGGTCGGCTGCGGTTGCCGGAATTGGTGTTGGAGTTGGGGGCAGAGGCGGAGGAGCCCGGCATGGGAGCCGGGGGCGGGGGGGGGGGGGCCCCCTCCAGGCAGCCCTCGATGGGGGAGGAGCTCTTGCTGCTCTGGCTGCCCCGCTTGCCGGGCTTGAAGATGGCCAGCACGGACTTCTGCTTGCTGGGGGTGACATTCTGGGAGCCGCCGCCTCCTGCGACGCCCGTCGCCGTCGAGGGTCGCTCCCGGTCTTTGCTCTTGCTCCGCGACCGGGCGCTCTCCCGCGGCGAGTCCGGCGAGTCCTTGCCCAGGCGGAACAGGGAGCTGAAGGAGCTCTTGCGCGACACCGACCCGCCGCCGCCTCCTCCCATGCCGGTGGCCGGCGAGGGCGAGCGACTCGTGAGCCTCCTGCCCGGCTTCGGGCTGGCCGTGGGCGTCAAGCGATGCTCATCCAGGGCGGCGCCTGCTCCCCCGGCGGCTGCCGCCGCTCCCCCGCCTTGGAGGCTCAGGGAGGCGGGCTTGGAGTAGACCGGGGCCAGTTGGTTGGGCGCCTCCACCACGCGCTCGTTGGCGGCTATGCCCTTGTCGCTGTACATGTGATCCGGGCGCAGGTTGATGCGTATGTACTCCGTGCCGCTGGCCGTCTTGCCCACCACCATCTGGCCGGGGCTCTTGGTGCTCCTCCGCTGGGCCCCGATCGGCGGCTTGCCGGATCCCTTCGCTGCTGACTCCCGCTCCCCGTTGGCCAGTGCCCTGCTCCGGCGGGGGGCAGTGCCCGTCGCTGTTCCGCCGGCACCCGGGGCGGGGGGCAGGACCTGAATGCCCTCGGCCAGGACCGCCTGGGTGGGGTCGTGCTTACGCGCCAGGAGCAGCTGCTCCAGCAGGGCCGCATTGGCGGCCACGGTCCCGGCTCCGGGCACCCCGTCTGCTCCTTGGCTGTGCCCCGAACTGGCGGCCGTGGAGGCGCCACTGTTGGCAGTGCCCTGACCGGAGCCGCCGGCCAGTTCGACGGGCTTGGGGCCGCAGAAGGAGGTCTCGAGGAGCATGCGGTGCGGGGAGGGGGAGCGCGAGACACCGGAGACGGCCGAGAGGCGGCTGACGGCGGAGCCCTGGCTGCCCACGCTGGAGATGCGGCTGGTGCGGCCGGAGATGCAGAGGAGGGCGGCCACCTCCGAGCTGGCGGAGTCCTTGCGCTGGTGCTGCTGCAGGTAGCTCTGGTGCTCGTCGAACTTGAAGATGTGCGGCGACGAGCGCTTCGCCTGGCAGGGGCAGGGGCAGGGGCAGGGCAGGAGAGTTTTAATATTAATCCGAGAACGGTTCGCATATTGCAGTCGATGTGGATGAGATAATGAACGCGGATGGCAAGGAGGACACCCGCCCGCGGGAGGAATTTTTAATAACATCACAACAAGTGGGAGGGAGGGAGCCCCTCGAGTGAGTGACCCGGCTAAATAACATAAAGGATAACAAACAAGGCATTCGCAGTCGTAGACCGGGCAGTATGCTACGAGTAGGAGGAAGATCTCAAGGGAAGATGGCTTATTGCCGTGGATGCTTGGTAATAAATGGAGAAACAGGATAATAAATACTTAAATGGGAATGCCAGCTTAAGTAATCAAGATTAAATCAAGCTGTTTGCTTATAAAAGTTCGTATAAATTGAAAATAATTAAAGGTATTGACATAGTTTGAAGTTAACATTCTGCTTGGGCATTTATTTATTAACCATAAACTTGAAAAAACAATCGAATTGTTCAGAGTCAGGCTGAAGATTTAATAGAATAGCTTTTGAGGTTTATTAAACAAGTTATAGATACTATTTCTAGGGTATACTCTAAGGAATCTCTTTATAAATATAATGGTAGGAATGCAACAAAACAAATAGGAAGGCTCTTGGCAAAACGTATTCATTCTGCTTAGGAATTTATTTATTTGGTTAAAGATTTAAAAGAATGGTATTTGCTTTGAAAAGAGTGAAGAGGTTTATAATACAATTTCTAGATACTATATATAGGGTTACTCTAGGGAATCTTTTGATAAAGATGAAAAAATCAGAAGACTTGGAAAAACTTATTCTTGGAAAATCTGAGGCGTGAGTCAGGGCTTTTGGGTTGTGCTCACATTACTATGAAAATGGGAAACTGGAAACGGAGAACGATGGCCAGAGCTTGCAGAACCTTCTCCGGCTAATCCATTGCGAGAGATTGGGCAAAAAGGGATATTTCTTTGGCAAAGGAAACTGGGGCAGCATCAGAGGTCCGGTGGCAATCATGGGATCCCATTCGCGGCTTTCCAATCTGCATTCACCACCGGCGGCCTGCCAATCAAGTTGGACAAACAAAGAAGTCAGAAACACAGTCAGGGCAAAAGCCTGGCTCACAACGTCAGACAAAACGAGAAAATTGAGTTGTAATTGCATTCCCGGGGCCATTAGGGATTGGAATTTCAGTTGTTTTGCTCTCTCAACCTCTAATCAATTAGTCCTGATTCGTTTGTCCGAAATCAGCCATCAAAGGTTCAACAAAAAACGTATAATTAAGAGCAGTTACCGGGAAATTACTCCCTATTTATGCACTCGGAATGCATTGGGAGGGTTTCGTTTATTTAGTGTCTGATGCTTTTCCGGCTCATTGAATAGCCGCCGGTAAGTAATTTAATTGTGGAAACTTGGGCAGGCATCGGTGAGATGTCGGGCGGAAAAACTGCATAATTCAGTTAAATGAATCTCCCCAAGTATCTTGTTCCAATTCGAACTTGCGACACTTTTTGGTGGCCTAGAAACGGGCCAATTCAAGCAGAGCGGGCTGATAAATAATTCGTTTTAATTACCCGCCCCCCAATATCGATCATTTCTGCTGTTTTTTGAGAACTTGCAGTGTGACTTTGGCAACAGCCTTGAGGCAATCACAGAGCGCGCAAGTTGGCCAATTAACACGGTCACGTGTCCAACTAATCAATTGCAACTTTTTGCAATTAACCAGCGGCTTTCGCTCTGCCTCTGCCTCTTCCTCTGCCTCACCTTGTCCCCAAAAAAAAGGGGGGAAAACCCTTGATAAGTTTCCAACGCCAAGCCAAGCCAACCAGCCAGCTGACAAAGTAACTCATTTCTCCCGGGGAACCACCGGCCGGGGAGGCAAATAATTCGCACAAACTTTCGCCCAGAAACTTATGCTTTTGCTTCTCTGACAGACCCGAAACTTGGCTGGGAAATTGAAGCTGCAGTTGTTGGAGCAACTGAACAAAGTGATGGGGGAGGGACACGTGGTTGGTGGTTGGGTGTGTGGCGGTGGTGTCTTCGCACACTTGTCAGCTGTCATTCAGTACTTGCCCGCACGATGAGTTTTCCCTTGACACCTCTGCCTCCCATCGCCCATCGCCCATCGACCATCAGCTTTCCGAGTTTTTTCCGCCTTTTTCGCTTTCCCCCTTTTCCCATTTCCCATTTCCGATTTCCCATTCCATAGAGCCATCGCTTCCGCTGCTGTTGCACTTCCCAGGCACTCGAATGCAATTTTGCATTATTAATTCAACTTGTGATGCGGTTACTGTCTCCCATCCGCTTTCCCTCCCTCCCTCCTGATTCCATCACTGTCAGGCATCGGGAAATTCCGTTTAGTCCGGCACTGGCAAAGGCGAAACGCCGATGGCGCTAACCAAAAATAACGAATTTTCCGGCACAGAATGGGGATGGCCGGGCCCACTCGCATGAAGTGCGTTTGGCATGCATTTTTCGCTATACAATTTCAAGTTGTCGCTTTGAAAAGCAAACTATAATTTGCGAATAGCCAGCTGTGTCGTATCTCACTTTGAAAATAGTTATTAGCCCATTTTATTGATGCCATTTCAAATGTATTAGCCTTTAACTGGGTCAGGCTTTTGGTCAAGCCTTGATTTACCCTTGAACTTTAAGGCCAACTCAAAACCCTTGGTTAACTGATGTACGAATATAACATTTGTGACCTAATTTTTAGTGGCCTGGCCCTGAATTTTGTGATTATTTGGAGACGAATTGGAGGTTTAAAGTGCCACAAAATCTTTCATGGCTATAGCTTTTTTAAAGATCTGTAATGGAACTAAGATCCTGAGAGAAGACAGCATCCTAAGAGGTTATCAAAGGCTTATCCCCAACCGGGGGAAATTAGTTACCCTGACAGGGTTTGGTGGAAACAAATTGCAGGTTAAAGTGCTATAAAATCGTGCATGCCTATAGCATTTTTAAAGATCTGTAAATGAACTAAGATCCTGAGAGAAGGCGTAACCAAAGGCTTATCCCAAAACGGGGAAAATAAGTTACCCTGACAGGGCTTAGTCCTGCTTTTTTGTGAATATTTGGAGACAAATTGGAGGCTTAAAGTGCCATAAAATCTTGCATGTCTAGAGTTTCATGGAATATCTGCAAAAGAACTAAGATCCCAAGAAAAGACATCATCCTAAGAGGTCGCCAAAGGCTTATCCCCAACCGGGCCTGACTTATTACTGGATGTTTTTGTAATTTTTGGTAAGCGTTGTGATGCATCTTGTGCGATGCGCCTGCGCAAACCGCTCACCTGCTGCTGCTGCTGCTGAATGCGCTCCTGCTCCTCCTTCTTCTGCTCGGGATCCATGAAGTACAGCTCCTCCGTGGAGCTGCGCAGCTCGAGGGCCCCGTCCTCCCGGAAGCCGAGGCCGATTGTTTCCTGTAGGGTGCCGGTGCCGACCTTCAGAGCATTAGTTCAACCACAAAAACCAGCCAGTACATACACACACACACGCACACACACACACACACATAGAGCGAGTGGTTCGTTTTGTCAGAGCGATAGTTGTGTTTCATTTTTGTTTTATATTTTTGATTTCCGTGGGGATCAGGCAATAGGTGTGGACGTCAGAGGGTTGGGGTTTTGGGGTTTAGGGGTTTTGGGGAGCGGGGCATGCATGGCGGGTGTTTTGGGGAGGGGGTGAGCGGGTGAGGGGGTGGCAAGAGTCAAAGACAGAAACGAAAACGAAATCAACAAATCAACAGCCAATTTGTGTGCAGGAGTCGTTGGTGGTGGTGGTGGTGGTTCGGACGGAGCGGGCGTGTGTGTGCAGGGGGTGTAGCGAGCGCATCACAGAGTGTTACAGACAGAGAAAGAGACATATACATATACATATAGATATAGATAGAGATATAGAATGGTGGATAAATCGACAAATGGCCAAGATACTCGGAGATGGATGCGGCACCCGACGCATGAACGGGTAGCGATTGAATGGATGAATGGTGGCGACAACAGATACACGAATATCCAAAGAAAAAGCAAACAAGAGCAAAGTACAAAATAATTAGCACCAGATGTGAGTCCTGGCCACCTTTTGGCCAAAAAGGAAAGAAAATGCATTAAGCCCCACCAAGCACACAGCGATGGGAAGGCACTTTTCGGCTGGCAACTTGGTAGCTTTTTGCGATTTTAAGGCTCCAGCTCTTGGTCCAGATATAGGCAGCTTAAACTTCGTTTCAAATAAGCTTAAATTATTTTGTAAGCTCCTACAATAAGGCTAATTCAAAGCGCTAAACTACCAAGTCCATTAGACTCTATTGAAAGACAAATTGGCTATACAAATTTTATGATCATGAGCTAATAGGTTCTATCTCTTCATATTTGTGGAACTCTTGCTAACAACTTCAAAACTTTGATCTTAATTCAAAACTTATCTATACAAAAGTAGGTGTTCAAAATCAGTTATTCTTTTCTTCAAGCAAGACTTGGCTTTATCAATTTCAAGATTGATTTCTGTCTTGTTTTATTTACTCTTACAGATTTTAAAGGCTTGCTATTCATAGATGTATGACTCTTGCCAACAATCTGAGAAACTAATTCAAAACTAAGTCAAAACTTAACTATTAGTTTTTCAACCCTCGTTATTCCTTTTTCTGGGCAAGACGTGGCTTCGCCAATTTTAAGATAGTTTTCTGCCAAAAATCACAACTTGGCTGTACAAAGATATCTTTTTAATTAACTTTCAACATTTGCTATTCACTTGTCGAAGCCTTGCAAATTCTGCGCACTTTCCATTCTTGAGCACACAAAATTTGTATATAAATGAAGTTTTCCTGTGCCTTCCCATCCCCGCCATCACCTGGTGCCTGGAGGACCCACTCACCTGCTCGAACACATTCTCCGGGCTGCTCTCGCGGCTGTCCTCCTCGTGGTGCGAGGAACTGGACGCCCGGCTCAGCTCGATTCTGGGCGTCGAGGGCGTGGTCAGGGTGGCGGCCCCGCGGTACATGCCACCGGCTCCGCCCGAGGCACCGGCAATCGGGGGCAGGGGCTGGCCGCCCTCGCTGCTGGACACCAAAGTGGTGGTCACCGTCGTGGTGGCCGTTTTCAGGGGCGGCGGACGCTGCTTCGCCTGCACGATGGTCGCCGAACAGGTGGCCGATGACGCCGACGACGAGGAGGAGGAGGAGGTGGATGCGGTTGCGGAGGTTCCAGCGGTTCCCGAGGCTCCAGATGTTGCCGAGGTTCCGCCTATGCTGGGCGCTTCATTGGCGCCTCTATTCCGGCCCGTCGCCGTCGTTGTTTGTTTTCGCACACTTTGCTCCATCATCTGTAAGTTTTCGGACAGAAATATTCCAATTTAAATAATTTATTAGGCGCACATTTCCCTAATCAACGTGAGTCGTTCGGATGGTCAAAGGCAAAGAGACAAATCATAAGCATAATGCCATCAACGATATGGCTTTCTTGAAAGCCTAATTGTACCTTTTGCATATTTAAAGCGGCTAAAATATGTTTTGATTGCCCTGATGGATGCCCTTCCATAAATTGATTTGCTGCCAACACATTGTTGGGATAGAAACTTCTCTTTGGCTTTAATTTTTATAACCGATTCTTAAAAAGAACAGAAATGGTCACCGATTTATAAGATTTATAGAGAATAAGACTTATAGAGAACATCAACAGCCGAGTCGGTCTATTCATGTCCGTTTGTCCGTCTGTCCGTATGAACGCCTAGATCTTGGGGATTATAATAGATAGACAAAAAATAATTTAAGTGGTTTAGCTCAAGTACCACTATCCACGCCCGCGAAAATGGCAAAAATGTGTTCCCACCCAATCATTGCTTAGAAAAGAAAAGGCTCTCCAAGCATATATCCTATTATAGTCTCTAACATTTGTAGAATCAAGCATCTCTGCTCGCGAGACGGCCATTTATTAAATGAAATTATGTCTCGGGGGGATTGCGCTTTGCGAAATAAATAAAAGTTCTATAAAATCGAGAGCACTTTGTTCACTGCGACAGTGGAAACCTCAATTAAATTACAGAAAGCCCCGAGCGGCATAATTGAAAACTATAAGCTCCGTTCGATTGGCCACCCACCCCCGCACACAGCCCGCCAGATCCTGGCATAGCCTGGGCACATCCTGCTGCAAAAACCCGCCGCCCCTCGCAGTGCATTTCGCAAATTGAAATCAAACGCTTTGACAGAGAGAGTTTTTCTTTGGTGGCGTGCGGGAAAATATCCCGCGGCGATTTCTCTATGGACTTTCCTCAATTTCGCTTTTCTCTCTCGGGGGCTATGCCATGTATCCCCGCATGTGATTTTAAACGAAACGATGATTCGCATTGTCAGTGCGCATAGTGAGTGGCCTTGCCGCAATTCTGCTTGCTCCCTGCTCCCTGCTCCCACTCCTCGTGTTCAAATGAAATCACATCCCGGCCCCAGAAAAGGGTTGTGCCGGAACCGAGTGACCTGCATTGTGTATGCGCTATTGTGCCCTCAAAGTTTACTTCTTTTTCGCCTGCCGGAACGAAGAAACGGGGCCAAAATCAACACCCAAAACGCAAACATCTGGTCGGGATCCCACACCGGGATCCCTCCACAGTACTGCTGCCCTGCTTTTGGATTTTCGGTTACCAGTTTTTCGAGCGCATCCATCCAGCTATTAGAGACACAATTTGTATCAGCTTTGGCCCGTTTTCGCACATTTCCCAAGCCAAAACCAAGCGACAGACACTAGACAGTGTTTGTCCCGGCATTTTGCGGGATGCCATTTCAAACTTTCTCTCTGCTCTGCCATAAAGTACATACATATGTATATTTTCGGATGAAATTTGCAGTCTAAATGGAAGGCAGTTGTAAAGTTTCATTGGATGGTGAATTATTAAACGCAAAAGCGAGTGCCTCGAAATGCTTTGTTGGCCTTGTTTTCGCCCAACAATCCTTAGAAACTCAATCTCATATATATACATTTGGGATTGCTGTGTTTCATAGAGATTTCGGAAATTCCCCAACACTCTCAAACCCTTCGCCCAACGAGCACCTGCATTCAGGATGATGCCACTTAAATTTGCCTAATTTTTGTGTGAAACAAAGTGTGCAAAGAATGAATTTCTTCCCGTAACCGACATTCCTGGGCGTCGCCTTAAATCACTCCAAATCGGATGTATCGGATAATGACTTTAGGCAAGCTGGTGGGAGCAGGAGCAGGAGCAGGAGCAGGCGAGCGACTTTATTTATCATCTTCCGCCGTTGCATCCGGACTCTTGTCCGGGCTCAAAGTCTTTGGCTAACACCATTAGCGGGCTTTAAGTTTTCCAACGATGCGTGCAGCAATGTTCGTGGTGCTGTGCTTTCACACAAAAGCGGGTAGGGAAAATGGGGGAAAAAAGCGGAGAAAATGGGGCTCCCGAGTTTACTGGAGCAACAGACGACACGCGGACTCCCCCGCATCACCCATCATGATGATGACGATGCGGCTGCTGCTGCTGTTGCTGCTGCTGCTGCACTCGCGTTCCAAGCGCTCAAGGAGAAATCCTTTCACACGCAAAAAATGGGTGACGAATGCGGGGGGATGCCCCAGAATTGGGTGACAAAAAGGGGGCCAACAGCGGCGGGTAGGGGACGAAAGGATTGACACATGGCGCCCGAGTTGACGACAAAAATGAAGAGATACACCAGGAAAAAAGCATTACCTAAGGCTATCGTGGCTTTAAATCAAATTAATGGGTTTCCTGCAGGTGAAGTTGGTTGGGGGAAAGTCTGGTTTCATAAGCTAAACATTTGGATTTTCAAATCAACGAGACCGGTTTTATTTTAGATTATATATCTCTAGGGGCTACTGAATATATACCCGTATTTGAAGTGTATACATAATAGCAATGCTTTAAAGGTGTTTCAAAATCGACATAATACTCCCAATTATTTTTCATGTGCCTGATTTTTTTCTTCGATTTGGGGAAAGGCGGGGGCCCAGGGTAATAGGGGCATGATGGGGAGGAGGTAACGTTTATTGTCTCTGCGGGACCTTGGGGCACAAATTAATTTAAAGTTGACGTTGTCAACTATGCAACGATTTCCCAAAATTGAAGGCAACCGCGTGCTGAGCGCTGCCGCCCCCCGGCAAGACTCCCTTTCCGCTTTTTTTCCTCAAAGGGGGGCAGGGGCGGCCTTTTTTGGGGGCCTTTTGTTTTTGTGGTGTACAGAAAAGCAAATAACGTTTCCTAGCTCGGTGTTTTTGTGTGTCCCATGGAGGTTGGTACGGCAAGTGTTTTGGGACAAATCGTAGCATAATTCTAGGCACAGAACCAGGCAGAGAGCGGCAGAGAGTGGGCAAGGTATGGAAGGGGCAGCGGCAGCGGCAGGGAGGGTTGCGGGGGAGCGAGCGGAAGGACACGAGGCTGTCAAACAAATGTGTGATTAGATTAATTAAAATTTAAGTAAAAAGCAACTTGGACACAATAGGAGAGCGGTACAAAAGAGCGTAGAGGGGGTGCAGGGTGCAGGGTGCCGGGAGCAGGGAGAGCCGCGTGCTTTCTGTTTATTGTTCGCGTACGCATACATACATACAGTACAAACACCAATGCAAAACTCACCGCGGCCCCAAAAAAAAGACGTCCTCTGTGCGCTCTGTGTGTGTGTGTGTGTGTGTGTGTGTGTTATATTGCTTGGCGCCGTGCTACAATCTCCCCTAGTTTTTTGACCTTATTAATTTTGCATCATTTAAGCACACGAAAAAAATGAAGGGGATTCTTGCTTCTATATTTTTTTTTTTTTGATGCTCACTTTAGTTATCGGCTGGCGCACACTCACACACACGCACACGACCGACGCGCTCGCTCTCGCTCCCACACTCGCTCTCACTCTCTCTCTCTCTCTCTCTCTCTCTCTCTCTGTCTCGCTCGCTCTTTCACTCGCACGGGCACCGCACCGTTTACCGTTAGACTGCACGCACGCAGCGCCAGCGTCGAACTGCGGGCAGGGAAAGCCCCAAAAAGTATGCTACCGCTTGGTCGGTCGGCAGGCGGCAACGAAAGCTTCGGCATTTTTCGGGCTCGGGGCGCAAAAGCTTCGCCGCTGCGGCTTCTGTCGCACGCTTCGCTATTCCTACGAAAACCGACACACAGGCAAAGGCAAAGTAGAAAAAAAGGACGAAGGCGTGCCGGCGGGCCGGAAAGCTCGACAGCCGTCGCTTGACGGCGGACTCAGCTGTGGCCTGCGAAGCTTCAAGAGTCAACTTGCCATGTACACGAATCCTGCCACACCAGCGGGCATATAAACTATAACACCATCCGAAGGGATAGTAATTATTATTTAGAATTTTTATTTTTTTTTCGATGAATTATTATTCATGGATGAATTGTCAAGTCTGTTGCGTCATAAATGAAATTAGCATTTGAGCATTTGAGGATATTAGATCCCTAAATATTACATGTCATAACACTACAAATCCGTTCAACATTGAAATCTAACCATAACCCATGTTGCATAATTTGTTTTTGGTATAACATTTAAATATAAAACACGTTGATCAGCCAACTTAATGGATATAAACCGTTGAGCATAGAAAAAATTAACATGTTAACATGAATACATTTACAGGATTTTATAGTAATGTAAAATTACTCTTCAGGACTCGTGAGATATAGCATCCTCTTGTCCAGAGATCACCGGAGTGTCGTCGCTTCAGTCTTCTTCGATTATTTTATTTATAAGCCTCATCCACTAAAGATTACTAGCCACACTCCCAGCATCACTATTGAAAGACTGGCATTCAACCATTACCAATTATTGGTAATTGAAATCATTGTGAATTTGCACTTTATTCAAACAATTGATTGAAACTTTAGAGTAATTGCCAATTGGATTGCCTGAAATCCATTTGAGGGCAGCCATTTATGGTTTAATTATATTTACAATAAGATTATTGTTGCTTTTACAGATGGCTTTTCAAATGAAGTGGTTTCTAGGCCTTCTCCCCGCACTGTGCCTCCCCTGCCTCCCCTTGTATTTGGGCACGCCGGATGCTTTGCATGTTTCGCGCTCGCTCTTGGGCTGCGGTGTAGCCATCCCTGTTGCACTCGATGGAGGCTTTGGGGCTACGCCACTGGCCAAATGACATTATTTGGCCCAGAGCCGTGGCCTTAGCGTGTGCGGGGGCGGTAGCGGTAGCAGTGCGGCTGGCGGTCTGAGGGTCTGAGGGTGTACTTCACATTTGATGCGGAGGATGCGTGCCAAAATATTTTCCAACGCATGCCAACCTCACCGTTTTTTTGGTGTTTTTGTTATTTTGCTTCTATTGTTTTTCAGCCAGCGATCCTTGCGGCGCGTGTCTGGGATATTGCTCCCAATTTTTGCTTGTTGTTTTTGGCCTTCACTGTTGTTTGTCGTTTAAGGTTCATTTTGTTTATTAGCCAAAAGCGTTTGGCCTGACTGCCAGCCTTTTAAGTGGCCATTTGCATGATTGCGGCATACATCTCATACCCAACTTGGATTTTCCCTTAATTTCGAACCCCCCGACACCGCGCCCCCCCCCCCCGCCACACACGAACACCCACCCACACACAAGCCGGGAAATTAATATTTTGAGAGCGGAAAGCTTTCGCCAAGCTTACAGCGCCCTGGAACGCTTTAGTTGATTCCATGTTTTGGTTAATTAATTTAAGTCCTGCATTATGTGCATATGACAAGATCCCGCGCACATGTGCCACAGTGCCCGCCCGCCAAGCGGGACAGTGCAGGATGTAAGGAGTCCTCTACAATGTGAGGTTACACCCGTATGTAATGCTCTGTGTTTTTATCCAAACATTACTTTGAGATAAGCAATTTGGAAGAAATAGCTAAGTAAATTTAATAGTTTCATTGATGGGATTTAACTTTAGGACAGTGGAGGGCACAGATTTTCAACTTGGGAGCCGGTCAAAAAAGAAAACCAAAGGGTGTCCGTCCGATTTTTTATTGTTTGTGTAATTTCACACATTCCCTTTTCACCGTCAACTTTGGATGACGTGCTCATGTCGATTCCCTTTTGTTCGAGACATTCACAGCTTTTTGTTTTTTGTGAGCACAGGGAGCTGAATAGCTAAGTGCTGCCCACCGCTGCTTTAGGAGAATCCGTTTTAGAAAATTAACGTTATTGGCAAGTTAAATAAGCCTGATCTTCCTCGAAATATATTATCTACTTTGCTCATAACACGAGTATACCAGGCTAACAAAAGATCTAGTGAAGCCTATTTATTCTTTGGCAAACCTGAAACACCTGGGGTGTTCACTGTACTCGGCGAGTATATGCATACTTGTACTAAAGCAAAGCAAGGCGTTTGGGTATATAGGCTAAAGGACACTCACCGTTGCAGGACCTCCAGGCGGATGCTGTTGCTGCTGCTGGTGCGGCTGCTGCTGCTGTTGCTGCTGTTGCTGTTGCTGTGCATTTGTCGTGGCATTGTCCTCGAATGACTTTTCGAACGATGCAATTGGCGCTGGGCCAAGTCTTTTTTGCCGGCGCCCATCCATTCCGTAACTGTAACCGTTCCAGTAACCGTTACCGCTACCGCTTTTCCGACCCTCGTGCCGCTCGCTTCTGGTTTTTCATTCACCCAACAGCATGGCAGGGAAGTTCCTTTAAATGGAGCACAAGGATATGGAACGAGCGACAGAGAGAGAGACGAAAATAAATATATGTGCAAGTGTATATAAAATATATATGAAAAAGAACCAGGGGCAGGCGGGGAGGGGCGCATATTAGAAGGCCATTGGCACGGCACGATTTCTTTCTTGGCTCGGCTTTTCATAATTGCCAAAGGCAACTACAATGGACTGAACAAAATCAGAATGGCATAGCAAACACTTCAAAATGTTATGGGTATTTTGTGGAGAATTTAAGGTACTTTAATGTAAAACTATATAACTTTATTTGACCTGGTTTAAAGGCTCTTAAAACATACATTTCTATAATAAAGGCTCGTCCATGAGGTCACAACTTTTAACGATAAATTGGGCCTTGAAACTTTGAATGACCCAGAACTCATAGGTACTCCTTAAACTCTAGTTTCAATCAGATTTCTTTACTATCTGTAACTTGAATGTGTCAGGAACTGTAATTGTAATATTTTGATTATAATGACGATTCTATGGTTCCATTTTAGCCAACTTGAGTGGACCTTTGTTTTGCAGTGGAGTAAAACGGCTGCAATCACATATCACTTGGCTTCCACTGTTGCCGTGGCCCCATCAATCATTGGGGAATCATTTGGAAGGAAAATGAGGAGAAATAATATGAGTGTGTGGTTATAGGCGGGCCGGGTGGACCGGGTGGCCCGGGCGGTGGCCGGGCGGTGGCCGGGTAAGCAGTTACTCGCAGCAGGCTCGTGTATCTGCATTGGCGGGCAAATTATTCGCCAGGGGGGTCGGGGGGCGGCGGGCAAAAGGAAATAATGGGAGGCCAAGAGCCTGGAAGGATTTTTGTGGCGGGGACGGGCATAGCCCTCTATGCCGTGCCAACGGTTCATTGAACCGAAGGGCAGCCGCAAGCGAACCGGAAGTGAAATAATAACATCAACAATTGATGAATATTTAAAGGGCTGCCTGCCACAGGGCCTGCGTCCAGGCAAAGAAATAAATACCCCATTTACCATAACGCGGTGTCATTGTCATTCGATTACCCAACATCGCTTGTCGCCTAGCGATTCCATTTTTTTAAGCGCATATAGTATACTTGGTATTATATTTAGCAGGCAGCTTTATGCTTTATGGCCCGTTTGTATGGGCAAACAAATTTTAATCCCAATATTACAGAGAAGCAATCAATTCAGTGCCCAGACCGAATTGTGTCACTCAGATGACGTCGTCCCCCAAAGCAAATATCAATGAAAATCTGCCCATCCATGACTTCATCCTCGAATCCTCAGTTCCCTGTGCTCCTTGTCCTGTGAAACTTTAAGCCCGTCCAGCTTTAAAACAATGTGAAGGGCCAACAAAATTGTTCGACTTGGCTGAAAGTTGCTTGTGTGATGGTTTTCCTGGCATGTAACTGCTTGCATGCTCGGCATACAGTTTATAATCCCAGAAAATTTGGAGCTACCTCTGGTTTTAAGCCACGTCTTACGGAAACACAAATTTGCTCGTACTCGTACACTCTCCCGAAAACGAAAAATGAACAAAAAAAAAGGATGAAATTCAACATAAAACTGGAGCATCCTCGAAACACACACACGCACTCTGACGCAAACCCGATTATTGCAGCTGTCTGAAACAAACTTTTTTTTCGGCCCGGGAATTTTATTCTGCAGTTTTCCCTCGTTATTGGAGAGGCACAACAATTTTTTAAAAATAAAAAAACGAATGTAGAAAAACAGGAGAGGGTCCTGCAGGGACGCTTGCATGTACATACGTATATTGATTGCACCATCCGTTCGACTGGGAGCTTGAAGCCGAAATGATTTCGGTGCATTATTCATACCACTCGCATGCCAGTGTACATAAGCACATGCGTTTCGAACATACTCGTACTATACGTATACTATATGTACATATATGCCAAGTCGGACACACAGTCTTGTACATACGTATTCCGAATCCGAATCCGAATCGGAGCGGAATGGCAATTGTTTGATGTTTGTCTAAGCAAATGACGGACGACGCCAGCGCCAATGACGACCCTGAACTATTTGAGCGGCTCCAATCAGAAAGTCCTTGCCAACACAGTCGCTGAATTATTCACTTCAACTTTCAGTTGCTAACTAAATAATCGCAGCGACATCCTTGGCGCAAGCACGCCCCCAATGAATCCACGCTGGTGCCTCCGAATCAGTGGCCAAGTGCCAAACGGATTTGTGCTATATAACCGGAAATAACAGGGGTATATTGAATTCCTACGAATGTATGTAACAGGGGAAAGTAGGAATTCATGTCCGTCTAGATCTTGGGGGTTATAAAAGATAGACAACAAATAATTTTAAGCTCAGATTTAAGTGGTACCAGTTCAGCTCAAGTTTGCTTTCAAAATCGGCTGCACCCCCGCAAAACGCAAACTTCTGTGTCGTCCACAATTTTCATGTGAGAAACACTTTATTCGCATATGATATTGGTAGAATACATATCTATTCGTGTTGCCAAAATCAGGCAGTTACGGCGATGCATGCCCGGGAAAATGGCAAAAATGTGTTGCGCCCACAAGCTTCTCCATAGAAACATATCGCGCACTTCTCGTACACACGCACTCAAGGTGAAAACTGGTGAAATCTGAGAACCAGGTATTTACAGTCGAGCTATAAAGTTTCCTACTTATTTCCTATTTGTCGGGGGGGGCAGGGGACGGGCTTATGCCCGACACAACTTGGAAAATTCTCCTAAAAAAATGACACTGGCTTGCAACCTGTTTTTGCCCCAGAAAGGTAAACATATTTGTTTGTGTTTTCGCAGGAAAATCTGAATTTAAGCCCCGGATTAAAACGTACCTTTTTGGCTCTGGCTCTCAGATATAAAAGCCATTCGCCCATCGAATGGAATTTACAATCAAATGGAGTTTTCAATGTTCATAGATGAAAAAATGTTACATTTTTTGCACACCCGGCTGACCTGACGTATACATAATTGTTGAAAAATATTTTCACAACAAGCGTTTTGCCCATTAATTAAGGGGCTTCTGCCGATAGTTAAGCCCTTGTTGCCATAAGAATTTGAATTTCGCCCTACAGGCCACTCATGGAGCACATTTCATTGATGGCATTCCATTTAGATTGAGTATTCAGTATTTATAGACCGTGTCTGTCATTGGCTTGGCCCCCAGGCATGGAGGTAGTTTTAATAAACTTGTCAGCACCCCCTCGTTGGGCGTCGCAGCCTTGATGGAAGACTCATCGCCACCGCCCACCGATTGACCTTCTGCGACGCCAAGGGTCTAAATTTAAAACGTTTAGCGGCAATTTTTTATAATTTGCCCATAGATGCGATGCAGGCGGTGGTGAATACGAATGAGTGCGCCCATCGGTGTTACGAGTGGAGCTTGTATGCGGTATGCGGTGGCATGTGCCAGGATTTTAAAAGGATTATGCCTGCAAATGTGCGCAGACAAACGGCAAACTAATTAATAAGCACGCATTAGGGGGGATGGCTTATGGGAGTCCTGAAAGCACCATTAAATGGCAACCCATTAGCTGTCCATAAATTATTATTTCATAAAAATTGTGCCGGTGCTGGTGCTGGTGCTGGTGCTGCGAAAATATGATTTTCTCTAATTAGATTTTAATCAGTGCGGCTATTGAATTATTGGTGTAATTAGTGGAAATTCACAATGCACTCGGATTGCAAATCGAATTTCGCTGTCATGGCTTGCAAATTAGATGGCAACAACAATGCCAAACCGAACATCAATTCGATGGAAATCTCGACGGGTGTCGGAAACTTTATTGTCCTTTAACTGACATCCTTGCCACTCGCCGCTCGACGCTCGCCGCTTGCCGCTTGCCATCCAGCTTCTGGAGCATCGAAAATCGATAGACGAAAGACGCTAAGGCGACAGGGATGTCAGCACAAGCGCCGAACTTTGGCGAACAGCTTAAAGAACCATTCCACCACCCCCCCTCCAGCCGTCCACCCCGTCGGCAATGCCATAAACTTTTCCCCAAGACACTAAACTATGGGCAGGAAAAATGGTTCATGGAGCTGGAATAACTTGGCCCGAGCGTTAAACACAAATTTGCAAGTCTGTGCCGGGACATTTTGGGCCCGCTTCCATTTCAATAACTTTGCCAGTTTGCCAGTTTGCCAGTTTCGGGCCGAGCAAAACTGTAGAGCCCTTGCAGATCTGCGCGCCAACTCAAGTTGCCAATCGTTGGCCGTAAATGGCTAAATGGTGGAAATGTCTGAGATCCCACAAGGCAGGAAGGGGGCCATGACGAGCCTCCCTGCACAGTGCCCCCAATGACATTGGCGGTGTCTGATGGCTGTCGCAGGGGGTCATAGGGTATCGCAGGAGATGGAGACGGAGACGGAGACGGAGACGCTGGGCGATGTCGCCGCCCGCCGTTGTGGCAGAAATACCCGCTACCCGCTGGGAGCGAGGGGGCGGGCTCAGCAGGCGGCAAAAAGACATTTCATTGACCTCATAAATTGTCCAAGAAAGGGCGCACCATGAAAAAAAGGGGGGACCGGGACCGGGTACTGTAGCCGCAATCCCCAAAAATGGGAATCCACAACAGAAACGGCGGCCATTTAGTGGGCCACTGAGAAAAACACATTCAAACTTTTCCATGGCCATGTAAGCACTCGAAAGCCACAAGCTTGCCGTCACGGCTTCACCTGAAATAACATTTTTGAAATGGAAACTGCAGATGTAATCGACAAGCACTTGCGAAGGCTTTACAGTGAAATATACTCGTAGTATGTACTTTCGAGGGGGCACCCACGAAAAGCCGTGAAAATCCCCGGCATATCAAAGCAGAGAAACTTTGAGCAAACAAACTGGCAACACGCATTGTTCAGTATCTATTGATTGATCAGTTTTTTGTTTGCTGTGTGAAAAAACAAACAGTTGAGCAATAACTAAAAATACAACAAGAGCAAAGTTATTAATGCCTGCTCGTTGCTCATCGTTTCAGGCTAAACTGTTTGTCATTGTGGTTGGGTGGTTGGGTGGTTTGGTGGGTGGCTGGCGGGGTGGCAAGCTAGTGCCGCCGGAAGGAAGGCAGGTGAATATGGCCTGGCCAAGAAACCGGGCATGGCGATGAGAGCTGACGGGGGAGCTGGCGGAAGGCCAGACGGCGATTGGAACAGCTTCGATGAGGATGTTAAATGGACGTGCATATATGCAAAGGATGTGGCTTTGCCGAGGATTAAGGTGAAAGCGCAAGGAGCTGGTGCTGGTGTGGGCGCCTGATAGAGATAGACGAGCAGACAGGCGAGTGCAAATCCTGGCAGCTGACAGTAGAGCAAAGTGGGAAGCAAAAGGATTAAATTGCAGGCTCTACAAAGGTGTATGTAGTATATGTATGTATCTGTGGCAAGCTCTAAATGCATTCTTGTGCACCCAACTACCTGCTTTGTTATTCAAATGTATAGTATTCTGAGGGAACTTGAATACGTCTTTACGTACTACACTCTGTTGGTTAACAAATTACAGGATTTTCTCTGAATACCAATCAAATAATTGCATTGAAAATTACGCATTCGACCCGTATACCGCTTAGAGACATCTTGAAACACAGGCAATATCATAACCAGTCGAGACATCACAATAAATCTTTGGTGGTTGCTCTAAAGGCTAGGAATTTTTTAACATTTTCTAGAAGATCTTAATAATAACCAAATATTTGTATTGCAAATTACGCATTCGACTCGTACACCGCTTGAAGACACCTTAAAACACAAGGAATATCATAAGCCTTTGAGACATCACAATTATTCTTTTGTGGTTGTTGTAAAGATTAAGAATTTTTAAACATTTCCTAGAAGATTTAATACCAACCACATATTAGCATTGAATATTACGCATACGACCCGTATACCCCTTCGAGACATCCCAATTATTCTTTAGTGAGCTGGATTGGCTTGCTCAAAATGCGGATTACAGGCCCACTGTACGGCTTACACCGGCGCTTGTTGGATTCTTATCAGAGCCAAGTCAAAGGGACAGGATGCCAGAAAGCGGGCCAGGGAGCGGGCGCTCGGAGCGGGGCACGGCAAAGCAGAAATGGCAAAATGGAAACAAAATGCCGCCTTTGATCGCTTGGCTTTTGATAAGCGTCAATGACACCGCTGGAAGGAGCGAGCAGGGGGTCCAAAGTGGAGAAGCTTGCTTGCTGCTGGCACTAAATCAGGGCTGGCCCTCGCCCTCGCTCATAATACCCAGCACAAGGGTATATTGAATTCGCACGGATGTATGTATCAGAAGGAAGGAAGCTTTTCTTGATTAGCCGCAACAGGCGAGTGGATCTAGCCATGTCCGTTTGTCCGTTCGTCCGTATAACCACCTTGATCTTGGACACTTCTCCGTAGAAACATGCCACGCACTTCCTTTCACAAACACAAGTTACGAAAATTTGTTGCGCCCACGATTTTCATGCTATAATAGAGGAAAAACTTGGTTTTTTCAAATCCACAAAGTTTCCCAAGGCCCTGATAATCAGGTGGAAACTGGTAACCAGGTATTTACAGTCGAGACAATCGACCATAATCGCTCTGACTCGTTATGCATTGTAGCCGAACGGCGGGCGGGCGGGTAATCGAGTCTAGCTGACTCATTCAAACTTGTCTGTCGCCCGGAATGTAGGCCAAAGTGGCGCGGGGGTAGTGCGGAACAGGTGACTGCTCTTTGTCTGGAAGGCCCCGAAAGTGGAGCAGCAGCGACAAGAGCGATGCTGACCAGCCGTACACAGTGAGAATCAAAAGCCCTTTGCCAGTCGAGCCCGGCGGCGGTAAAGTTTCATTGTTTTTCCGGGTGTGCCAAATGCGATTAGACTGCAGTAGTGGCAGGAAAATGACTTCTCGAAAGGCAAAACGGCGAAAACCCAAGGCAATAATGTGGCAAGAAACGAGAATCCGAATCCAGCGAAGAGCCCAGAGAATTAGCATGCAATAACAATGAGTGCGGGTGCGGGTGCGGGTGCGAGAGACGCCAGGCCATGACTAATATGGGGCTTGTTTCCCTTTTGGGGGTAGTTCAAAGCACTCCCCCACATTTGTTCCCTTACTTTTATGTGCTTTCCCTCCATCTTTTTTCTTGGTTTTTCCCTTTTTTGCCATTGTTGGTGTAATAGTGTAATAGCGTGCCGATTGGCGGCAGCTTGTAGGTGTTAAGTAATGGCACACATACCACGGGTTAAGGGTGCTTCCCGGGGCCCAAGGTGGGGAGGGACGGGAGGGCATTAGGGTTACTCGCTGAGGTCGCCAATTATCGGAACAGCAAGCCCACAAAAAACCCCTTCTAATTAGGGATTATTGGTCAGCAGAGCGCAGACAGTGCTTATTGACTTGGCCACTCCGACGGTGGTCGGGAAACTGATTAAAACTAGCTCTCGGCGGAATGCTGAGCATAGTTTTGCTTGAGAGTTTTCCCCGGGAAACCGGATCGAGGAACTTTGCAATTCCTTTACCGGCAACATAAACAAATACCAGGCTCCAGGGCAGCCGGCTGCCTGGTAACAAGCTTTTGCAGCCGTAAATTCCACCTTACATAATTGAACCCGGCGCTAGCCGGAACACACACACCACACAGGACATGCCAGGAGCACACATAACTAATTGGTTTTCGCACAAGCAACAGACTGCAGTTGGGATTCATTGCATACTTTGCGGAGTTTCGCTGGAAACGCCTGTCGGCACACTCGAAAAAAAAACAACAGAAGCTGCAAAGCAGCCGCCGGGCTGTTTGTTGATTTTGGTGGATGATTGCCAAAGTCGGAGTATTTGGCCAACACCGGAGGTCGGGAGTCCGAGTAGTTTTCGCTGTCTGCTGCCCCGATTGCCAGGCAATTCGATTAGACGCGTTAAGTTAAACCGTTCACGGCGCCAAGCGAACGCCAACTGAACTTATCAGTCACTCAACTGAGCAGCTCGGGCAACTCAACAACTACAACTACAACTACAGCTACAACTATAGCTGCACCACTACAACCACACTGGCACAATGGGAAATTTCACCGCATTTCGGGAAGCCATTTCTTTGGCACTCGTTGGTGGATTCCACAATGGATATTTGTCCACGAGCAGTTACCAGGAGCATGAAAGAGTTGCATACTACGAGTATATTTAATAAGCTAACAAATGTTTCTCTTTACAAATTATTTGCATTTTATGTATGAAACAGTTGGATGTTTTCTTTAAGCCCAGTTTAAATAGATATAGTTTGAAAATATTCAATAAAACAAGCAAATTTAACAGTTCACGCAGGATCAAACTTTTTATTTTCAATGTTACACGCTCTAAAAAATAAAACAGCATCGATTAATAGTAGAAAACCTTAACTATGAGTGCACATTTATATATATATTCCTTCTTTCAAAATCAATGCAAATATACATAAGTCTTAATGAATTGGATTTATTGACTAGTAAAATATTATTTTCGATATGCAGCGCAACAGCTTTAGCTATTGGCAGTATTATAAAATTAAAATGTTCCTAATTTTTATTCTTTTGAATTTATTTTTTGTTAGAACAACTGTCAAAGTTTCCCATGGTGCAGCTGGGTGGTTGTGAGGGTGTTGCGACGACAACGAGCATACAACAACAACATGTTGGACCTCGCACACACACAAACAGGAGCCGAAAGGAAGTACAGTAGTGGCTGCCTGTTTCCGGTTCGAGTGTATTTTACGGGGGAACGATTCGAAAACAATACTTACGTGCGTTCGAAGTTGTACGGTTCTCTGAAATGTCTTGAACAACAAAGACAACGCTTTCCGGGGAAGAGGAATAACCGGAACTCAGGCAGCCTGCTTTAAATTAATTTTCATGGCTAGGCAAATCACTGTCATCAATGTTGCTTGATTAAAATAAGGGGAAGATTCTGCTGAAGTAGGCTGCAGGGCTTATAGAAGGTATTTACAAAGAGTTAAGTACGAAAAGATTCATTTAAAATCACCAGCAAGTGTTTAGAAATCTTCAGAAATCTTGTAAACTTTGAAACAGAACCAATTTCCAGGGCGTTCCCAGGAAATGACAACATCTCATATTGGAGATTCGTTTCAAGGGATTAAATGGCCCATAAACATTGGAAATTTAATTGGAAATAAGAGAAGACAAGTTAGGGAATCCTATATGATTATTACATATGTGTTGTGCAGATGAGGCACCACTGTACACCGACACACAGAGAGAAGTACAACGCCGAGCTCGGACTATTGTTGACTGCACATTTCGTTTATTGCCTCTGCCTGGGCTTCTGTTTTTGCTGCCACTTCTTCGCCTGCTCCGCTCCGCCCCAGCCTCTGTCCCTCCCTCTTCGGGCTCCTGCTCTTCCGGCAGAAATAGAAGAACAAGAGGAAGCCAGGACGAGGACGGGGACGAGGACAAGGACCAGGAGGAGGAGCAGGAGGCGGAGGTGGAGCACAGAAGGCTGTAGGATATCCTCGGGCAAAGGAACTGCAGGCCGCAGTGCCGAGAGTGCAGCGTAAGCTTTTGAGCTTGGGCATGTTAATGGGGTCACCCCGCCCACAAAAGACGCCCACAGCGCCGCCCCCACATACACGCCCCCTCCCCACCTCCCCTCAGGGCTGCGATTGTTGTGGCAAAATGCAAAATTGATCAATTTGGGTGTCGGGCGTCCCCCACACTGCGCTGCTCTCCTTTTCAACTTGTTTTTTTCCCTTTGTTGGTTGTATTTTGCCCATCAAGTGCAAATATGTATAATTTATGCCCACTACAATGGACATGAATGGACCGAGCGAGCTGGGTAGCTGGGGAAAAAGCCCCTTGATTTTGTTAGCAGTCATAATGCAATTGAAGTTGAAGGGTTGCCCACTGGTCCTCCTCCAATGGTAGATTGAGGGTGCTCCTCGTCATTGCGAGTGGATCGAAAGGGATTCAACAACACCTTGGCCTGTGCAAACGCCAGTGGAGTATTTGTCAGGTTTCGGCAACGTTTCTATTTTGAACCATTAAAGATTCTCCATCCAAACAGCTAGTTGGTTTTTAAAGCCGTTTTCTAGGTAAAATCAAACAAAAATTTGTATATTGGATTGTGTATACCCTAAAGCAAGGGTAGCCATTGGTTGCATCAAGGCCTTTGGATGGTGCCGCCCCTGCCCGTCACAGGTTGCCACACCCACCGTACCGCTCCCGCACTGCCATCGTTCATGCCTTCCCAGCCCAACCGGGCCATCCCCCACAAAAGCCGGAGCTGGCACATAATTCGATTACCATACATGCAATCGCATGCAGTGCACGTCGGACTTGGGATAACAGAGTGGGTCCCACAGCTCCCGGCACCACCCAAAAGGCAGGCAGAGACCCAAAATGGGAGTGCCACGCACCGCACCACTCTGATGGATGAGTCGCAGCCTTAAGTGGCGTTAAATCGGGGGATGCCAGGAAGACATGTCTGCCTGTCTGCATATAAACGCATGCAGTGAGAGAAAAAGTTACCCCAAAGAGCAGGCCGCTTTCGGCTAAACCCAAAATCAGTCATTCATGAGCAATAGGTCTTTGGCAGTCCTTTTGTGTTGACCATGATCATCTGTTCATGTGTCCTTTGCTGTGGGTCGTTACAAATCTCAGTGGCTGTAGTATCTCTAAATATGAGCTATAAAGCTCAAAACCCACACAATCCATTATATGAGACTACATATCCCAATATATAGTGTCCACCCTTATTAACTTAAACCTATATACATCGAAGCAGTAACCATTGTGTTTATTAAGGAGGTTTTACGCAGTGTGAGTGGGGGTTGTGTTCTTTACAAGAGTTTGAAAGTGGTAAAGTTATAAGCATTTATATATGGCCAAGTACATGCGGTATATGTTAAATGCCATGCTGCTGTGCCATAATATAAGCTCGCCGATGTCCATTTCTGTAACTGTAGCCTTTAAGAAAAATATGTAATTGTTTAATGAAAGGCAGCTGAACGCTTTGAGTAAGTTGATCGCGGCATTATCGCATACAATACTTAAAAACTGCAGATAAAGTTGATATAATAAGATTCTCAATACCCAATTATACGAGTATCCGGTAAGGTCGTCAATTTTATAAATATATAAAAAATTGCTCATGATGAGCACAATATGTTCCACCACCATAAACAGATCCACCTCCTTCCCGTGGTCAGCCGGTTCTAGGCGATGATTAAACAAAACAGGGAGTTCCCTCATTAGAGGGCTTACACAAACCCAAAGCGGGCGTCCATGCTCACCCCCTTGTCGGCGGTCCAGGTCCAAGTTGTCCCGCATGTCGTCAAGCTCCATCGCAAATCCAGTAAAATCACAAATCGAGGAAAATATATCGACCGGCTATTTAAAGGAACTGAGCTAACGAACAAACCTATATCGGCTTAAAAGTATAGACGTTTCGTTGGGACGCTTGCTTGGTTCAAAAAAGTAGAAACGATGTAGTCGAGATTTCCCGACAACGGGCTACCATGACAAAAAATTGTTTGTGTGTGGAAAGCGAAAAGAATTACACCTTTAGCTTTTACCATGTCCGTGAACGACGTGTTCATACATACAGACGGATATGACTATATCAGCTGATCAAGAAGTCTCTTGGATGACTTCCAGCGAAGGAGAAAGTCTATTCCCCGATCTCGATCGCCTTGGTCTTTAGGCATGGTGCAGGATATCGCTTGGATGCACTGCTCCAGGCCAGATGGACGATAATTTCCTTAGATGACTTCAGGCGCAAGTTACAAGTCGAGTCCGTTTGGCGCGAGCCGGGTCCAAAAGGCGGGAGATGACGTGAGAGGCAGCAATGATCCGTCATATTCCAGTAGATCGTTGGCGGGCAGGTGGGGCGGATCCGATGCTGGAGATGCGAGCTCGTCCAGGAAATATGCGCTCAAGTCGTGACTGGCGATGGTGACTAAAGGGGGTGAAACTAGAGGGGATGGTACTAGAGGGGAGGGGACTAGAAGGGAGGGGACTAGAGGGGAGGGGACTATAGGGGAGGGGACTAGAGGGGGAGGAACTGGAGGGGCGGGAATAGGAGGGCAGAGCTAGATGGG
>JAJJHQ010002179.1:134554-189081 GCA_021223825.1 Drosophila ironensis
AAAAAAAAAAAAAATATTCAGAAAATTCAGAAAAACAAAAAAAAGAGGTCAGGTGCATTGTCCCATCGATATAGCCCATATAAATAAAATTAAAAAAAAATATATATTAAAAAGAAACAGTTAGCTCGACCCAGTAGTTGACGGGACGAGCTACAAACGTCGACTAACGAAAGCAACCCCAGTTCGTACAAGGAAACCTTAGAGATGTCAAATGTTCAATTTGTACATGGTTGTGTATTTGACACGGTTGCTGCTCTACACCCAGTGTGACCGCATCGCACAGGCGTTGCCCGAGCTGGGCTGTCAAAAACAAGCAGTCGCCAGTCCGGCCACACTCGCACGTATATCCGATGGTGGAGCAAATCACAACCGAGGATAATAGGAATCCGATTGCAAAATGATCTGTCGCCTGTGTCTGAACGCCCTGGACGAGCAGAACGCGGTGCTGCTGTTCGGGGGCGGGGCCACCGAGGCGTCAGCCACAGGCACAGCCACAGCCCCAGCAGGCGAGACCGCCGAGGCCGAGGCGAACGGCGCGATGCCGGAAAGCTACCTGGTCCAACTGATCTCCATTCACCTGTATCTCTGCGTAAGTCCCGCCTCCCAGGCTCTAAGCGCCACGGACTAACCTATCGTTATCGTTGGCAGCTCTCCCGCGACGATGCCATCTCCACATGCATATGCTCCGAGTGCTGCGCCCAGCTGGAGAGCTTCCACAACTTCTGGAAGCTGGTGGAGCTGAAGCAGACGACGCTGTGCAGCCAGTTCCTGGAGATCGACTGCGACGTCAACTGGTCCGAGGAGCCCGACGAGTCGCCCGAAGCCGCGCTCCCCTTTGCCGTGCCGGAGTCCAAAGCGACAGTGGCGCCCGCAGCGGCGGTGGCAGTGCCCGCGGCGCACAAGTTTCCCTGCATGTTCTGCGAGAAGTCGTTCAAGATGCGACGCTACCTGGAGGAGCACATAGCCACGCACACCGGCGACCGGCCCATCCCCTGCCCCTACTGCGAGATGGCCTTCCGCTGTCGCTCGAATATGTACACGCACGTCAAGAGCAAGCACACCACCCAGTGGCAGAAGGCGCGCGAGGAGCGGGACGCGGCCAAGACACAGCACCAGACCACACAGGAGATCAAGGTGGAGGCGTCCGAGGCGGAGGCGTCGTCTGCGCTCCCACTGCCGCTGCCTCTGCCGCTCCCCCTGCCGCTGTCCGTGATCAAGGGCGAGCCGGGGGGGGCCATCAACCTGAGCGTGGCCAAGACCTCGCCCACGGGCCCAGGACGGGGATCGCGCACCCGCTCCAGCCGCCGCAAAACGCACTCGCCCAAGCGGCTCCACGCCACGGAGGGCAGCGATGCCAGTGGTGATGGGGACGGCGACGGGGACGAGGAGTCGCCCCAGAAGCGGCTCAAGGAGAACGAGCTCATCCTGGCCAACTACAATGCCGTGGCGGCCGCCGTAGTGGCCGCTGCCTCGCTCACAGGAGTCCCCGCCGGGCCAGACCTCGCAGGCACCACGGACAGCCTGCATCAGCGCCTGTGCGCGGGCTTCTTCCATCAGCAACAGCAGCAGCAGCAGCAGGAACAGCTCCTGGCCGGCAGTTCAGGCAGCAGCGCACCCACCTCCACAGCAGCCACAGCCTGCACGATAGCTGGCAATCCGTTTGTGTAAGTCGGGTCCAAAGATGCGCGCTGATCGATGGAAATTTAAAGCATAATTGCCTATTGCCTTGCAGGTCGCCGCCCAGGGAGGCGGACAACAAGCGGGCCCCGGACAAGCGACAGGCGCCAGCACCGCCGCCCATGCAGGTCATCCTACCAGCGCCCCAGCCCGTCATCTGTCCCAACTGCGGCGTCCTGGCCGGGCAGAATCACAGGTGCCTGAGCAAGCCGAAGTACGCCTGCGATGTGTGCGGCAAGAGCTTCAAGATGAAGCGCTACCTCGAGGTGAGTAACCGCCAAGCATTTGTGTAACTTGAGACTTATGAGCCTCGCCCGCAGGAGCACTTTGCCACGCACACGGGCGTCAAGCTGCACACCTGCGCCTTCTGCCCCACGGAGTTTCGGTCCAAGTCGAACATGTACCACCACACCAAGCGCAAGCACAAGGCCGAGTGGGAGCGGTCGCGGGCCAGCCGATCGGCGGCCAAAGAGCAGCGCGTCCAGGAACAGCTCCAGATCCAGCTGCAAATGCAGCTGCAGCTGCCGGGCGGGCCGGCGGCCGTCTAGAATTTCGTGCTACGCCCCGGCCCGTGAGCAATTACAAATCCATCTATTTTTTGCATGTTAGCCATAACGATAACGAATACAGCTGTACTTAACCGACGTTTCGCGTACTCCAGTCCGGCACCTATTGTGTATACTCTTCTCGTTCTCTATAATGCCTTGACCAGTTTTGACTGGATCTGGTTATACAGTAAACATAAAATTGAACAAAATCGTAACTGCTAGTTTTTGTTTTGGGAGATTTTTAAAAACTTATTTGCAAGTGGAAGTATTGGACTGTAATGGCACCGAAGGATGATTCGTAATCCTATGATGTCTAGGTAATCCTACCTGGACAGCCAAGGCATTTAATAAGTGCTAACCCTAACACTTAATGAGGTCTAGACTTAATGATGTCTAGTAGCTGTCGCACTGAGATTTCCACAGAAGCTTTTTTGGGAGCTTAACAGCAAGAGATCCTCCCGCATCGATGTCAATTTCACATTGATTGCTTACACTAGGATGGTCAAAATTGGGGGTATTGGACCGTAATCGGACTGAAGGATAATTCGTAATCCTACGATGGATCCGGACATCCAAGGGACTTAATAGGAGTGCTATTCCTAGGTGTAACATGGAGCTTTTTTGGAGCTTAATAGCAAGAGATCCTCCCGCATCATATGTCAATTTCACATTGATTGCTTACACTTGGATGGTAAAAATGGGAGTATGTGAACGCACTCGGACCTAAGGATAATTCGTAATCCTATGATGAATCTAGACATCCAAGCGACTTAACACGAGTGCTAGCCCTAGGTGTTACATGGAGCTTTTTTTGAGCTTCACCGCAAGAGATCCTCTCGAATAGATATTTAGAGGTTTTATTTCTTTACCAAACGTTTATTATTCCATGTTTGCAGCCATACACATTGTATAAAGTTAAGTTAATAGGCTATAGAACGGCTTGTAGGCTCTGAACCCCGCTGGTGAGGTTTGGAAGTAGTAAAATTCTGGACCTTCACGAATCGGATGTCAATTTTACATTGATCGCTTACACTAGGTTGGAATACAAGGGAGTTTTGAACCCATGAACGGAAGGATGACTCGCAGTGGTATTAGGGATCTGGACAGCCTAGAGACTTAACGAGTGCTAACCCTAGGTCCAACAGAGTGCTTTTTTAGAAGCTTCCACAGCAAGAGATCCTCCCGCATCTGATTCAAATAGAAAGAAATTGATCCTCCCGCAACTGACGATTCAAATAAACATTTAGCGGTTTTATTTTTTAATAAAAGTTTATTATTCCATGATTGCAGCTATACACGTTGTATTAAAGTTAAGTTAATAGGCTATAGAACAGCTTGTTGGCGTGTGAATGGCTATGTTATAGCCCTGAAATGGGATGGGGATGTTTGAAAATTGTAAAATTCTGGACCTTCCCGAATAGGATGTCGATTGAACACTTATTACCTTACACTAGGATGAAAAAAAAATGGGAGTATAGAACCGTAATCGGACCGAGGGATGATTCGTAAACGTACGATGGAACTAGACAACCAATGGACTTAACGAGTGATAACCCTAGGTCTAGTAGCTGCCCCACTGAGATTGGTGCTGCTGCACTGGAGTTGCAGTTGCTGTTGCAGTTGCAGTTGGTGTGTAAACCTACATGTGGCGGAAGATGCGCGGCTGCCGCTCCTCTTCGGGGCCATCCTACGCCGTCCACTTGTTGGGCGCGTGACCCAGTTGCATGCTCGTCGAGGGCACCGAGAACACGAACGACAGGCAGCCGAACCGAAGCAGGGCACCGTGTGCGAGCACCGCGGATCCCTCCCAGGCGCCCGGGACCATGGGCGCCGGCCCGGCGGCTGTACACCGGCAAATGGGCTTCGGCATGGGCGCCAACCTGTGGTGGATAGCAAAGAAAATGCCGTGAGTATGCGAGAAACACAATCATACCGTGCTGTGGGCCTCACTTCTCATCGCTGGGTCGCTTCGTCTCGTACTGGCGCTGAATGTTGCGGCGCTTGTCGAGCAGTTCGTCCACCCGGCGCTTCAGCTCCGCGTCCTCCTGCCGCATCCGCCTGCCGGCGTGCGTGGGGGCGTGCTCCGTCACATCGCACGCGTACAGCTGCCCGTTGACCTCCGTGCCGAACTCCGAGTAGTTGATCAGCTCGAACGACTTGGAGAACTCGTCGTAGAAGATGATCGCGTGCTGCGGCGAGATGCGGCAACAGTAGCCGATGGCCGACAGGTCCACCGTCTCCAGGTGGGCCATCGAGGTGCTGGGCGAGTAGTGGCCCCCGTAGCCGATGTACAGGGTGCGGTAGCGCATGAAAATGGACTGCTCCAGCCCCAAAGGGCTGAACCAGCGGCTGTCCTCGAGCATGTCGCCCAGCGGAGTGATCACCGCCCGCGCCTTCACCTTGCACTGCAGGATCTTCAGTTGCAGGCGGGCGGCCAGCTCGTTGGCCTTCTCGGTGTCGCTGCGTGCACGCGGCACGTAGCTCTCGGCCGCCGCATCGGCAGCAGCTATGGCCGCCGCAGTGGCCAGGGCCGGGTGCAGCGCCATCGCGGGGTCCTCGTCGGCGGCATTGCCGTTCTTCTGGGCCAGAATCGAGGACGTTTCGCTGGTGAAGAGCAGCGAGAAGCGGTTCATGTCCTCCGCCGACAGCTGGCTCTGCAGGCCCGCCGCCTCGTCCCCCGCCCCCGCATTGCCAACGGCCAACTCCCTCAGACGGCGAGTGGCCGTGCGGTTCTTGTATTGCGTGACAATCTCCGGATGCTCCTGGACGAGCTGCTGCAGCCGCTGGTGGGCCAGCTTCTTGATGATGTCCACGTCCAGGTGGTACAGGTCGGCGTCAATGATCCCCGCCTTGCTGTCCTCCGCCTCCTCCTCCTCGAAGCTGGTATCGATCCGCTCGCAACTGGTCTGAACCTTCGGGCGAATATCAAGAAAATTAGCGAACAAACTGCCTTCTCTGCACTGCCTACCTTGGGCTCCTCCTTCACCTCTGTGGCCTCCTCGGGGGCCCCTGCCTCCGGGCCTGGCTGTGGCGTGGCCCCCTCGGAGTCGCCGTTCATCCGCTCCACGTTCGAGTCCGGCGAGGAGTCCTGCTCCCGCTCCTTGTCGCTCTCGGCATCGCTGTCGCTGTCGTCCGCCTCGAGGGTGCCGAACTCGCGCTGAATCTCGCGGAACTTGGCCTTGGCCGTGTGCAGGGCCTCGAGGTCCTTCACCAGCGACTCCGTGACCGATTCGCGCGATATCTCCTCGATGGCGGTGGGCAGGTTCTTGCGCTGCTTGACGCGCTCGTAGCGCAGCGTCTGGCGCATCGAGGGCAGCAGGGCGGGCGGCTTCTCGTAGTGGTAGCGCACCATGGCCGGCACCTGAATGTGGGCCCGCGGGCGTATGGGGGTCTTGGTGCGCAGGGGCGGATTGCGGGTGTTGACGCGGCGGAAGAACTCCATCTTGACGGTCTCGTGGTCCAGCGGCTGGTGGAAGCGGTTCCACAGCCGCACCCGCTCCGTGGCCGATATGCTGCTCGTCATGTTGGCGTCCTAGGCGAGCCGGGGCAAGATGCATCAGAAAAGGTGAAATTAGGTGAAATGAAGGACCGCTCTTACGATAAAGTTCTCCGCGTGGTTGGGACACATCCAGAGGCCCACAGGCAGCGAAGTGAGCGGGGGATCGAGGCAGTCCTGGTGGTAGAAGAGCGGACAGTAGTCGCAGGAAATGAGCGGGGCCCGCTTGCAGGAGCGGTTGCAGTAGAAGCAGGTCTTCGCCGGCAGCGGCACCAGCCCCTGGGCGTCCAGCTCGAAGGGCTTCGAGTTGCGGCGCTGGTTGCCGCCGCACCGCCGCTGTCCCCCGCCGTTGCTCGAGCCGGGGAGCGGCTGCTGGACGGGCTGGATCTTGTCGTTGCCCGGGAACTGGGTGTGCAGCTCCAGCTCGGACGGCAGGGTGAACTGGCGGGGATTCATCATGGCAGCGGCCCGGATTATATCGTCCAGGGGGTTGGGCCGCTTGTGCGGGTCGAGGGCCCGCTGGACGGCCAGCGGCATCTTGGCCAGCAGCTTCTCGGTGCTGTTGCGCTCGCTGTTGCTCCGCTTGCGCAGGTTGCGGATCTTCAGCGGAATCGACTCCAGCTCGCCCGATGAGGGCGTGTTCGCCCGCGAGGGTAGGCTGCCCGCCGACGGCACCCGCTCCACGGAGCTGGCCTTGGAGGAGGTGGTCGGGGGCTGGATGATCTTGGTCATGAGGCAGCTGTGGCACAGCCACTGCCCGCTGGGTATGTCCTCCTCGCTCAGCGGCGGGTCACTGGGGGAGGGTGAAACGGGGGGACATTAGCGGGGTTAGCGGGGTAAGCAGGGATAGCAGGGGTTTGGGAGGAAGTGCACTCACTGGCATTGCAGGTGGAAGCTGGCGGTGCAGCGGTCGCAGCAGAGCAGGTTGCCCCCCTCCTCGCAGGCGTCGCAGTAGTCGTGGTTGTGCCCACGGCCCGGGCGCCTGTAATACGGGTGCTTGGTGCTGGAGGAGCGCTGCGACATCTTCTCGTCCTCGTTGGGGGGCGGTCGGATGAGCTGCTTTATTTGCTGCACGTGCGGGAAGGAGGAGAACCGATCAGAATGGATTATAAAGGCTGTGAAGACGAGGCGGGAGCGCTTTGCGAGGCTCCAAGCGGGCGCTCCAAAGGGAAAACAGGTAGGGGATCGGATAAGGGAAGTGTTTGCAAAGGGAGCTATACTAGGTGTAGTACTAAGTGTAGTAATACCTTGGGTATTGAAAAGGGTATGAAACTTAGTAGGTACGAGGCATGGGAATGCGTACGCTTGGAAATGGAATAGAGTTTTAAAGCGGGTAAAGAAACAGGGATAAGATTGGGTATGAAAATAGGTATGGAATGGGATGGGAGTATTAGTATGCCGTGACTTATGGGATTGGGTATTGAAAAGGGTGAAGAAATGGGTAAAGAATTGGGTATGAATTGGCAATGGAACTGGGTGTGGAATGAGCAGTGAAACAAGGAAAGGATCAGAGCATGGGTATGTAATAAGGGAGAGGATTGGGTATGCAAACGTCTACGGGATTAGATAGGAGTATGTGTATGCAATTGAGTATGCAGTGACGTAAGGGATTGGTTATGGATATAGGTGTATAATTGGCTAATGAATTGGGTAGGCAATTGGGAATGGAACAGGACATGCAACTGGATATGGGTATGAAATTTGGGATCGTATTGGGTACTCAATTGGGTAGGCAATTGAGTATGAGTATGGAATAGGGAATAGGATTGGGACTGGGTATACAATTGGGAGTGGAACAGGGTATGGAACTGTATACCTAACGAAATGAGTATCGAATTGGCTATAGCCATGGAGTTCAAAATTGAATTGGGTAAGGATCCGGGCGTGAGATTGGGTATAATATTGGGTATGGAATTGAGTATATGATTGGGTATGGAATATGGAATTAGGTACGGAATTGGGTATGGAACTGGGCATGAGTAGGGGATTGGGCAGTCAATTGGGAATGAAATTAGGTACAGAATTAGGTATGAAAATGGCTATGGAATTTGGAATGAAACTGAGTATATATTTGGGTATAAAACTAGCTGTGGGGTTGGGTATGAATATAGTTATGGCAATGGAACAAAGTATGGAATTGGGTGATGAACTGGGAACACAATAAGGTACAGGATTGTGTATGGATATTGCGTAGGGAACTGGGTATCGAATTGGACATGAAACAGGGTACGTAACAAGGTATAAAACATGGAGTGGAGTATGCAATAGAATGCTGAACGGGGTAAGGAACGGGGCACGAGTATGAATATGGGAATCCCTATGGCATTGGGTGTGCAACTGGGATTGAACTAGGTTGTGAGTACGATTTTAGAGTTTGCAATGAAACGAGGAATGCATTTGCTTATGGAATTGAGTACAAAAAAGGGAAAAGGAACTGGCTAAGAAACAGGGTACCGTCATGGCAATGGAATAAGGAATAAGATGGAGCATGGGATCGAGTATGGCTATGGGTATGAATAATTCTATTCATGGAATCGGGCAAGCAACTGGAAAGTGATTTGGGAATGGAACTGGGTGCAGAGGATAGACTCTGGGTATGGGAGTGGCTGAGGAAATAGGTGTAGTTGAACTGGGTAGGGAGCTGCGAATCGAATTGGGCATGGAACAGGGTACGAAACAAAGAAATTCACAAGAAATGAAACAGGGAATGCCATTGGGAACGGGATTTGGAGCAAGATTAGGGACTGTGTAGGAGTATGTCCCGTCAACTGGGCATACAATTGGGTGGGAAATGGCCTGAGGGAGTCGGGTGTGCCACTGGGTGGGCAATTGGGAGCTGGGAACTGGGAAGGAACCGGCGTGGGCAACTCCGCCACTGAGAGGACAGCTGACAGGGGCTGCGGCGGGGGCGCGGGCAGCCCCCTCCGGTGGACAACTCGAGGGGGGCGGCGGACTCACCTCCATGATGCTCAGCGAGGCGCTCGAGTCCTGGTCCGCCTTCGACATCTTTTTCCCAGTGGTGTACACAAATTGTTGTCTTCGCTTGCGGAGGAAAAGTGCTGAAGTGTGGCCAGGAGACATCTTGCAATTCACCATACAGCGCAGCACTCGCGCCTGGTCACACGCCGCCAGCTGGCGGGAAAATGCACAGCCAACCGGTTCAAAATGAGTTCAACTCAGATGCGTTGGTGCGGCCATCAAGCTGGAGCGGATTCTAGTTCCCCAGAATCTATAAATTCCACGAAATGGCCCTTCCCATTCACCCATTCCCACCAGGGCTGCGATACTCGTAACGGCATCATGGAAAACGATTAATTGAAGTATAGTTGATATACATTTTTTGCACACAATTTCGATCAAATTTTCGGAATTAAGAGAGATTATTATGAATGAAACAAATAACCATCGAAATTCCGGAAAATATTAATTTTCTATTGTTAAAAATGAAATATAAAAAAAATGACTTTTTTTAAAAGGAAATAAAATTATAGCTTCGAGAGAAAGATAATTACCACTTCAGAATACTTATTTGGTACCCTTATTTATAAAAAAAAACCTCATATTTCTCTTATCCCGGTTAGTTGATTACTTAGTAAATATGTATGAATATTTACCGCAGTTTTTTTTGGCAGCTCAACTGTAACATACATATATCTTATAATTTTTTGGTTAAATTTTTATTCCATATTCATAAACTGTTTGTGTTTTTATTGTCAGTTGTTTTAAACAATTTTCAAGTGAAAATTAGACTGTGCCTGAAAAAATACTTTTTGGTATATACTTTTGGCGCCTTCGTCGAATGGGCAGCACCCGCAGCCGTTGCACATCTCTAGGGTCTAGCTGAGCGACGCAATTTGTGTTATTTACAAACTCATCAAAAACACAGCCAACAAAAGCGCGCCATGTTCTCGATCTTTGGGAAGCGGAAGCCCGCGGAGACGCCCCCGGAGGAGCCCATCCAGGGCCCCGTCGAAGAGCCCCGGCCCGGGACGAGCGTCGGCGACGACTTCGTCTTCGTGGACCGCAAGTCCGGTCCCGGTGCAAACCCGATTTCGGGGTTTCCCCCGGGTCCTGGGTCCATGTACCCGCCCATGCCCAGCGCGGGTTACGGCGGCCTGCCCTACCCGCCCATGCCCGGACCGAAGCCGGGCCCGACGCCCGCCCAGGCGCCCGCACCCGTCAACTACCTGCAGGACATTCCCTTCGAGCTGGCCCCCGGGCTGGCCGGCAAGGAGGCGCACGGCCAGACACAAGTGCTGGTGGACAGCATCCTCGCGCTCCTCACGCGCCAGATGTCCCTCGACGAGCTGGCCGAGGAGTACACCTTCGCCCTGGAGCGTTCCGTGCAGAACGACTGTTGATGGCCCACCACTGGGACGCCCCCACCCGGTGAAACGCCTGGCAACCGCCCCCCAGCAGGGCCCACACGAGCCGGGATGCTGTGGCAGGAGAGGCCGCAGAGGAGCCGATTCCCCAGCCACTTGTTTCGATGTTTTTATCCACTTTCCATGCACCAGCTTCAAATCTGTACTTGTTAACATTAAAATGCCACTATCTTGGTGATCCAGAGGCTACTGCAGTTTAATTGCTTCTTCTGATCTCTGGCCGATCCTCGGTGGCATTCAATGGTTAAATTCCAATGCTGTGATTCCCTAGGTTTATGCTGGATCCTTGTTACCGCTCAAATGTCACTGTTTTTGCCTTGCAAAAGAGACTGCTGTTTGGAGGCGACTCTCAACTCTGTTTCTGATTCTTTTTAACTTTAAATGCCTTAATTTGGATGCTGCTTTGTAACCTTTATTCCTGTTTGCTCCTCCAACTCAGTTCTTGAGCCTTGTAGAGGCAACTGCTAGTTAGAGGTTTCTCCCACTCGGTTCTAGAGTTTTGTTAAAATTTAGTATTTAGGATTTACAATAGACTCCAATTGAATTGCTTTCGTAACCCCCTTTTATACCTTTTTACCATTAAAATTCCCCCACAATCTATATAATTTAAAAGCAATTGCTATTTAAATGCCTCACTTCCAATGATGTAGAAGAAACTCATGTTTAATTGCACCTTCCACTCGGTTCTTGAGGCTTGTTAACATTAAATGAGATTGCTCACAATGATGAAATTACCGCGGTTTGAATAGTTCTTAAACTCTGTTCCTGAGCCTTGTTAGCATTAAATGAGATGATAGTTCTTCAACCTTGTACTTGCTCCGTGTTACCATTGAGATGCCCCCACAATCTTGCTCCTTCAACTCTCTACTCGACCCTTGTTACCTTCAAAAAGCCACCATCTTCAACTCCCTACTTGATCCTTAAAATTAGATACCACAATCTCTATAATGCAAAGGAAACTGCTGCTTAAAGGCTTCTTCACGCTCCACTCGATCCCTGTTTCCATTAACTCCTAACCTGATCCCTACAATTAGATACTATAATTTTATAATGCGCAGACAACTGCTGCCTAAAGGCTTCTTCACTCTCCACTGATGCCTGTTGCCTTTAACTCCCAACCTGATCCCTAAAATTGAATACCACAATCTCTATAATTCTATAATGCACAGACAACTGCTGCCTAAAGGCTTTTTCACTCTCCACCGACGCCTGTTCCCTTTAACTCCTAATCTGATCCCTACAATTAGCTACTGCAATCTCTATAATTCTATAATGCACAAACAACTGCTGCCTAAAGGCTTCTTCACTCTCCACCTGATCCCTGCTGCCTTGATGAAGTCAAAGGCCTGCTGTGACTTGCTTTCGTGATGAAAAGCTAGGGGCAACCGGAACGTTTTTCGAAACCCAGTTGGCCGCTGAAGCAGCCTTCAAAGTGGGCAGGCCGTATACCCCACAGTGTAAAAAACTCTCGACTGCTAACAGTTAAAAATTGTCAGTGCTCTTGATTTTTTTGATAGTAATATAAAAAAGGAATTTTCGCCGCTTCTCAAGTCGCCTTCTATCGGAGGTTCCTAGAGGTCCAAATTCGCAATACATTTAAATTGGTTGTTCCGTTTGATTAGCGACTAAAGCGCCCACTGCCAGCATCGCCGCCACTGCCAGCCATGGCGAGCTCCAATGTTTCCGACTGGGACGAGCCGCTGCCCACATCGACCGAATCGCTGCCCGAAGAGGAGGATCCGGATGTGTGTGCGGAGGAGAACGTGAAGCGGCGCCAGGAGGAGAACCTGGCCAAGCTGCAGTCCTATGTGAAGCGCATGGCCTACCAGCCGGCCATGCCGCCCAAGCCCAAGGCCTACGACGTGGCCCTGTCCAAGCCGAAGTTCCAAACCATTCTCGACAACTATGAGCAGTTCAAGACCGTCTACGATCCCAAGTTGCGGGCCAAGCGCATCAAGCGCATGCTGGGCAAATACAACGCCATCACCACAGAGTGAGTAGCCCCAAGACCAAAAGAATTTAGTTTGTGGTTGCACAGCACGCGGTTGCCCGGCTCTTTTCGCCTGCAGGCAGCTCGAGGAGATCCTCAAGAGCAACAAGACCAAGGAGCGACGCAAGGAGGACTTTCTGAAGAAAAAGCAGGAGCTGTACTACAACATGCTGACCAAGCTGGAGCGCCAGTGCCGGACGCAGTATCTCAACGTGCTGATTAAGAAGTTCGCCAAGTTTATAGCACACTTGGCCACCACGATGAGGATTCCGCCGCAGCTGGTCGATCCGTATGCGCGCATGCAGCGCGGCATCTTCTGCAACATCCTGCTGGCGATCGGTGTGCAGCCGACCTCGCAGTCGGCCATCTACTACACCAGCCAGGACGCCATCGAGTATGACGTGTGCCATCGCCTGGCCCACGCCCTCCTCTCGCTGATCATCAAGGCCCTCGACTCGGCCGCCACCCGGGATCCCAACGAGCTGTGCAAGCCGGTGGACATGGACTTTGAGATGGACAACCACATAAAGCGGCGCCTCATGTGTGCCGCCGAGAAGAAGCTCATCTACGAACGTCGCCGCAAGAAGCCGCAGCCGCAGAGCTTGGGCGCCTTCGAGAAATGCACCCGCTACGAATGCGATTAGGATGTCCACGGAGTTCATCCCGGGTTGCCTTTATTTAGTCCCCCAGGAGCCAAGTTGCAAATACAATGGTTTATCGTTCGTCAGCCGCTTCTCTCTTGCCCTTGCTCTTGCTCTTGCCCTTGCCCTCGTCCTCGTCCTTTTTCTTGGAGTAGCTTGAGGCACAGCCAAGCGGCGGGCACCTCGAAGCTCTCTGCGGGATGCTGCGTGTACTCCTCGCAGTAGGGCAGGTGCCACCGCCCCGAGGCCTCTTGGTGGCAGCCCAGGCGATGGCGTATCGGCTCCTTAACGATTATCCTGCCCGTCTGCGTTTGGGTGACCAGGGAGAACTGGTGCTCCTGCTGCCAGCGCCTGAAGACGGGCCTCAGCTCGGGGCCCAGGTGGAAGGCGTGGCTGCGCATGAGGTCGCGCGAGAAGAAGTCCGTGTCCTGGCCGCTCTTGAGCGTGGCGTACAGCAGAAAGGGGTCGTCGTGGGAGCTGCAATGGCGAAAGAAAAGAGTTCAGTACGTGTGCGGCCTCTCTTTCTCGCCGGCGGGCGGGGGGCCACCCACAGATTGTTGGTGAGGAAGAGGCTGGCGTTGTTCTGCACGTAGAGCATGGCCGGCTTGGACCACCGACGCATGTGCTCCCGCCCGAGGACCAGCAGGCGCTTGCCCTGCTCCCGGAAGTGCCGCACCACGGTGGCCACCAGGCTGGCCAGCTGCTGGGGCGTCTTCTTGGTGCCCGTGGAGTAGGCGACGTTGAGGCCGTCGATCACACAGTCGTAGGGCGCCGTCCGGGCCACGAACTCCTTGAACCGCGCCACCTCCGCGGGCGTCGAGCGCTGGAAGACGTCGCCGCGGATGAGCACGCGCTCCAGGAAGCACTCCCTTAGCCTTCGGAACTCCTCCTCGCTGATGGCCACCGGTTGCAGGGGCTTCCGGCAGGCCTGGCACTTGCCCAGGGCGCCCAGTTGGGCGGCCGTCGCCTCCAGCAGGTGCGGATGCTGCTGCCCCAGCTCCAGGAGGCGCTCGGCCACGCGCCGGCTGACCAGAATCTCGTGGCGCTCGAGGAAGCGCAGCAGGCGCCGCAGCTGCCCCGGCAGCAGGGCCGTCTCCCTCGCCAGGCGCTCCACCAGGGCCAGGTAGACCTCGCACTTGGGCGGCTTCCGCTCCAGGGCCATCTCCTCGAGCAGCCGCCAGGCCAGCGGATCCTCCCGCTCGCCGAGTTCCTCCTCGGCGAAGGCCTTCGCCGCCAGGGCGCTGTAGGCGGCGATGCTGGGCGCACTGGTCACCTTCATCATCTCCAGCAGGCGGACGGCCCGGCGCCACTCGTTGCGGGTGGCCACCAGGCCGTGGATCACGTGCTCGCAGCTGCTGGCGTCCAGGATGTCGTGCTCCGCCTGCAGGGCCTCGCAGATGCGCAGCACCTCCGCCTGCTCCGCCTCGGAGAGCCCGCGCTCGTGGTGGGCGGCATTGTAGACCCGCAGCAGGCGGCCGAGGGTGGCCGCGTTCGGGGCGGAGCCCTCGGAGCGCAGGAACTCCACATAGCTCTTGGCGAGGGTGAGCTGCCCGGGTCCGCTGCAGACGCCCAGGACGACGGTGTCCACGTTGTGGGGGCCGATGTGCTTGTGGCCCTCCAGCAGCGCCCGGCGCACCTGCAGCCACTCCCGCCCGTCCAGCTGACGGCGCTGGGCGAGATTGGCGCGCAGCTCCTCGAGCCGCTCGGGCGGCAGGTTGCCCGGCTGGGGGCGTCGCTTGTGCTGGCTGGCCCAGCAGCGGGCCAGCGACGGGGGCCCGCGCAGATGCCGCAGCAGGCGCAGGGTGTACATGGCGGGGGAGTGTCTTGTGGGGCGGGATTCAGCTCCTTCGGGGAGCTCATAACATGTTGCCGGTGCGCTGTGTGGCCAGCCGTGGCTGCGCGCCCCCAAAAAATACCAGAAGCACAGGGAGGCGCATGGACGTACCGCAGCGGGGTTAGCTGATGCTTATGGATATGTTTTGGAAGACAGCTAAATATTAGTTTCTCAGTAATTAAAACCGTAGAATTAGAATTCATAAAATGACACACTATAGGTAAAATGCAGATCGCTGGCGTCACTGAGATGCCATAGAGAGAAAACACGCCTTGTAAATAGGCCAATAAACAATACAAGAAAACTTGGCTTAATATTTCAAACCAATTGGATTGGCAAGCCAATTGGATTATTTTACAAGAATTATAGGAATAGTTCAAAACAGATATTCCATAAGTTGTAGTAAAAAGATCATTAAAATATGATATGCTGCATACAAATTTGCATTGATGGATGAAAAACAACCTTTTGAAGCTCTTAAAACTAGTTATTTTATAACAACCCCATTGAAAATGAACAATATCTAGGTATATGATTAGGTTTACTTAGATTATCAGAAAGTTGTGTATAAGCGAACTAAAGCTATTATTATAGGCAACACTTAAATTAACTAATATAAGAGCCTTTGAAGCCCTTAAAAATCGTTTTTTTTATAAAAACATCCTTAAATATCTAGCAATTTGATTCGGTTCAGTAAATAAACAAAAATCATGATGTTTGAAATTGTGCAGATCATGAATTTCAAGCAGTGTGAACTAGTTCAATTGGCTACCGTGAAGCGCCGGCTGTTTTCGGTTCGCTGGCCATTCGCGAGCGCTGGTCACGCTAGCCAAGCAAAACTGCAATTCACGAATTTGTGCCCGCAGAGTTTATTTGCCATTTGCCCGCAAAGTCGATCGATCAAAGAAGAAGCCAAGCCAGTGCAGGATGACCGTCACAGCCGCCCCGCTGCCCGACAATGTGCGGGTGAAAGCCTTCTCCGACTACAGAAAGAAGCTGCTCGAGCACAAGGAGATCGAGGGACGCCTCAAAGAAAGCAAGTCACCCGCCCGCCCGCGGCACTGGCCGCCCCGTCCTAACTCCTCTCACACTCCCCTCACTCTTTTGGCCTTTTGCAGAGCGCGAGGAGATCAAGGNCCGTTCCTCTAACTCCTCTCACTCTTTTGGCCTTTTGCAGAGCGCGAGGAGATCAAGGAGCTGACGAAGCTGTACGACAAGTCGGAGAACGACCTGAAGGCCCTGCAGAGCGTGGGCCAGATTGTGGGCGAGGTGCTCAAGCAGCTCACCGAGGACAAGTGTAGGCCCGCCTTTTTCCCGCCTCCTTCCTTCTTGGCACCTTCTCTGATTGGGTTTTCCTTGTTTTGCAGTCATCGTGAAGGCCACCAATGGACCGCGCTACGTGGTGGGTTGCCGCAGGCAGCTGGACAAGGCCAAGCTGAAGTCTGGCACGCGTGTGGCCCTCGACATGACCACGCTGACGATTATGCGGTATCTGCCGCGCGAGGTCGATCCCTTGGTGTACAATATGTCGCACGAGGATCCCGGCGATGTCACCTACTCGGCCATCGGCGGCCTCACCGAGCAGATACGCGAACTGCGCGAGGTCATCGAGCTGCCGCTGCTCAATCCGGAGCTCTTCCTGCGCGTCGGCATCACCCCGCCGAAGGGTTGCCTGCTCTACGGTCCCCCCGGCACTGGCAAGACCCTCCTGGCCCGCGCGGTGGCCTCCCAGCTGGACGCCAACTTCCTCAAGGTCGTCTCCTCGGCCATTGTCGACAAGTATATCGGCGAGAGTGCGCGCTTGATCCGCGAAATGTTCAACTACGCCCGCGACCACCAGCCGTGCATCATTTTCATGGACGAAATCGACGCCATTGGCGGGCGACGCTTCTCCGAGGGCACCTCCGCGGATCGCGAGATCCAGCGCACGCTCATGGAGCTGCTCAACCAGATGGACGGCTTCGATTCGCTCGGCCAGGTGAAGATGATCATGGCCACCAATCGGCCGGACACCCTCGACCCGGCGCTCCTGCGTCCCGGCCGTCTTGACCGCAAGATCGAGATCCCCCTGCCCAACGAGCAGGCCAGGTAAGTCGGTTTTAGGTGGTTTTTTGTGGCTCTCAGGCAGCAGCTAACCCCGCACATGCCCCACAGGTTGGAGATCCTCAAGATCCACGCCCTCAAGATAGCCAAGCACGGCGAGATCGACTACGAGGCGATTGTCAAGCTGTCGGACAACTTCAACGGCGCCGATCTGCGCAACGTCTGCACCGAGGCGGGTCTCTTTGCCATTCGGTGAGTGCGGGCTCGCCCCTGCCCCTTCTGACGGGTTCCCTGGGCCTCACAAACTTCTTGCAAGCCAGTGGGAACGGTTGTAGGAGAGTCTCGACTATGGTTATCAGTTTTCTCCTGGTTTTCAGAGCATGGATAGGCATTGGCGGTTTTTAAAGATCCCTCTCCCCTTAAGAGTTTCCTTAGACCCCTTGGAAAGAGCTCACAAACTTCCTTAACTTGAAATATTTGGTACTACCAATACTACCTTTTATAAAACAACTAGTGGGAACGATTATAGTTCCTCAAGTATAGATACCCTTAAAAGGGTTTTAAAAGGTCCCTCCTCATTGAGAGTTTCCTTAGACCCTTTGGAACAAGAACACAAACTTCCTTAACTTGAAATATTTGGTACTACCAATACTACCTTTTAAAAACAACTAGTGGGAACGATTATAGTTCCTTAAGTATTGATACCCGGGTCTTAAAAGGTCCCTTCTCCCCTTGAGAGTTTCCTTAGGTCCCATGGCAAGATCTCACAAACTTCCTTAACTTATCCTTAACTAATATATAAAAAAGAACTAGCGGGAACGATTGTAGGCGAGTATCTCGACTATAGTTACCAGTATCTCAGTTTGCACCTCATAGGAAAGACTCACAAACTTCCTTAACGTGAAGTATTTGGTACTACCTTTTATAAAACATGTAGATACGCTGTAGTAGAGAATTCTTGACTCTGGATACATATTTTCACTATCAAATCTTTATATTCGTTTAAATATTTTAACCCCAACTATACATGGCACTGGCAACGGCCGTATCTCCATTATTTATTGCCCGATCATTATTAAACTTCATATATGGTCAGACATTCAATTTTATGGTTGTAAGCAAAAAGATTTATATATCTAGCTCTAACAATTTCGGAGATATAGACAAATATAGTTTTTAGAGAATTGCTGAGGCGGAAAGGGTAGTGACTGAAATTCAAAAGTGATATATTCTGCGCATCTGCTAAATGGATGCAAAGCGAATAGAATTATTTCGCTAGCTCCTATCATCTCGGATATATTTTCACATATGTGGGCGAGAATTAGGAGCTATGCAGATTACGAACGCTTTAAGAGTAGTGGCAATCATTTGAAATAAACTCGTTTTGCGTATAGACATAACAGACCAGAAGCAACAATAATTACGTCTTTAGCTGTGCTCATACATACAGACCATTTGTACCTTAAGGTACGTGGTATAATTAACAAATAGGAACGATAATAGGCGAGCGTGGAATTAGTTACTGTCTCTCCAAGATCATAGCATTTATACAGACAGACGGACATGGATTGACTCTGCTTTTGTTGCTGATCAAGAACATATACACTCTGTAGGGTCGGAAATACCTCCTCCCTGTTACATACATTTGCCCAAACTTAATATACCTCTTGTACCTTAAGGTAAATGGTATAATTAACAAGTAGGAACGATTATATTCCGGTATCTCGACGGTTATTTGCGCGGGCGTGGGTAAGCGTAATAGATATTGGCTCTACGAATATAATATCCAAATTTAGCGACTCTAGAGTTGAAATTATGGAAGCTACAGAATTTCGCGAGTTGCGATGGTGCGGTGGGTAGCCTATTTAAAAAACAAAATTGTGATGAACTGGTATCCCCAGAGCCAGAATATGCATCTATTTTTTTACTTTCTACTATAATCTCCAAGATCTAGGCGTTTATACGGACAAACGGACAGCGAAACATGGCTGTATCGACTCGGGGGACCATTCCTTCTCTCTGTTACATACTTTCGTGCGAATGCAATATGCCCTTGTTATTTTTAAGAGGCGGGTTTTATAATATAACCAGTTACACTCCCATATCTCCACAACTCACAATTCCCTGGCACTCCCCTGTCAATACTCCCATACTTTCCTCAATTCATTGGTTACCATTAAGGAATAAATAATAAAACTCCTAGAAAAACTTGCACAAATAGTTGAAGCAAGCTTAGGGCCAACGCTAAGGCTTCCATCAATGTTTTCCCATCCAATTTTGCACAAGTAAACTTTAAATAATGACAATTATCCATCCCCAACAGGGCCGAGCGGGAGTACGTGATCCAGGAGGACTTCATGAAGGCTGTGCGCAAGGTGTCGGACAACAAGAAGCTGGAGAGCAAGCTGGACTACAAGCCCGTCTAGGAGGGGGTCCCCAGCCCGTAGAATAGAAACATAACCGCTTACACACATATACAGATACTTTATTATGTCCACAGAACAGAGCGCTGTCTTGCATAGTCCGTTTCTTACTTCATATGCTAATTAAATGCTATGTAAAGATAGAGTAGAGGTGTTCCTGTCGCTTGGAACTTGGGGAGGGTTGGGGGGTTCAATCAAATCGTTTGGCCGCATCCTTAGCCACCTTTTTTCTGCTGCTCCTCGACGCGGCGCTTCTTGCGCTCCAAATAGTCGCTGACGTTGTCGAAGCGCTTCTTAAACCAAACGGATAGGTCCTCGGGTAGGAAGGCCACACCGTCGGCGCGCAAACCCTCGAGTACCATCTTGATCCAGCCATCGGGAACGCCAGAGAGGGAGCGCTGCCCGGTGAGCACGTCGTACACCTTGATGGCCAGCTGCTCGTTCTCGGCCCCGGTGATATAGACCCGATCGCCGGCCATGCTGAAGTTGCAGATGCTCCATAGCCCGGAATCGGCCCGCACAAATTGCTCGGCCGTGATGGCCCAGGCGTCGCAGTTGGTCCGCTCCAGACGGCAGATGGTCAAAGCGTCCGAATTGTCGTAGAGCAGAACGGCCACACGGAAGAGGCGCTCCCGATCGAGAGTCTGCACCTGGAGGCGCACGGCCGGAGCGGGCAGCAGGTGCTGCAGCAGCTCCAAGCCCTCCAAAAACTGCCAGACGCGCAGTGTACGGTCGCCCGAGGCCGAGACGAGATGCTGGTCGGTGAGCAAGGCCATGCCCGATACAAACTCCTTGTGGCCGAGACAATAGCTGTTGATGTCAAAGGTGGCCGGGTAGTTGGTCACCCGGATCTTATCGTCCCGATCGCAAGTGATGATGTGCTGCTGGTCGTTGGTCCACAATATGTCATAGACCACGCTCAGGTGGCCCAGCAGCAGACGTGCTGGGGCCTCTACATCCACACAGTTGAACTGATAGCAATCGCCTGTCTTGTCGGTCACCAAAACGGAGTTGTTGTTGCTGCAGAAGCGCATGGCGCTGGAGGCCCTGGGCATGGAACGTGCGGACAGCAGACGAGCGTTCTCGGGGCGAGAGGCGTAGAGGAGTAGGGCCTTTTGCCCGCCCGAGGTGCTGATGGCCAGCAGCTGTCGATCTGGCGAATAGCACACGTTCTGGATGCTCACCGGAGCGGAGGCGCTTCCCGACCCCCCGGCCACGTCGTCGGGGTCCGGTTCTGGCTCAGGCTGCCCCTTTTCATCCTTCAGGGGCTTCTTTTTCACCAAAACAACCTGGTGCGCTGGGATGGCCTTGAGGCCACAGGTGGCAAGGTCGGCGGGCACCTCGATTTCCTTGAAGAGCTGAAGGTCGTTGGGATTCACGAAGAGCACCCGACGGCCATGGCCGATGACCAGCTCGGGCTCAGCGTAGAAAATCGTGGCCATGTCCACTTCCTCACAAGTCAAAAACCAAAAAGCGTCTAAGCCAAATCCTTATCACCTCCTTGGCTTTAGTGTTACCAGATTTGGCCCAGGCCAGGCCAGTGTGCCCACCAGGGCTGGCGAGCGACCAGCGCGCTAGTGATGGTAGCTCAAAAGCAGCGTGCAGCTTGAATCCAGAAAGCCTCGTGCCAAATTCTATGACTCACTTGGGGAGGATGTGTCATCAGTTTTGGGTGGCTGGCAGGGCTTATAAATAAATAAATCAGCGTGCTGGGGGTAGCATCACGGGGACTGTGTCAGGAAAGGCTGGCGAATAAGCGCGCTAGTGATGGTAGCTCAAAAGCAGCGTGCAGCTGGAATCCAGATAACCTTGGCCCAAATTCTATGACCCATTTGGGGAGGAGGTGTCATCTGCACGCGGTTTGGACCGTGTGGCTGGCAGAGCTTATAAATAAATAAATAAACGTGCTGTAGCTTCACTGGGACTATGTCACGAAAGGCTGGCAAATACCCGCGCTAGAGATGGCATTTCGAAAAGCAAAGTGCAGCTGGCCAAATTCTATAACTCACTCGAAGAGGAGGGGTCATCAATTTTGGGGCGAGTGGCTGACAGGGCTTATAAATAAATAAATAGGCGTGCTTTCATCACTGGGATTGTGTCAGGAAAGGCTGGCGAATAAGCGCGCTAGTGATGGTAGCTCAAAAGCAGCGTGCAGCTGGAATCCAGATAACCTTGGCCCAAATTCTATGACCCATTTGGGGAGGAGGTGTCATCTGCACGCGGTTTGGACCGTGTGGCTGGCAGGGCTTATAAATAAATAAATAAACGTGCTGTAGCGTCACTGGGACTATGTCACGAAAGGCTGGCAAATACCCGCGCTAGAGATGGCATTTCGAAAAGCAAAGTGCAGCTGGCCAAATTCTATAACTCACTCGAAGAGGAGGGGTCATCAATTTTAAGGCGAGTGGCTGGCAGAGCTTATAAATAAATAAATAAACGTGCTGGAGGTAGCATCATTGAGACTGCGTTGGGCAAGGCTGGCGAATTACCGCGTTAGTGATGGCATTTCGAAAAGCAAAGCACAACTGAATTTCAAAAAGCCTCTGGCCAAATTCTATGACTCATGCTTGTTGGTGTCATCAATTTTGGGCCCAGTGCCTGTCAGGCGTGCTTATAAATACATAAATCAGCCTGTTAGGGGTATCACTGGGTAGCAAATAGCCGCGCTAGTGATGGCATTTCAAAAAGCAAAGTGCCGCGGTCTTAGCCAAATCTTTGTCACGCGTTCGCATTGGTGTAGACACTTTGGCGGCTGGTGCCTGGCGAGGCTGGTAAATAAGCAATCACTAGCTTGCATTTCGACAGTAGCTTACTGTAGTAAATAGTAACATTTCGCTAACTAACGTGGTGCGCGCAGCCCCATAGTGTTGCCAGCTGCGGGCTAGAAGTGCTGCCAGACTGCGTTGTGTTTTAGCGGGAATGGCCAAAACCTGCTGTCAGATACGGCAAGGCTTGCGCTGGCAAACAGGTGGCAACGCATGGGTACACGTTAACCGCAGCCAACTTCACGCGCCTTGTTCTTTTTTCCGGTCGACTTTAACGAGAAAGGTACTGCTCGGTGTTCCTTTGAGTGAATTTCCCATTTTTTTTCAAGTTCCCAACAAACAAACTGAATGAAAGTGCCGGCCCAGAGGGCCCCTCACACCAGCCCCTTCCAAGACAAGTGAATTCGAGGGATTCGCACATTTTCGCGAAATCGCGTGCAGTTACTTTTTTGTTGTCTGTTGTGCGTGCGAGCGAGCGAGCCAGAGCTAGAGCTAGCGAGCAAGCGAGCGAGCGAGCTGGCCTGCCCCCAACGTGCTCTCCCATCGCCCATCTCCCATTTTTCTCTGGCCAGTTGCTTATGATCCCCCCTTCTCTTGCACCCCCTTCTCTTGCAGATGCCAGGAGTCACAGTGAAGGACATTGACCAGCACGCGGTCACCAAGGCCGTCGCCGTCTTCCTCAAGAAGTGAGTATACCCCTCCCTCTCGCCACCAGCTGGGCAACCTAACCTCAATCTGGCCATTGTTTATGCTCTTCCCACCCCGCCCGCCCCCCGTGCGCTGTGCAGGACTGGCAAGTTGAAGGTGCCCGACCAGATGGACATCATCAAGACAGCCAAATTCAAGGAGCTGGCCCCCTACGATCCCGACTGGTTCTACGTGCGCTGCGCCTCGATCCTGCGCCACCTCTACCACCGCAGCCCCGCCGGCGTCGGTTCCATCACGAAGATCTACGGCGGACGCAAGCGCAACGGCGTCCACCCCTCGCACTTCTGCCGCGCCGCCGACGGTGCCGCCCGCAAGGCCCTCCAGGCCTTGGAGCACGCCCGTCTGGTCGAGAAGCACCCGGACGGCGGTCGCAAGCTGAGCTCCATTGGACAGCGGGACCTCGATCGCATCGCCAACCAGATTGTGGCCAAGCAGCGCGACGCCGCCAAGCAGACGGGCACCCTGGTCATCTCCAAGTAGACAGCGAAGGGAGGAGCCCCTGCCCGGTCGCAAGCGATCTTTACACTTGCACTGTAGCGTTTTTTTGTTTGCCCGAGCGATAGATGATGTGAGAGAATAAAACCCAAACACAAAAGTCTACCAAATCGAGCCTCACTCGGCGGAATTGAGCGGAAGATGTAGGGACGTTGGAAACAACGAGCCAGGGCAGCCGCCACATGAGGAATCTATGTTGCCGCAAGTTTCTGCTACAGAGTTGCTGGTATAGGAGCCTTGTAATGCTTCTAGTTGGACTCTAAACACGTTTTCAGACCAGTGAGCAATGGTAAAACCAAGCACAAGACTTACGACCCGAACATTGATGGGAAATACGTTAAGTATTCTACGAGCCAGGGCAGCCGCCACATGAGGAATCTATGTTGCCGCAAGTAACTGGCATAGGAGCCTTGTAATGCACCTAGTTGAGCTCTAAACACGTTTTCAGACCTGCCCTGTAAGCGATGGCATGTAGGGGAGTTAAACCCAGCACAAGACTTACGAAAACTAGGAATTGATGGGAAATATGTTGAGTATTCTACGAGCCAGGGCAGCCGCAAGATGACACAGTGGAGAGGAAAGAAACTTCCTTGGCATGTTTATTGTTCCTGTGTAGAGGAAAGCCCAACACTCATTTTCACACTTCCACCACTGTAAACGATGGAGCTGTGGAAAGCAGAAGTTTCAAAAGCAGCGTGGCTCGACAGCAATAATAAAGATATAATCATAGGATGTTGTAGGCTGTGAGGATATCAGTTTCTGCAACTTCCCTTTGGTGCCCGGAAAGGTTTATTAGGATAGAATGCTTGGAATGGTTGTTGTTAAGCCCTAGACATGTTTTCAGAGTTGTTCGAGCGATAGATGCGAGGGAATATACCCCAAACACCGAGCCTTATGAGCAGCCTTACTCGGAGCAGTTGCTGTAGAGATATGTTAAGAACTCTACGAGCCAGGGCAGGTACATGATGTTTGCAGGGGAACATCCGTTTCCGCAACTTGCCTTTATTTCCCGGAAAGAGTTATTAGGATAGGATGCTTGGAATGCTCCTTGTTTAGTCCTAGACACGTTTTCAGACTTGCCTGTCAGCGTTTTTGTGGCCCAAAGGGATAGAATATGAGGACATGAGACCCAAACACAAAAGCCTACAAAATCGAACGTTAATGGCAGTTAAGCTCGGAGGAATTGATGTAGAAATATGTTAGGAACTCTACGAGCCAGGGCAGTTACATGATGTGTGCAGGGGAACATCCGTTTCCGCAACTTTCCCTTGTTGCCCGGGAAGAGTAAGTGGTATAGGATGCCTTAAATGTTAATTGTAATTCCCTTGTAGAGGGAAACCCAACACTCATTTTCAGACTTACACTGCAAGGAACAGAATTTCGAGAACCAGCGTGAGACGGCTTGTCTCGGAAGTAATCAATATTTAAGACATGCTAAGTAAAATAAACTATAGCCGTTTCTGCAACTTCCCTTTGATGCCTAAAACGGGGTTACGGTATTTAGAGGTATCTAGGGAGTATGTTGTTGGAACCAATTGATTCTACCTTTCCCTGCCGCTGTCTACGCAATGTAAGTGTAAGGATAAGGAAATAAGCAAACACAAGAGTGTTCCGACATCGGTATACCTATATTCATAGTATAGAATGGCAAATCCATATATCTTGTACTATTTCGCTGGTATAAATAAATAGAGATACCTGTAGAATGTATTTTGGCGATGGCTCGGAATCGGTAAGTATACGATAATGTTATTGTGCGAGGGTGTCTGGCCATTGTTGGGCCTCCTGTTTCTTTCCCTTAGTAAATCCCAAATCTTGATTTGCTAAAAACCCTACGTAGCAGATATATTGTATATTTAAGAGGGTTCTAAACAATACAATACCTCTGCAGTGGCAAAGAAGCTATCTGTTTCTGCGACTTGGCTAGGTAATTATAGAGATATTTGTGGCATATGTTCATGTTTACTTGAGATTCTCTCTCCCAAGAGCCACTCACCATCAGAGGGTATTTCCTGGAAAAGATTTGCTTGGCTTAGTCCAAGATGGGGCACAGTAATGATTCATAGTGAGGGGAGTTTGTGGATTTCTGTGACAATGGCAAAGGAATTCCCAAATGAACTCACAAATCTTATGAGAATAGGTGCCTTGCAAATGATCTAAGAAAAACTTTTTGCTCTATATTCAGCGTTGAAGTAGAAACTTCCGGAGTATCTTTATGAAGATTAGAGAATCTGAAACAAGTAAATTTCAAAAGCCAGTTACCATATAAGCATTCTGAAATGGTAACAAAGAGGTAAGTTTGCACATAGAAATAAGTTTTAGAAGAAAGTTCTTCGCTCAGATGCTGGCAAACTGAAGATCATTAGATTTGGGTTATCAAGCAACCAGCGGAGCATCTTCGACGAAGATGGTCGAATCTGTATATCCGCTAAATACTAGTTTTTTAAATGTTCTTAATTTAAGATTTTGTAATCGAAGCCAGAAACAAAGTGATCACTCTTAAAAGTAAGGAAATATATGCCTGGCACATGTTTCTATAAGAAAATCATGCGATTATATCCACCCGACCGTTGAATTCGGTTGGATAGCAAAGAAGATCTCACATAAACCATCTGAGATTAGAGCACTCCCCCAAGGTTCCCATTAATCAATGCTGTGCCAATGTTTTTTGTGCCAACCGTATTGGATGATACGGTTAGTAAAAGCGGGTTAAAACCATCTGAACACTCTGCAGCGGCAGCGAATAGATACCTTCTGATGCTCCAAATCCTTATAGACTTTTCAAATACGTTCTCCATAATTTCTTGGGCGGAAAGGGCCCATCCAATCGAAAGGAAATCTTACAAGCTATTTTTCCCGCCAAATCATTGCAACTCTCTATTGCTAGAATACCATTTTGTTTTCGTATTATTGGTTTCTGTTTGGGGAGTCTTAGCATCCAAGGCAGGACTATACCTTCCCCAAGCACCTCCTGAGATTGCAGCTAACAAGGTTCCCCTAAATCGCGGTTATTAAAACCGAATTAAAACCAAGCTAAGCATGCTGAAGAGTCAGATAGATAGCTTGTGATGGTCCCAGTCATTATGGGCTCTTGGAATAACCCCAAAATAATTTCTTGGGCGAAAAGTGCCCTGCCAACCGAAAGGAAATCTCAGATGCTGTTTCCCGCCAAATCATTGCCACTCTCCTTTAGTAGCATTTCACTTTATTACATTTATTTCTTTTTGGGTTCTGCTTCGGGAGCCTTAGGACTAGACACTACCAGCTAACGGTCGAAGGGACGTGCGGGATGCGAGGCAAAAGCTACACCCTGTCCAGGGCCTCCACCATGACGATGCTGTTGCCGCGAATGACCTGCAAAGGGGGGAAGGATTAGAGCCGAGCGAGACACAAGCCGGATGCAAACGTACCACCATGCCGATGTTGTTCTTGGTGTTGTCCTTGCACTCCTCGATGGTGTCGTCCAGCACAACGTTCATAAAAGGATCGAAACCGCGCAGAATGCCGGTGACGGACCGTCCGCCGTTCAGCTTCAGCATCATCCGCTTGTCCATGTACCTGGTGAAAACGGGTATTTATGTGTTAATCATTGGATTATTAGGGCGTCCCGCAAAAGCCACTCACTTCTTCAGCTCTGGGGGATGGGCTTTGGACATTTTGCAGTGTTGGGTTTTCGCAATAAAAACGCAAAAGTTGATGAAAAACGCGGCCTCTGCGTCAGAGTGACAGTAATAAGAAAGCGTTGTTGCCGCTTCGGGGTGACTGCGACGGCGCGAGTGTGTGACCTCAACGCCAAAGCCGCGCCAATTTGCCAACACTGGTGCGGCGGTTATCTACAAACATACAGCTGGCCACTCTGATTCGTGGATTTTTGACAGGCCGAAAAGTGTGTGTTTTTCCCAAACTCTATTTAGCCTTGCTCTCGTGTCCAGTCGCGGGACAAACTGGGCATAAGCAATTGGGTGGCCAGCCTGCCTGCCAGCCAGCTACCCGCCGCCAGCCCCCCCCTCCGAGTGCCTTGCTAGCGTCCCCAAGCGAGTGACGCACGTCGGTGTGTTATTGTTGTTGTTGCTGCTCTGCTGCTGCTGCTGCTGCTGCTGCTGCGCTGCTGTTGTGTTTTGTTGGCTACGTTCGCTTTTGCGTCGAGTGTGTGTGCGCGGGTGTGTGTCGCAGCCTCCCAGCTGCCAAAGATTGGCACAAAGCTTTGTCCGAGGCCACGAAAAATTCCCCAAAAAGTGCAGCCGCAGTGGCAGCAGGCTGGCAGTGTGTGCGTGCGAGGCCTGGCTGTGTGTGTGTGTGTGTGTGTGTGTGTGCGTGCGTGCGTGAGAGGGCAACTGTTGCATCCTCGCAAATCCCGATGAAATTTTCCCTGCTCTCCCGCTCCAAAAACCCCGCCAAATTAGCCCCGTCCCCCGCTTTCGCACTCCCCCTGCGCGTTTGCGTTCGAATGTGTTTGTAAACAAGGCATTGCAACGAGCGTTTCCATTTCACTATCCCATTCCAGCGAAGACCAGGAACGGCAAAACAGCAACAACTGCCGGAAATCGAGACGGACAGAGTGAGCAGCCAGAGCGGAGGCGAGAGCTAGCGAGCTAGAGAGCGAGAGAGCGAAAGCGGAAGCCTGCGAAAGCCGACGAAAAACTGTAAACACGCGAGAGCCAAGGACCTGGAAGGGCCCTAGGGAGAGGGCACCTCGGGTCCCGGTCCCAGTCCCGGTCCCCCCAACCCCCCCGAAGAACAGAAGGCGGCGAGAGCGCAAACCAAGCTCGTGACCTCATCGCTGAAGCATAGAAGTAGCGCCTGCCTCCCATTTCCATACCACCCATTCCCTCTGGCACTTCCAGTTCCACTTCTGCTTCCACTTCTACTTCCACTTCTGCTTCCACTTCCATTGCCATTCCAATCAACAGACTCCTGGCAGGTGAGTGCAGTGCCTGGCAGTGCAGAGCATAGGTGCAGGGGGGTGGAGAGATAGATAAACAACTGTTGAACACACTTTCAGGGCGGGCGAAAGGGTAGCAGCAGGTAGCCAGCAAGTTTCGCAGCCGCCAAGGAGGCCGATAAAGCCGGGAAAAACGCTATCAAGGCAAGTATAAAAACAATTGTTTTCCTCACTTCCCCCCACCCCCTCTAACTTGGTTTCTCATGCGATTTTAGGACTCCCCCCCCCATCCCCGCGGGCCAAACTGGGAGCCAGACGAAGCGGCAGACGAAGAAGAACAGCAGCAGCAGCAGCAGCAGCGCCATGGACGTGGAAAGGCGGCGTCGGTGAGTGATCGCAAGGGGGATCGTGATCGAGATCGTTCTCGTGCCAAAAAGCCAAAGCTAAAACCAAAACCAAAACCCAGTGGCCAAAAGGCAAGACACTCAATTAATTGTCACCCGAATGGCAGCCACAGATACGTGCGATCTGTGAGATTCGAGCTATCTGTGCTGTTTGCCGCCGGTCGTCGCCGATCGTCGCCGGTTTAGCTTCAAATCAGAAACAGCAACAGAAACAGAAACCGAACTGAACGCAAGCAAAACGAATCAAAAAGCAAACACCTTCCATATCTCATGTTCAAAGCGACAGCGCGGCAATCAAATTGACAAGCGAGCGAACAAAACGGGGGGCGACTTTATAATAAATTTGCCATTTTCGCATTAAAATTTGTAACCAAACCAAACAGTGGCCGCCTGCCTGCTTGCCGCCTGCCTGCCTGCCTGCCTTGCCAAAAGCTTTTTGCTTTGGCTTTAACTCTACCGAACTGATGCTGCAGTTGTCAGTTCAGTTGCATGATCCGTTGCATTAGATCGGTACTCGCCACTCGTCGCCAGCATTCGCTCGCTACATCAGTTGCATCTCTCCCTTGAACCTCCCTTGAACGGACAGACGAAAGGACAAGAGAAGAAAGAAAGGGCATGTGGCCATGCCTTTTCCCAGCCGCCCTCCATTCGTGCGAGCCGGAACGGTACGTTGCCCCCGGCTCCAGCTCATCCCCAGCTCATCCCCATCGCAAAACCCATCCCACCACTGCCTTTGGGGCATATAAATTCTTAACTTTTATTGCCCATTAGAGCGCCGTGGCAGTGCAATATTTTCCTATTTACGTATTTGCGTATTTTCCTATTGCTGCGCCGTGTCTGCTGTGAAAACAAAGCGCCGCAGGGGCTGCTGCTGCTGCTGCTGCTGCTGCTGGTGGAAGTGATAGCCATAATCTCTCTTGGATGCTGGCAAGGAATTTGCGCCAGGGCAATTGCAATTAATTTGCCACGCAAAACTTCCCGCCACTGGCCCATAGAATTTTCAAAGCCAAAGCTCGCCCCAGCCCACCGCTCCCCTAGAAAAACTAATGCCACAAATCGGGGCAGCCAAGTCCCAGTTTGAAGCTTTCAATTTGTTCAACTTAGCCAGCTCATTTTGGCGACGTTGTATAAATTAAATTGAAAATTATATTGTCTATAGGTGACGATAATGTTGTCGCAGCAGCCGCTGTTGCCGCCGCTGCTGCTGCCTGCTGCCTGCTGCTTGCTGCTTGCTGCGGCTATTATGTATTATTATTGTTGTTGTTCATAATTATGTTGCCATTGCCAAAACAATATCACACTACGAGAAATAAGCACTTACAAAGCACTGGCTATCAAATGCCGATAGTGTATTTGCCATATATGATTTCTCCAAGTGTGCTGCACTTTTGAAAATTCCACTTTCCCAAGTTGTTTGCGTTTGTCGTTGCTGCTGCCGCCGACGTTTGGACTTTTTTTGGCTTTTCTGTCAGGCCGTAAGTGGCGATGATGAAATCACAACAATTCAAACACCTTTTAGTATCAATTTTTAGCGCCGACCGGCCGACCCACCGACCGACTGACTGCCTGCCTGCCTGCCTGTCTGTCGGTCTGTCTGTCTGTCAACGGCTCAGCCGTTGGCCCCTGTGACTGCGTAAATATTTGCCTCATTTCCAGCTAATTGCCCACAAGTACCCATCGGGGAAAGAGTGTCTGTAAATATTCGAAGAAGCCTTCTCTCTGCCATCCAAATTCTCGGCACAAATCTCCATTTATCCCCAAGATAGTCAACCAATGGGAGAGGTTTCCATGGTCTGGTGGCTTTGCTGCTTTTCGGGTCTCATTGCTTTTTCCAAATATTCCCAATTCTGGCAGCAGATTTGAATATTTCAATTTGCAATTAGTGGCTAAATGCAGCCGCTTCGGTGACTAATTTGCGAGGCATTTGACTGCACTACTTTGCGTGGAAAATATTTACATTATCGCAGAGCCCGCCGGGCCGGAAGGTGTTTGTTCCCTTTCCATTGAGAAGAGCAGCGCTGTGGACTCCGCTACGATATCAATGTCACAAATAGCCTGCATTCTTTCCGCAACTTTATCGCAGCCTTCTGGCTCGTGCATTGTCGGGGGGAGGGAGTCGATAAAGCCAAGACAATCTATTTACGTTCCCGAGTCTCTCAATGAAGTTGCAGTGTTCTTCGCCAGCTGCCACTGCCGCTGTCTGCCTGCCATTCCCGTCCGTCCGTCTGTCTGTCTGCCATTCCCGCGTATCCCCAGAGCCAGGCGGAACCAAGTAGTGTAATGCTACCCACCCGACAGAGGCTCCTGAGCCCGAGTCCCGGGTCTGAGTCACCAAAGCGCGAGAATGCCATAAAAATGAATGAATTCGAGCGCTCGAATGCCTTTGTGAGGCGGCCTTTGTTTTTGTTTACATAGGTTTGTTGTTTTTCACGCAGACAGCGAGGGGAAAGCTGGCGGGAAAGGAAATAAATCACTCATCGAATGAGCAGATACTGCGAGGAGATGGCTAAACGACAGTCGCAGGCAGTAAATCATGCAAATTAGCATTTTCTAATATGATTTAACTAGCAAGAGAGTGCTCATGCACACCTCCATAAAATCCCACCAGGCATGCCCGTAAAAACATCGAAGCCAAGTGCTTGTATAAGAATCTTTTCGGCCAAAATCTTGGCCAATAAAATTCAGTTCACCGCGAAGCAATAACACACATCTTTGGGCGAAGAACGTGGCACGTTTTAGTGGCATTATTTGGACCGCATCTGGGCAGGCAGAGGTATAGGGCGCTGGAGCTCTATGTTTACTCGCTCATGAGTAATCCGTGGAGCACTTTTGTGTAGTTCTTTCTTGGGCTTTTGTTTGTTTTTGCAAACGATTTGCATGGCAGGCGGCGGAGAAGTATTTGAACAATCAAACACTCATCGCAGGTAAACAATGATCCCATCGCCGGATAGATGATTAATCCCCATCCTGAAATACATTTGGTCAGTCACCCAACTACCCGGCATGCTCCCTCAACTATCCGTCCTGCGTTGGCATCGATAACGAGTTGCTAAAAGTTGCAAAATGCCCATATCGGTTGCCATTCCCAATAAAAATCTAGATGATTGATGGCTGATATGTCTTATTTGTAAGACCCTCCAGTATACCTTCGTTAAATTTATCCGATTATTTGCCGATTACTGTCCGTGAAATGCATGAAACGACGAGCATGTGCCCAAAACGGTTTCAATTTCTAATATCCCACATTAGGGACAACAAATTGGCGGGAAAAGTGATCATGTGTGTGGGAATATTTATCGGTATAAGCAAATATGCATCACGGCCGTATAAAGGTTTTAAAATAGATAGAATCTTAACGATTTCTTACTTGTAAGACTCTCCTAGAATTTCTGCGATTATTTTTCGATTATTTCTAGCCATTCCCAATATCCCTTAATTGCAAAGGCGTAACCTTAACTTGTGGTCAACAAAACCATGAAAATGGTTAATTGATTTAAGGTCTAGACGATTTCTAGCTGATATATCTTACTTGTGAGACGCTCTAGTATAACTTTATCGATTATTTCTTGCCATTTCCAATTGCAAAGGCATGCCAACACTTTAAATCTATTTACAACGTTATATCTTAACTTCTGGTCAACCAAATCTTCAAATTCGAAAATGTTTAATTGATTAAAGACCCAAGACTCTCCGGTAACGATTTTTATTAAATTTCGTCCTATTACTTTCCGATATTTTCGCAGGGCGAACACGCTCGAGCGCGAGATGCGCGACCCGACGAGCATGTGCAACGTCGACTGCCTGCTGGACACAGTGTCGGCTCTGGTCCACGACTGCGACCACGACACGTTGCGGCGGCTAAAGAACATCGAGCAGTACGCCAACAAATGTGAGTTGCAACCGGAAATGCAGAGCGTGCCATCGCTAATCCGCCAATTCGGTGTCCCCAATTTGAAACACAGATAAACCCCTCGCCCAGCGCATCAACCAGCTGCGCATGAACGTGGAGGACTTTGACTTCATCAAGCTGATCGGCGCCGGCGCCTTCGGGGAAGTGCAGTTGGTGAGGCACAAGTCCTCCAGCCAGGTGTACGCCATGAAGCGGCTCTCCAAGTTCGAGATGATGAAGCGACCGGACTCGGCCTTCTTCTGGGAGGAGCGTCACATCATGGCGCACGCCAACTCCGAGTGGATTGTCCAGCTGCACTTTGCCTTCCAGGTTTGTCTGCCCTACACCCCCATGAATTACCCCTTGTAATGCACAATCCCGCCTGTTCGTTCGTAGGACCACAAATACCTGTACATGGTGATGGACTTCATGCCGGGCGGAGACATAGTCTCTTTGATGGGCGACTACGAGATCCCCGAGAAGTGGGCCATATTCTATACGATGGAAGTGGTCCTGGCCCTGGACACCATTCACAACATGGGCTTCGTGCACCGCGACGTCAAGCCGGACAACATGCTCCTGGACAGCTCGGGGCACCTCAAGCTGGCCGACTTCGGGACGTGCATGCGCATGGGCGCCAACGGCCAGGTGGTGTCCAGCAATGCCGTCGGCACGCCGGACTACATCAGCCCGGAGGTGCTGCAGTCGCAGGGCGTGGACAACGAGTACGGGCGCGAGTGCGACTGGTGGTCGGTGGGCATTTTCCTCTACGAAATGCTGTTCGGCGAAACGCCCTTCTACGCCGACTCCCTCGTGGGCACCTACGGCAAGATCATGGACCACAAGAACTCGCTCAGCTTCCCGCCGGAGGTGGAGATCAGCGAACAGGCCAAGTCCCTCATCAGGGCCTTCCTCACGGACCGGACGCAGCGACTGGGCCGCTACGGCATCGAGGACATCAAGGCGCATCCGTTCTTTCGCAACGACACCTGGTCGTTCGACAACATTCGGGAGAGTGTGCCGCCGGTGGTGCCGGAGCTGTCGTCCGACGACGATACCCGCAACTTCGAGGACATCGAGCGGGACGAGAAGCCGGAGGAGGTCTTCCCCGTCCCCAAGGGCTTCGACGGCAACCACCTGCCCTTCATCGGCTTCACGTATACGGCCGACTATCAGCTGCTGTCCAGCGACACGGTGGACGCCGAATCGAAGGAGTCCAGTGCGGTGAACAGCGGCGTGCCGGTGGGTAGCAACAATCATGCCCACGGCCACAATCACCGCCACCGGCCGTCCAACTCCAACGAGCTGAAGCGCCTGGAGGCGCTGCTGGAGCGGGAACGGGGCCGGGCGGAGGCCCTGGAGCAGCAGGACGCCGGCCTGAGGCAGCAGATCGAGCTGAGCACGAAGCGGGAGGCGGAGCTGCAGCGTATTGCCGCCGAGTACGAGAAGGACCTGGCCCTGCGCCAGCACAATTACAAGGTAACAACACCAACCGGTCTATCCCTAATGGATTTTCTAAAGTTTTCCCCACTTGCATTTCCCCTAGGTGGCCATGCAGAAGGTGGAGCAGGAGATCGAGCTGCGCAAGAAGACCGAGGCGCTGCTGGTGGAGACGCAACGCAACCTGGAGAACGAGCAGAAGACGAGGGCGCGCGACCTGAACATCAACGAGAAGGTGGTGTCGCTGGAGAAGCAGCTGGCGGACATGGAGCAGAACTACAAGGGCGAGACGGAGAACACGCAGAAGCTGAAGAAGCAGAACGCCGAGCTGGGCTTCACGCTCAATTCGCAGGAGGAGAAGGTGCGCGACATGGTCGACATGATCGAGACGCTGCAGAAGCACAAGGAGGAGCTGGGCCAGGAGAATGCCGAGCTGCAGGCCCAGGTGGTGCAGGAGAAGAACCTGCGCTCCCAGTTGAAGGAGCTGCACAAGGAGGCCGAGAACAAGATGCAAACGCTGACCAACGACATTGAGCGGACGCTGGGTCGCGAGCAGAAGGCCCAGGAGGACAACCGGGCGCTGTTGGAGAAGATCAGCGACCTGGAGAAGGCCCAGGCCAGTCTCGACTTCGAGCTGAAGGCGGCGCAAGGGCGCTACCAGCAGGAGGTGAAGGCCCACCAGGAGACGGAGAAGTCGCGGCTCGTTTCGCGCGAGGAGGCCAACCTGCAGGAGGTGAAGGCCCTGCAGTCGAAGCTGAACGAGGAGAAGTCGGCCCGCATCAAGGCCGACCAGCACTCGCAGGAGAAGGAGCGCCAGCTGAGCATGCTCTCGGTGGACTATCGCCAGATCCAGCTGCGCCTGCAGAAGCTGGAGGGCGAGTGCCGCCAGGAGTCGGAGAAGGTGGCCGCCCTGCAGTCGCAGCTCGACCAGGAGCACAGCAAGCGCAACGCCCTGCTCTCGGAGCTGAGTCTGCACAGCTCGGAGGTGGCCCACCTGCGCTCGCGGGAGCATCAGCTGCAAAAGGAGCTGGCCGCCCAGCGGGAGGCCAAGCGGCGGTTCGAGGAGGATCTCGGCCAGCTGAAGAGCACGCACCACGAGGCGCTGGCCAACAATCGGGAGCTGCAGGCCCAGCTGGAGGCCGAGCAGTGCTTCTCGCGGCTGTACAAGACGCAGGCGAACGAGAACCGCGAGGAGAGCACCGAGCGGCTGGCCAAGATCGAGGACCTCGAGGAGGAGCGCGTCTCGCTGAAGCACCAGGTCCAAGTGGCCGTGGCCCGCGCCGACTCCGAGGCCCTGGCCCGGTCGATAGCCGAGGAGACGGTGGCCGACCTCGAGAAGGAGAAGACGATCAAGGAGCTGGAGCTGAAGGACTTTGTGATGAAGCACCGCAACGAGATCAACGCCAAGGAGGCCGCGCTCGCCGCCCTCAAGGAGGCGGAGGGCGAGCTGCACAAGAAGATCGCGCAGAAGAGTGCCGAGTGCGAGGAGATACTGCAGCAGCACAAGAAGCAGCAGGAGGAGCTCGCCCAGCTGCGTGGCAGCAAGGACGAGGAGATCGAAAAGCTGATGGAGAAGTGCAAGAACGAGGTGCTGCTCAAGCAGGTGGCGGTCAACAAGCTGGCCGAGGTGATGAACCGACGCGACTCCGACCTGCCCAGTAAGTATTCCCTCCCCCCCAACCGGTGTCTCGTAGAGTCACACTCACACTTGAAATTACCCAAAACAGAGCAAAAGAACAAGGCCCGGTCGACCGCGGAGCTGCGCAAGAAGGAGAAGGAGATGCGCCGGCTGCAGCAGGAGCTGTCGCAGGAGCGCGACAAGTTCAACCAGCTGCTGCTGAAGCATCAGGACCTGCAGCAGGTGTACGCCGAGGAGCAGCAGCTGAAGCAGAAGATGGTCATGGAGATCGACTGCAAGGCCACCGAGATCGAGCATCTGCAGAGCAAGCTGAACGAGACGGCCTCCCTCTCATCGGCGGACAACGATCCCGAGGATAGCCAGGTGAGACCCAGGGCCATTGCCGAGATTCCAAACACACGCAACACAAACTCACACCACCACCACCACCCCCAACATACACCCGTCGTACCACACCACACTCTCCTCCTGTTTCCTGTCGTCGTCCTGCTCCCGGGAATCTGTAGCACTCCTCTCTGCTCTCCCTCACACAGGACTCGGTCTTCGAGGGCTGGCTGAGTGTGCCGAACAAGCAGAATCGGCGTCGCGGCCACGGCTGGAAGCGTCAGTACGTCATCGTCTCCTCGCGCAAGATCATCTTCTACAACTCGGACATCGACAAGCACAACACCACCGACGCCGTGCTGATCCTGGACCTGAGGTAAGCCACCACGCCACCACCTTGTTGTTTGTTTGTTGTTTGCCACCTTCAATCTTTAATCGCTTCAATCGCTTCAATCGCTGGGCCTTTGCAGCAAAGTGTACCACGTGCGCAGCGTCACCCAGGGCGATGTGATACGCGCCGATGCCAAAGAGATTCCGCGCATCTTTCAGCTGCTTTACGCCGGCGAGGGCGCCTCCCATCGCCCCGACGAGCAGAGCCAATTGGATGTGAGCGTGTTGCATGGCAACAGCAACGAGGAGCGCCCCGGCACCATTGTCCACAAGGGTGAGTGTAGTCCTGGACTAAGGTTGAGAGCTTTTTGCTAATCATCTGACGTGTATTGCAGGCCACGAGTTCGTCCACATCACCTACCACATGCCCACGGCCTGTGAGGTGTGCCCGAAGCCGTTGTGGCACATGTTCAAGCCGCCGGCGGCTTACGAATGCAAGAGGTGAGTTGTTGTCCCAAAAATACTACAAATTACAAACTCGCGAGGCAGCTACGCATTCAGTATTCATGCAACATGGATTGCGAATCTTTGAAACTGCGATTGAAGGTGGTCAAGTTGGCCATAAATCATGGTCATTCGTGGGCGTCGTTTGAATAGTTTACCGAGAAATGGTTGGGGCAAGTGAAAGGCAGCAGAACCGGGGAGGGAAAACAGGTTGCCAGCATAGAAATGGCCAGAAGTAAGCCGCGTTTCTTTGTGCTGTATTACCAAGAATTTAGATGAGATAAGATTGAAAATGAAACGGAAAACTAATTGGGATTCCCTTGCAGATGCCGCAACAAGATCCACAAGGAGCATGTGGACAAGACGGACCCGCTGGCGCCCTGCAAGCTCAACCATGATCCGCGCAGTGCCCGGGACATGCTGCTGCTGGCCGCCACGCCCGAGGAGCAGTCCGTGTGGGTGGCCCGCCTGCTGAAGCGTATCCAAAAGAGTGGATACAAGGCCAACAGCACCGACGGCAGCAAGATATCGCCCAGGTAAACACCGCGCATCCGCGCTCCAAGGATTCTGATTCCAGCATCGAGAATCCCGAATCAAGTCTTGACGTTGCAGCCGTTGGTGTGCTCAATCCGTTTTTTTCCGCTACTAACCAAACCAACCCAACAAACCGCCAACCGGCAACCGCCAACCGCCACGACCGACCGACTGACGCACGAAAATAAAACATTGTGGCTTTTGTGTCCCAAGTGTATGTCTTCATCCTGTTCGTTGTTGTTTCTAATCCCGATTGGTATTTGTCTCTTTTTCTGTATCTCTTCCTTCGTCCTCGCTGCTAACCTCATCCACGCATCACCATCACACCATCACGAATCACGAATCACGACTATCTCGAACTGTGATCCATCTATCTGTCATACGAACCCCATGTAAACCGAATCGAACCATCTTAAACCCATCCGAATTGGCAGCCAATCGACGCGATCATCCTACAAGCCGTATGCCGTGAATGTGCAACGCTCCGCCACGCTGCCGGCCAACTCGTCGCTGAAATGAAAACAAATGAAACGCAAACCAAACCACACGCCGATGCAAGCTGCTAGCTGCTAGCTGCTAGCTGCAAGATGTTAGATTCCGGATACCAGAGCCCAGAGTCACAGCGAGCCGCCTGCAACTGCAAATGCAAATCAACCATTTGAAAAATTAACGCTCTAAACCAACCACACATGCTGCTACAGTGAACTAAACATATTTTTTGAGTAATTTACATACAAGCTAAACTAAAACTAAATCTGAAACTACAACTAAAACTGAAACTTAAGCTTAAAGATTAACTCAAACTCAAACTGAAACTGAAACTGAAACTGAAACCGAAAACGAAACGCTCCAACTAAAACCGAACTAAATATTCAGCACTCGTCTAACAACTTCCTAACAAACAGAGCCCGATTGATGCAATGTGGCAGCAACGCCAAGCGAGTCGGATGATCATGGTGAAGATGAACTTAAAGATGAGATGGAAGATGAAGAGGGAGATGGAAAGGAAGAGGAAGATAAAGAGGAGGATGAGGATGCAGATGAGAGCCATGAATTTGTCAACTAGCTGTACTATATATATTCTAAATATAGCTATAAGTACAACAGTGGCTTGCACAACGATCAGATATCAGATACCAGAGCTGTACTTAGTTAAGATCAATGTTCAAGATAAAGTCGAAACGAAAAAAGATGAACAATTTAAACCTAAAACGAAGGATTGAAAGAGATTTGATTACCAATTGATTACTAATTTTTGATGCCTTAATAGAAGCGTGTGTTTTTTTTTTATATACATTTTACTTTTTTATATACCGTATACCATATACCTTTGTTGTTGTTGTGTAGCGAATCCGATTGGCCAAACATATATATTTTGTTCTTAGTCTTAGCGAAGGAAAACAGAAAAAAAAGAAGAAATGTGAACAGAGATCAGAGAGAGAGAAAGAGAGAGAGAGAGGAGCATATACAATATATACATAAACGTAGGCATAACATTTCCTCCAAGAGCGCATATCCTGTAAGATAGATGCCACATACCACCCGAGATCGAGGCAGCCAACAAACTAAAGTAGATATTTAAGTTAAAGCCACTTTACAAAGCTTTAACTTGTATTCCATTTGATGAACAATCTTTTTTTTACAACAAACAAACAAACAAACGAAAAAACATAAAACAAAAAACAAGAGTATACAACTAATACGAGAACTGTAGCATTTAAGGGACGGAAAGTGGGTGGAAAGCGAATATCAATCAGTTACTTAAAATCTTATACTATACATTGTCCGATTTGTGTTACCATTTCCTGCAATTCGAGCGGGAAATTCGAGCACCGATCGGTATATCTCTAGCCATGGACAGAACGAGCGGAAACATGAAACGAAACGAGAGTAAACTACAACTACAACTAAAAGTAAAACTAAAACTAAAACTAAAGCTAAAGTAATTAAAGTAAACGTAAAGCTAAACAAAACGAAACGAAACATGAAGAAGAATGCAACACTGAGAGTTGAGTGTGTAAAAGGCTACGTCTAAGTATTAAATATCCAATATGTTCTAGTTGTAAGCTAAACAAATTATTTATTCGTCTCTATGTTCGATGGCAGCGCGCAGCTAGCACTCTTCAAATTGTATGATTTCCAAATATTCCATTCATTTTGATGTCGTATCCATTTATAGTGCGATTTCAAACCTCTTGCGTTTTTAATTAGTTCGAACTGGTAGTTCTTTATTTTAAACGTTTTTTTTTTTCGTAATATATAAACATATATATCTTTAAATCAACACACACAAAGTGAGTGAGAGGGCAGCGAATTGCATTTAAGAAAACAAAGAAAAACCAACGATTGCTGCGATAACAGTGACCGGCCAGGGGATCATCGATCGTCCACCGGTTATCGATTGCGCTCCAAAGTTCTGAGCTTGATTTTTGGTTTTTAAAAACAAAGCCGATTTCTTTTTACAAAATTTGTATTTTATTTGTACTATTATTATATATATATATATTATTATGATCATTCGTATTACGTTTATGTTTAATTGTACGCCTCTAGTTTAACCGCGCGTCTGCAATTGCCTTTGTTGTCCTCGAATCGTGTCGACCGGCAAACCCAAAATGGAATTGCAAGCGTCAATAAAGTAATGTGTATAAAATCAACATATCCATTGGTTTTTTGTGTTCTTTAATTTATGGTTTTCTTCATTTTGTTTTGGTTTTTTAAAGCAAATCGGCAACGATGAGACTATCCAGCTGCCTTAGAGACTTCATCAAGTCTAGAAATCATTAGAGACAGCGAAATTTCCGGGAAACTGAAAGCAATACGTAGACTTTTAAGCAATACTATATACTCGTATATCCAAATTTATATGCGCTGTGGATTATCCATTGGTTTTTTGTTCTTTAATTTATGGATTTCAGCATTTGATTTTGGTTATGGTTTTTGAAAACGAATCGGCAACGATGAGACTATCCAGCTGCCTTAGAAACTTCATCAAATCTAGATATCAGGGAGGATTTTCAACCGCGAAATTCCCGGAAACCGAAAGCAATACGTAGGCATTTAAGCGATACTATATACCCGTATATCCTACTAGATTTGCTGTGGATTATCCATAGGTTTTTGTTCTTTAATTTATGGTTTTTCAAAGCGAATCGGCAACGATGAGACTATCCAGCTGCCTTAGAAACTTTATCAAATCTAGATATCATTAGAAAGGTATAACCGAAAGCAATACGTAGACTTTTAAGTGACACTATATACTCCTATATCCCACTGACTATGCTCTGTGAATTTGTGCAACGTAGAGTTAAGTTGTAACACCGAAAGTCTGACATCCAAATGAGAGAACGAAATACTCGAATTTGTAAGTAAACTGTGCACCAAACTGGCTTTTAATTTAATGGGGGGAGTAGGGGATGGAGGCGCCCTGCCCTATCTGGGGGCATTAATCTGCTGGCCCCCAAAAAAAGAAGAAAAATACCAGCCGGGCTTGGGGTTTCGGGGACTGCGGCCCAAAAGTCTCGCATCTGATTTTCCATTAGCCATCTCCATATCCATATCCATCTCGATCTCCATCTGCATTTGCATGGCGATTTGCATTTGCATTTGGGTTGGACCGAAATGGTTGGAATTGGAATTGAAGCGAGCAGAGACCCATTGTCTGTCGTCGGGCTGCATATTTGAATTTAATAATTTGATGGCTCGCTTTCACAGGCAGTCCATTAAAAGATACATCTGTAAAAGATGTATCTGTATCTCCATCTCCATGCCATTACTGGCTTACTACTTCATTTTGTTTGGCTGCGTTGTTTTTTCATTTTTTTTCCACTTTTTTTTTGGCATTTTGGCTGACATTTTGTAGTTCAAGGTGAGTTGGTTGATGGCTAATTAGCATGGCCCACAGCCCGGAGTCGGACCAAGTGCCGGCCACGCCCTCGCCAGCCCCCCAGCCCCCCAGCCAGCCGCACACGACCCTCGAGAGTGACACACCTGTGCCACCGCCGCGACGCGCCGGAGAACATCTGCAAGAGTTCAAAGCGATCATTAGGAGATGGGCGTGGAAGATTAATTAGCACCCATCATAGCATTGTCGCGCTGCCCTCCTCTTGACCGCCGGAGCGGCTCCTCGTCTTCGCCGTCCGCCGTCCGCCTCCTGCTCCTCCTCCATATTCATGGATCCGCCTAATCAGTTCAAGGCCGCCGCCGCCGCCGAACCTACCAAATATGCATAAATATCTCGGGCTTTATCTGCTTTTACAGCTTTTTAATTTGTCGGCAATAGCAGCCACAGTCTATACCTTGAAATCTCTTTCGGAAAGCCTTCGGTTCTGGTTACTTCTTTGGGTCTAAACGCTACCAATTTCAGTACCATTTTGGATGCTATTTTGGTCACTTAATCCTGAATCGAAGGCAATCTCTACGAGGGTAAACAGTTTATTATAGTCGTATTTTCCATTGGCTATTCGAGGGCATTCGTACTTCGTTGAAACGAACTTAGTTTATATATTTTAAAATATGTTTTGGCTGCTTTTTAATTTCCAACCGCGAGATTTACATGCGGGTCGGGTCTCTTGCGCCCTGTGTGCGCTTTTTTCCATCTTTTTTTTTTTCCTTTTGAGGTGAGGTGGCAGATCGGGATTTACCAGACCAGATCGGCAAAAATTCAAAACAACAATTGGCCTAAAATCAATAAATTAATTAATAAAATATACAAATTGCGAATGGCCCGGGCCGGCACGGCTTGAATCGACTTGGTTTCGTTTGGATTGGGTTCGAAAAACCTGTCATAACCAGAGCCCATACCCAGGCCCGTGACAAATTGGCTCCGAAAAACCAGAAGTGCTCCTGCACTCTCGGGCCAGCATAGATTTACCATTGAGCCCGAGCCCGAGCCCGAGCCCCAGCTCCAACCCGAGCCCCGAGCCCCGAGACAGAGTCAGAGGCAAGCCGAGCTTTTTGAGTGCTCGGATGGCGGAGGTGGAGGTGGGGGTGGAGCTCGTGGCTCGGAGATCGGAGATCGGAGCTCGGAGCTCGGAGTGGGAGACCCGGAGCGGGTCAGGAGGGGTCAGGCGAGGGGCAGGGCCGCTACGGCTGCCACGGCTGCTACGGCTGCTCCGGCTGCTCGGCCTGAACCTGTTGGCTGCTCGGCCGCAGTCGGCGTCGAAATTATTGGATTGGATTGGATGGCCGTAGGTTAACTGTGTGCACACGGCATAAGTAACGTTCAGTCTGCCTCTAGAAGTCGATCGTGATCGTGGCCAGTTCATTCACTCACTTCAGTTCAGTTCAGTTCAGTTCAGTTCAGTTCAGTTTAGAGTTCAGTTCACCCAAAGTTGAAGTCAAAACTGAATCCGTAACCCCACCACGTCGCTCCCCAGATCCACTGTGTGATAGAAGTGCTATTTTTTTCTAGTTTAAGTTTAAGTCGCGCGCGTTTCGACAAATCCAAAAGAACCCCACCACCGCACGTACACAACAAACAAACAACACAGCACGACAAAATGAAGTACTTCAACATGTGAGTGGTCCTTCCTATTGAACTATTGAAATGTCATTTCGCCAAAGATTACAAACTAGGAAGCCCCGGGACAATGGCCCTTTGTATCCCCAAAATGCCTGTGTTTTTTTTCATTATTTTTTTTCTGTGGCAAAAGGATTGAATATTGCATTTTTAGGTTTCAATTTTAAGCTATTTGATGGGATTTGAGGATCGTCAAGGGGGGCATTTTATTGCCCCTTAGAAATTAGGCAATGCTCTTGCTTAAAAATGCATATTTGCAACCATTGTTGCATGTTGCATGTTGCAGGTTGCTGGCTGACTGCTGACTTTTTGGGCCACGGCAACTGGCAGGTGTAAGCTCGGCTTAATGTCAATTTGAACTTTAACACTCGCCAGCCAGCCAGCCAGCCTGCCAGCCGCAAAGCCGAAATGCCAAAGTTTGGTCATGATGATGCTCAGCATGTTGCCGCAGCTGTTGCCGCCGCTGCAGCGCGCTGATGGAGTTGTCACGGGACGATCGGATCGGCTGGCATTTTGCCGGCAAAGAAATGGCAAAAGTTAACTCGAGAGAGAGGCGCTTTTTCAAGGTCGCCCGCGGATGATCCTCGTTTTTCTTTAATGCCTTGTCCCGATAAAAAAAAACGATACTGCACTCGAACCTTCTGCTCGGAAATGTGTCCGAAAGGCAGTGGGTTTTTCTGCTGCCTTGCTGCCTGTTGCCTGCTGCCTGCTGCCTGTCAGCTGCAGCGGCAAATTAAGTATATTGGATTAATTACCAGACGTGGTTGCTGTTGTGGTTGTCTTATAAATTAACGGTTGCGATTTTAATGCGAGCTGACAGACACACTTGCGGTGCAGGTATCTGCATAAATGCAAATTGTATATATATGCAGATATATACATATAATGCTGCGTTGTCTGCGGGAATTAATCACCCGGGAGGCGGGCGGTGGGCAGGGGGCAGGGGGCAGGGGCTGGGGCGCCGCCAGTTTGACGGCAAAATCAGGATTTCAGATTTCAGATTTTAGTTTAGTTTCGGTCGGTCGATGGTTGCGCCTGCCCGGGGCTCGGGGGGGCATTATGCAATTTGCATTTATATAGCACAAACACTGACGAGTGCGTGGCCGGCCAGGTGAGATGACTTCAAGATTCAAGGACTGCGGTATCTCAAAGTATTGGCCGGGCCGTTAAGTCGCTGCTAAGTCGAGCTCAATGAAAAGCAGCCGGGGCTTGGAGCACGAACTCGCTCCATTTGGCATGCAGCCAGCAAAGCAAACAATATACAAAATACAAAATACAAAATAACAGATACAAAACAAACACGTACTCGCCACAATGCACCGTTATTGAACCCACTTGCCTTTGGCCGAAGCCACTTAGTGGTTATTTTGTTACTCGTTTTTTTCCCCCCATTTAATTTAACACTCCGCAGCACTCCCAATAGCAGCAGCCATAAAAAGAGTTACAATCAAATTTGAATCCGATTCGGCTTTGGCTTTGGCTTTAGCTTTGGTCTCGGTGTCCAAGTGTCCAAGTGTCCAAGTGTCCAAGGCACGCGCACGTTTGGCCCGTAATAAGTGGCTATGGCCACTCGGCCGCCCCGGTTACGATTACAGAGCGGCAATGAGGGCGCCGGGCCAATTAGAAAACGTGCGCCGACTAACTGGGCCAGCTGCATTCCCTGCACTCCCATGCAGGGAAAACCCTCTAGAAGCTTTCCCCCCCCAACCAGCAGAAGACTCACTCGGAAATTCTAGAAGGAAACCTCTTAAAGCAATGCCCCTGAATAATAGTTTTTACTTGCCAAACCTGGGCAGGCAGCACGTGGTCCATCAAAGTGGCAAATTAAATGCAAATTCAAAGATTAGCCACTATGTTACTTCCTATCCATCACATTCATCGTTAAAGTTAAAGCTTTTATGCGGTTTTATGCGGTCTTATAGTATGTGCTTCAAGTTGGAAGAGATATTTGTCATTGGCGGCCACCACCGGCAGTCACATCCGTTTCCGCAGTAGGCTCCCCCAATGACGCCATCGCCTTAAATTTAAACGCAAACCCCAAGAAGACCATTAACCAAACACAAGTTAGTGCAAAAAAGAGCAGAAGAAAAATAAGTGTATAGAAATAAAATAAGCTGGCGGCAGTGTAGGAACACAACAAAGGCCAAAATGAGATAAATTAAAAGTCAAACCAATTTGTTGACCAAGCTCTTGGCAAAAAAAGCCAAAACAAAAAAAAAAGCAAAGCCAATGATGAAGAAGATGGGCTTTGGATAGCGATGATGATGATGATGATGATGATGATGATGGTGGTGATGATGCTGCATTAAACAAGTGGTTCCGCCTACCCCGTTGAAATTCTCGCCAACGCGATGCTTATCATAAATTTGCAACTAATGTCGGCTTATATAACCGGCTGGCAGCCGCAGAAAAGATGGCTTACAACACGCGGCTAGAAAAGCCAAAGCGAACCCATCTACCTGTACCTGTACCTGTACCTGTCTGGCGGCACATCCGTCTACTGGTCCACAGATCGACGTCTCCCCGATGATGGGCCTCCCTCCATGGGTGCGGGAGCGGTTTTCTCCGTTCCCGTTGGCCAATACATTCCCATTCCGTCCCAAAGGCAAACCGGTTGGGAAGAAGCTCGGCGCCGCCAAGCTTTGGCCCTAGTCAAATGTCATGCCCCAGGCTCGGCGGCTTTCCGAAAGCCACAAGACAGGGGCGCCTTAAGGAGGGGCTTTCGTTTGTCCCAATCATTGTTCGAAACTCACCTGGGTTGGCCCTTAATTGTTGCCAAACTTTGCGCCCTCACACGGGTTCAAATCCCACGAAGAATTATAGAGACTTTGATCAATTTTCAAGGATTATTTCTGAATTAAGTGCCAAAGGAACTGCTTATCTTTTGCTCCCAAAACAATAATAATGCATGATCTTGCACAGACTTGAGGGCTTTTGATGGAGCCCCCATTCTGTCGGATTTCCCTGGGTGCGTCCATGGCGACAGGTAGTGTCATGCATTCCGATTTTGAGGAGCCGACGACGGAGCTTGGGAGCTTCAAGATGCCAAACACGCACCCACGATCCCAATGCTTTGGCGGGGGCGTGCCATGGCGGGGGCAGAGGCGGGGGTGCGGAGTGCGGGGTGCAGGGGGTATGCCCACGCCTTTCACCTTTTGCTGTTGCATAATTCGCACTTAACTGGGCCAATCCCAATCAGCTGCTGACCCCAAAAAAAACAGCGTGCAGAGGAGCAGCAGAGGAAAGAAATGAACTTAGCCAAGTTGCGTGGGTGCGGCAGGGAAGGGGGAACGGGGAAGGGGAACGGGGTAACGGGGGGGAAAAGAAATAAATAGAATGGCTAAAAATAAAACCCGACTTGGCTTGCGCATTTTACCGTTATTGGCCAACAGCCAGAGGCACAAGCCAACTGCAGTTGTACGCGCGCGCACATACTATACTCGTACTCGTACTCGTACTCGTACTCGTACTTGTAGTTGGCACTTAAATTAATTCTGGCGTGGTGCTGGCTGCCAACAGGTTTGCATTGCCACTTTGTTGGGTTGTGTTGGGTTGTGTTGGGTTGTGCTTTTTGTTGTGCTGCTAGCTGCCTTTTGCATAAGCACCTGTTTCCTTTGGCCAACCGCCAACCGCCAACCGCCAACCAGGCAGCAGACAGCAGACAGCAAAATCCAGGCAACGCGCCGCCTAGGAAAGAATTTCAAAACGAGTTCGCTGCCCAAGTCTTTTGTTTTGCATAAAATATGAGCAATTGAAAAACGGCGGCGGGCAAAACAAAAAGCACAAAAAAGCACAAAAAGCACAAAAAAAAAGCAGAAACAGTAACAGAGCAACATTCGAAATCGAAATCGAAATCCAAATCGAAATCGAAAGTGAACAAACCCGTTTGCCTGACCTTTACACATTAATAATAGTTAGCACATCTCCGACGATAAAAATAAAAACCGACTAAGAAAACAAATCTTACAGGAAAACTGAAACCGATTGCCATTCAGGGGGGCCTTTGTTTCTTATGCATACGTAAACCACACCGGAGATTAGATTAAAATATTAATTTGCATCAAAGCTGAATATTGATGTACAAAATTTCCACATGGCACTTGGCATAATTTAATTCTTATAAAGTTTCCACGACAAATATGCACAATTCAGCATAATTAGTCCATCGAAGAAATCAGTTTTCAGGGGGATTCAAAAGTGAATATACTTAGGCATCTCTCGAATAATCACTGTACCCATGCCGGGCGGAGTGAGTGATTCAACAAGTTCAGGTTCTGGACGGAATAACCCGTCCAACCAGCCCCAGAAAAGCACGAGGATTGCCTCCCCGTGACTGCGGATTGAATTTAAATTTTAATCTTTCTACATAAATAATCGTAATGCCTCTTTCCCCGCCCGTGCAGCTGCCTGCTCTTCATCGTGTGCGCCTTGTGCTACAGCCTGGTTAGTGCCCAGGAGGAGGGATCGCCTGTGTCGCCGGCAAAGAGGATCGCCGCCCTGCGCCGGCCCGTGGGCAAGGCGGCCAAGACGACCACCACAACGACCCCGGCCCCGGCGTCCGGCGATGGTGCCGGCGAGGGTGAGGAGTACGACGAGGACGCCGGCGGCGAGCACGGCGAGGAGGGCGAGGATGCCCCGGCGGCGGTCAGCTCCACCACCACCACCACGGAGCCGCCCAAGAAGGTCGGACCGGTGATCCGGCCGTTCCGCTCCAACGACGACTTCCTCAACTCGCTGAAGCGCCGCCAGGCGAACGCCAAGAAGCATCGCGCCGAGAAGCCCCCCACTCCCAGCAAGCCGGCCAAGGAGTCCTCCGCCGAGCAGGAGGAGGCGGCGCCACAGGCCGCCCCCGTCCACGCCGCCAGCCCAGCCAAGGGATACAAGGGCAATTCGGCATGTGAGTATACATACATAGAACCCGGATACACCTAGGATCCAGGCATCAATCAAAAGCGTCGTCGCCTTGTCCATTATAATGGTTTCCAATATTTAAGCTGCTTATTCAGTGGCTACTCTTTTAGGGAATACAATTTTATAGATACCCTTTTTAGATGTTGGTAGGCCTATAGGTTTTCTTTATGAACTGGCAGCTTTGGTTCAATCATTTTTCAGAACACTGGCAGCATTGTAAGCTAAAGACGTTAACAGATATCTCTTCAATTTAATCACTCAAAAACTTGGGATTTTAATCATTTCTTGACGGTCATTTGGGATACATTTCTAAGATACTCACCAACAAGGATATTTTTCTTCCAAAAAGGACACCAAACTTTAAACAATTTTACTAATTATTGGAAACCTTTTTTTAAATTGCAAGTCTTAGATTGGACATAGAATTAGTTGTTTTGATCGATATACTGATACATATATCGATTGACAGATAGTATGTTAGATAGATAGTTGTATGAATTTATGGATGGATTGATAGAAAGGCAAATAGATAGGTATATCGTTAGATATATAGAAAGTTAGATAGATACATAGATAGATGATGGATAGATCGATAGAAAGTAGCCCCAGCAGCGTTCACTCTGCAGACCGATATCATTGATTTCTCTGGAACCTACAACCGCATCTACAAAGTCACTAATTTCGCCTTCTTCTCCCTCCCCCAGTGAGCCGCCGCAAGCTGTCCAAGCCCGGCAAGGCGACGCCCGTGGAGGCAGAAGACGCCGCCGCCGAGGAGTCGGAGCAGCAGCAGAAGGAGGAGACGAAGCCCAAGCGTCCCATCGGCCGCCTGGCCCTGCGGAAGCGTAACTGAGACACACGCTAGTGTCCAGGACTTGTGTCCGGTATCCAGCTCCACTCCACTCCACTCCACTCCACCCAACCCAAAATCCCTTCCATTCACCACCCAACCACCCACCATCCCATCCATTGAATCATAATGGCTAGCTATGTGGCAGCCCGATCTGCCCTTTAGTTCTTAGTTCGCAATTGATTTTTTGTGTATTGTATAAAATATTTGTAATTTTATGTTGTAAACAAACAAAACACACACTCGACACATGTCACGCAACATACCACCACCACACTACACGCCCACAACCTGGAGCCCCGCCCCCATTCCTCATGTCCGTCCACATGCGCTGGTATACTGCGAGCAAGAGGTATACCGAGCGCCGATGTGAGCATGGTCACAATTATATATTCTTCACAACCATCACTCAATCAATCAAACAATCAACCAGTAATAAAAACCACAAAATCAAGACAAAGGCGTTCGCATTTATGTTTATTTATTAATAATTACATGGGTGAAATCATACAAAACAAGTAAGAACGATTATAGTCGATTATATATAGTCTCGACTATAAATACCCGGTTCTCAGTTTCACCTGGTTTTTGCCACAATCACAGAATTTCGCGGTTTGCGGGTCTGCGGAGGGAGGTAGCCGATTTTTAAAATAAACTTGTGCTGAACTGGTATCCCTAGAATTAGAATGTGCAATTAGTTTTTCACTATCTATTATAGTTTGCAAAATCTAGCCGTTCATACGGACAGACGGACGGACGGACGGTCAGACGGACATGGCTATATGGACTCGGCTGTTGATGCTGATCCAGAATATATATACTTTATAGGGTCGGAAAAGCTTCCTTGTCCCTGTTACATATTTGACATTCGCACGAATTCAATATACCCTTATTCTTTTTTAAAAGATCCGGGTATAAAAACCACAAAATCAAGACAAAGTCGTTCGCATTTATGTTTATTTATTAATAATTACACGGGTGAAATCATACAAAAAAAATTGAAATATATATAAACAGAACAGATCCGAAGAGAACAATGAATGTGAGCTAAAAGTTCTTGACAATTTTTGTAAAATTTTTGGAATGTGTATGCCGAGTTAATGATGCTATCGTTCGTTAAGCGGTTAACACGTGCTAACGTTGTTTAATGTAAATTTTTTCCTTATAAATATATAGAATCTGTGAACATTGGTCGCCTTCGGGGCAAGCATGTTCCCTCTCTTTCGCCTCTTCCTGTGTATTTTGTGTTTTGTCTCTTTCCGATTCGTTCCTTCGTTGTTTCTCGTATTGCTTATAAAAAATATATATGCGTATAAAATATATATAGGGCTTTAACATATCTCCTAGCGTACTTCGTAAAAAATATATATCATATTCGAACAATGTTAATATATGGGCATTTTGGGTGTAAAAAAACATCTAACACGCTCACGCACACGAAATCCATATTTGACAAGAAAAAAAAAGAGAGAGCAAGACGCTGAATGATGATAAAAATGTGTAAATAGTATTTCTATAGATCCATAGTTGTGTGGGCTCAATTTCGAGAGTCTGCGAGTCTAAATTGCGTAAAGGCACATTGCGTTCTCTTGTTTGTGGAGTGTGGAGTGTGGAATGTGGAATGGGTGTGTTGTGGGGCTGCGGGGTCCCTATCCCTATCTGGGCTTGGATCGATGTGTTCCTCCTGGCCATCCGGCCCTCTGGCTGGCTTAAATGACTTTACAATGTTTCGAGCGGGTTTTAAGTACAGCTGCCAAAAACTGAATGCTAATACTAGACTACTGCATAGCTACGATGCTACGATGCTACGAGGCTACGATGTGTGTACCGTCGTAGTGGTCGTTGTTGTCGTCGCCTCACGGATGGTGCCGTGTGTTCCGCATCAGCGGCACCAGCAGCGACGGCGGCCCCGCCTGGCGGAGAAATGGATGCGCCAGCAGCTCGGCCGCTGTGGCCCGCTGCGCGGGATCCCGGACGAGCATCCGGTCGAGGAAGGACTGCAGGCGCGGCGAGACCTTGTGCGCATTCTTCAGATTCGGCGGCTGCATGTCCCGGATGCGGCGCATCGCCTGCAGCGGCGGCTCGTTGAAGAACGGCGGCTCCCCGTCGACCATCTCGATGACCATGATGCCCAGCGACCAGATGTCCACCTCCGGCCCGTATGGCAGCCGGGAAATCACCTCCGGCGACATCCAGTACGGCGTGCCAACGAGACTCTTGCGCTTGGGCAGCTCCTGGGACACCTGGGCGCAGAAGCCAAAGTCCGACAGCTTGACGCGTCCGTCGGCGGCCAAGAGGATCGAGTCCGACTTGATGTCGCGGTGGATGACGCCCTGTGCACCAGCAAAGAGAGAACAAAGGGAAAAAGAATGTTTTAAAAGCTGTTTCTTGCACGGTTGTGTGCAGTTTGCGGTTTTCGCCCGTCCCAACACCACACAGCCCAGCCCACGCCCTTTCTCCCAGCCACTTATCGCATTACACCATTACACCATTCCAGCAAAGCCATCGTGGGACAAAAATGCCAAAGAGTACGCAGAGCTCCCCCAGAAGCTACACCAAACGAAACTCAGGCGGTCATCGTGCTTATCGGCCGCCGCACTCGCTTATCTTTTAGGCCTTTTGCCTCGATAATAATGAATGATTTCTCAATCACAATATCCGGCTAAAAAGCCAAAATAAGGCAAACAACTCTTGCGTTTTACGGGTCATTGGAAGCGTGTTCTCGTCTTTTGTTATGCCTGATTGCTTGGGAGCGCCACCCAGTTTATGGGGTTGGCAGTACAAAAGGAGAGCACTGACAAATATGGTCAATTGAAGTTTTCCCAAATATCTGAGGCGAACGGTGAACTTTCCCTGGTACTCTTTTTTATCGGTGTAATTGGCAATGGGAACAGGTGTGTGCGGCTACTCTTTAAACCCGATTCTTACAAATAAAAGGGGTATATTGAACTTTTACGAATGTATGTAGCAGGGACAAGGAAGCGTTTCCGACCCCAGAAAGTATATCATTTCTTCATCAGCCCCCAAGAACGCTGCGGCGTTGTAGCCTTGTCCGTTTGTCCGTCTGTCCGTAAGAACGCCTAGATCTTGGATACTTTAATAGATAGACAAAAACCTATTGCATATTCCGATTTGTGTGATGGCAGTTGAGCAAAAGTTTCTTTTTAAAAGCGGCGAAACCGCGAAATGCTGTGGGATCCACAATTTTAACCCTAGAGAGCCTATGCCTTAAAATTCCCAATACTTATCCATGCTCTGAGAGATGGAATCTGAGAACCGGGTATCTATAGTCGAGACACTCGACTGTAGTTGTTCCTACTTGTCTATCGGTGTATGGGGCAATGGGAAAAGGTGTGTGTGTTTGTGGCTACCATTTCTCTGGCTTAGGGTAGGGCCTGCACGTGCGATTTCACTGGCCAGCAGCCACGTTTTGGGCGTGCAATCCCAGTGACCGCTCCACTGTGCGGCGGCGGCGGTGACAACATTTAGAAATTGAAACCCCAGCGACGCGAAAGCGGAGGCCAAAGAAAGCGCCACAAATGGCAATGGCTCAAAGAATCGAATCGAATGTACAATGACAGAATGGGAGAATAGCAGGGCCTGGGACTTGGGCGGGGGGCGGAGAGGTGTCATGGAAAGCTGGTCACGCACCTGTGAATGCAAATAGGCCAGGGCCTTCAAGCACTGCTTGCAGACGGTGGCTATCTGCTCCTCGTCCATCCGCGAGTGGGTGACAATGTCGGTGAGGGCGCCGCCCTCCAAGTACTCCATCACCACCCAGAGCTCATCGTTGACCAGAAAGCTGGAGTACGTCTCCACGATGTTGGGATGATGGTAGTCGCGCATGATGACCACCTCGTTGAAGAGCAGTTCGCGTCGCTGCTGTTTGCGCAGGTCCATCTTCTTGACAGCCACCTGGCGACCTGAAAACAAGCATCCAGATGGAGATGGAGATGGAGGTTAGGGGAGGTTAGCAATCAGAGATTCAAGCTGAAAGGAGGGGGAGAGACGCACCTGTGGACTTGTCGGTGGCTATGCAGACGGTGCCCGTGGAGCCCTCGCCAATCTTGTTGAAGTGGTCGAGATTCTCGCGCGGATCGCCCGCAGAGACCACCATCTGGAGTGCCGCCCGGAACTGTTCGTGGGTGAGACGCTGCTCCTGCTTGGGCGGCCCTGCCCCCGGCCCGGCTCCCTGCTGGGCGCCGGCGGCCAAATTCGCCCCACTGCCGGCCCCGCCGCTGGAGCTGGAGGCCCGGGACGCCGACTTGGCCAGATGGTTGTGTGGATGCTGGTGCGGATGTTGGTGCGGGTGCGGATGCGGATGCTGGTGCGGGTGCAGCGGATTCTGATTCTGATCGCCCGGCTTGGCGGGGTACAGGGAGGGGAAGCCGCCGCTGCCGGCATTGCCGTTGTTCGTGTGCGAGTGCGTCGAGCGCGTTCCACTGGCCACGGAGCCCACGGGCGAGGTTTGCTGCGGCATCGATCCGGGCCCCGTCGTGCCGGCCATGTTCCCGCGGTACTGCTGCTGCTGGTCCGTGCGCACTGCCAGCGGCCCGGTGGCCGAGGCCGCCGCTCCATTCGGATGTTGTCCGGGATAAAAGTGGCTGGGCGGCGGCTGCTTGAAGCCGGGAGCACCGCCCGTGCCCGTGCCCGTGCCCGCGCCCGATGCCGAGGCCGTGATGGAGACCGACGCCGAGGCGGCATCCTCTTCGGGCACCGCTGGCGGCACATTGGCCACCCGGCGCACCCGCGGCGGACTAGAGCTCCTCAGCGAATTCGAGCGGGCCACGTGCGACGTCTTGGGCAGGACAATGCCGCCCCCGCCAGTGCCGCCCATCTCGCCGGGATGTAGGCCGTGCGGGGGACCATGCATACCCATGCCCGGATGTGGGCCGCCGCCGGGGGGCAGCATGAGGCCGGAACCGGAACCGGGGCCGGTGTGGCCGATGCTGCTGCTGTTCAGGGAGGTGGTGTCCGCCTTGTTGTTGTTGTGATGCGGACGGACAATCGTCTTGAGATCAAGGATCTCTGTGGGCGTGATCTCCGAGGGATCGACGAGGGGCAGGGGGCGATTGGTGGACTTGAGGATCTGATTGTTGCCCACAATGGAGGCCCATTGGAGGGGTAGGCCCACATATTTGTTCTCCCGCTTGTCGAAGCCCGTGTGCACGCGATGCTCGAAGTTGCTCGGCATCGAGATCAGCGGTTTCTTCTTCTTCTTGCTGAACATCGCGCCGAGGGAGTGGAAGCGGGAGTGGGAATGGGAATGGGAGGAATGGGAGTGGGAGTGTGTGCTGCCAATCTGGGCTGTCCCGTTGCTCGGGGCCTTTGTTGTTGTTCTACTTTCAGCGCGAAAGGGAAGCGAGAGAGCAGCAATAGCAACAGCAACAGCAACAGCAACAGTAGCGACAGTAGCAACAACAACTGGCAGGCAGGCTGCTGGGAGTCTCACACGCACGCACACAGCCGCAGAGCGGACGCTGGAAACTGGAAACGGCCGTCGCGCGTTCCGTGGAAAGCGGATCCTCCGTGCGCTCCTCCTCGACGGCTATCAGCAGTGTTCTGGGCCGCCCCGCCGGACGGACTCGAGTTGTAGGCCAGCGCGCACACACACACACACAGCACCCAACAATGCAATGGGTGGAGCAACAAAAAATAAACTAAACGAAAATAATTGCCGAAGCCAGAGACAAGCGCGGTGTGACCGTAGGCGCGGTAGCATAGCAACGCCAACACCCGCCCAGTGTGGCTGTCCGCGTTGCCCCCGGCCAGCAGGCCTGGTCACACCGCCGCAGGGCGCGCAAAAGGTGGCATTTTCAAATTTCAGCTAGGAACCTGATTCAAGCCATTTTACGTTGGAAATTGCAGTACCACCCCCCCCCAAAGCAGCGAAGATTCGAAAGCCATTGATTTATTCTCTCACATGTATGTATTTCTGTTTTTAAATTATCATACCGCATATATTTACTTATTTACATTATGATACCTCTTCACAGAACTAAAACTTCTCCTTCGATTTTGTATACGCCTTAAAATTATAATAAAATTGTTTATTTCCTTTTTCTTCTCATATATATATATAGATATATATATATGTATATATATAAAATATGCAAATAATCGTAACTGCCATCGTCCTGCGCCACCTGATTCTTCCTTATCGCTGTAGCCGTAGGTTTAGGTTTTTTTTTTGTTTGTTTACGTTGCTAGATAGTTGTTTGCATTACTTGTTTTTCTCTTGCCTTGTGTTTTTGTTGGCTTTCGTATTTGCCTCATCACGTTACGTTTCTCGTGTTT
>JAJJHQ010002179.1:200488-222065 GCA_021223825.1 Drosophila ironensis
CTCCCCTCCCCTCCCCTTCCATTATTCCCGCACGTTGCCGCTCTCCCTCTCACCCAAATACGGTCAATGTGATCAAGTTTTTATTTAGCCGCTTTACTGTTCTCCGCTCTGCTCTGCTCTGCTCTGATGTGCTGGGATGTGATGTGATGTGATGTACTGTTGCTGTTGCTGTTGCTGTCTCACTCGACTGGCCCGTTTAGCGCTCAAAAATGCCTACAGACTTTGTGGGGCCTACTGGGTTTTCTTTTTGTTCGTTCGGTTGGTTTTTCGGTGACTTTTAGCCGCATTCGCAGTGTGCCGTGTGCCGTGTGCTTTAGCACGCCTTCGCTTTGTCTTAGCGCCCCCTGCGCTTTGCTCGCCTCTTCGCAAATTCTTCGCCGCTTCCCCGTCCGCCCGTCCGCCCGTCCGCACGACCGACCGTCACACGGCTTCGCCCCCTATGGGGAAGAGGGAAAGAGGGAAGGGAAAGAGGGGGAGAAGGCACACGCACACTTGTGTGAAGCGCTGACCAAGGAGCGCACACCCGTTAGCCCCAAAAGATGCCAAGATCCCGACTTTGACTCCCGACTACGAGTGCGAGTCCGGGGAGGCGGATTTTGAGCCCCCGGCGGGCTTTTCGCGCGCACCAAACACGGGGTAAACACTGTAAACACTCACTGTACGGCTGCCTGGGGCAGTGGCTGCGGTGGCATAATGCCCAGCTAGGCGTACGAAACGAAATGAAGCACTTTGCCAACAAAAAAAACCACGATTTGGAAAAACGCGTGTGTGGCCAATGCGGCGAGTTTGCGGGATGGCGAATGGCGTGCCCCAGCGAGTGGCGAGTGGCGCAATGGCGGCGAGTGGCCTGACCAACACTTATCGGCTTAGCAACCCTGCCACACAAACCGATTGGCAGTCGCAGCCGATACTCTCGCCTTTGGCATATACATTCGATAGTTTCGGTTTTTTTTTATAAATATTTTTTTGTTTGAAATATTCATGAAATCAGTCAGTATATAGCTTTGTTTTGTGTATTACGTGTCGGCCGTACTTTGTATTCGATTCTGCCTACGGTCCTATTGGATCGCAACGCCCTGCGCCCCATACCCCACGCCCACCGTGTACCAGCCGTGCAGCCCACAACCCACAAAAAAAACCAACAACGCGAGCAACAATCGCGGAGGTGGCAGACTTGTCAGAGCAGCGCGCTACTTGGACAAAACAAAACACACACTTGCCCCTTGCTCCCTCACAAGCAACCAGCCCGTCCCCCCTCCCAGCCCGAACCCAAATCCGAACCCGAACCCGAACCCTTACCCACCACCCACACCCACACAAAACATACCGATACCGATACCCATCCCACACAACAGCTGAGCGCCGTGAGAGGAGGCGAGCCAAAGAAGAGGAGGAGAGGCAAGGTTCCGGGAGGAGAGGAGTCGCAAGGACACAGGGAGGAAGAGACGAAGAGCAATGGCTGGTTCGGCTCTGCGACGCCTGATGGCGGAATACAAACGTGAGTAGCGAGCGGGTGCGAAGTCCAGGGACAAAGGTTCCAACTAAAAGAGTTACCACACGCCCATTGCAGAGCTGACCCTCGACCCGCCCGAGGGCATTGTGGCCGGGCCCATCAGTGAGGACAACTTTTTCGAGTGGGAGGCCCTGATCGCGTGAGTCCATCGCCCCCGCCTCGCTTACCCAGATCAGATCTCTTATTTTCCATTTCCATTTCCATTTCCATTGCCTTTGCTCAGCGGCCCCGAGGGGACATGCTTTGAGGGAGGGGTCTTTCCCGCCCGCCTCATCTTTCCGCCCGACTATCCGCTTAGTCCGCCCAAGATGAAGTTCACATGTGAGATGTTCCATCCCAATATATTCTCCGATGGCCGCGTCTGCATATCCATTCTGCACGCCCCCGGTGACGATCCGATGGGCTACGAGCTGTCCGCCGAGCGCTGGAGCCCCGTGCAGAGCGTCGAGAAGATACTGCTGAGCGTAGTGAGCATGCTGGCCGGTGAGTAGTGACCCTTTGGAAGCGCCTGCATCACCTACATACATCGCATTCTGCATTCTGCGTTCGTTTAGAGCCCAACGACGAGAGCGGCGCCAATGTGGATGCGGCCATTATGTGGCGCGAGCGCCGGGATGAGTTCAACACCATTGCCCGCCAGCTGGTGCGCAAAACCCTTGGACTGCCCACATAGATGGCAATCCGGCCACGGACTGGCACTGGAACTGGCTAGCCCGCCGCCCCCCGTTTTCGTTCCTGTTCCTGCTTCCCCCCAAACCAACCAGTTCGTCAAGCCATCTGGGAGCGCGGCATGGTCGTGACCCCGGCTAACGCACAGTTCCTTCATCCCGCTGAATCCCTTGGCCTCCAGTCCGCACACACTCACCCCCCGACGTTACGAGTTAGCGAAATTACGATATCTAGCAATAAAATCAACTGTAAACCCAACACAATCCCCTCAAATCAGAGAGGGCAACCCCCAGGCATTTGTGGCAAGCAACCCCAGTTGCAGTTCGTAGGCTTTAAGTTTATAGGCCATACCATGTACTAGACCTCTGCATGAATGTTGCCTGACAGATCTGTCAAGTAGTGTAGTGGTCTTAAAAATACTGCACTCATTCGTTACCGTACCTTATACTCTATGGGCCGAAAGAAAATGGCACAACAAGTATACCGCGTGAATGAGTGATTCATTTGTCGTTTTGGATGCATTCATGCAGAAGTCTACTATGTACTTGATAAGCACAAAAGTTGCAGGGAAGCCGCAAACACACGACATATTGTACTCTCTCCATATGGCTGGTTGCAGTACTCAGTTTCAGTTAATTGCAATTTATTTTGGTATATGATTAGATTCGTTACATACTTAAGTAGGGCTTGTGCGATTAGGAGATCCCCTGTTTCCCTTCAACCGCTCCCAACAATGTTACCCACACACAATTGCAAATTGTCTTCATTTGTTTAAGTAAATACTGAATAACTCTACGACTACATTACTACAATACACTTTGATAAGGCCTGTGTACATAACTAGGTATACGTACATACATAACATGGTAAATGCACTTACTCCCCGCCGTCCGTGGGCCAGAGGGTCGTAAAAGGTCTAGCCACCCGAATTTCAATTGACCCAGCGAGCTGGCATCCCATTAATTTATGCCTCGATTCCGCCGCCGCTTGTGGGCGCATAATAGACGTTGTTTTGTTGATCGGGGGCTGCTGCTGGCGGGGGGGGCGGCACTTGGTGCTTTCTAATTAAGTTGTGGCGGGGTGGGGCGGGGCGGCGCGTTACGTGCTTTCTCGCGCGGCTAGGCAGGTGGTTGGTTGGACGATGGGACAGATCGCTGCGGCCCCCCCTCACAAAACGGTGTCTAGCTTCAACAATCGTAATATATATAGTATATATGTATGTATATCCGTGTCTAGGACATAATTTGATTATTAATTGATGTGTGTTTAGAATTGGTCATACACATTCGATGGACTGCTTACACATTTAAACCAAAAGCCTATACCAGTTGTAATCCCATTCGATCGATCGATCACTTTCGCAGCGAATGGACTAAAAACTAAAAAACAAAATCTGTAACAGTTTCGAAAATCTGGAAACTAATAAATCTTCTATCGCGTTCTTCCTTTCCTTCGGCAAACAAAATATCACTTTTAGGGCATCCGCCTGGATGCACCTTTGTTTGGGGAGCCAGAGATGATTTCTCCGCACCTGCTGCACTTGTGCGGCCCACTGTTCGCGGATGCGTCATGCCGCTGCTCTTGCGAAACCGGTTGGGCATTCCTAATGCCTAATGCCATGACAGCGTGCAAACAAAAATAACAAGGTGACAGACATCGGGGTGGCGCGTCAGCAGGATCGCTCTGATCCGATCGAAAGTAAACAAATCATAATGGGGTTGGCTAATATTTAGGTGTATTGCGCACGCGCTGGTCGGATTGGAGTTGGAATCGTTAGAGTTTTTTTGGCTAAACGGACAACAAGCAAAAACTTAACAAGAGCGACGACGCGTTGGTCATGCCGGGGGACACACAACTAAAGGATAAAAATGTCAAGGGCCTCGGCCAGCTAGTCAACGTGGTACTCCGTGCGATGCGGCGATCCGCGTCGCTTCTCGGCCACAAAGGCGTCGCTGATCCCGGCCAGGCTGGTCACGCCGCGGATGCCAGTGCTGCGGAAGTAGATCAGCCGGTACTGCTCCCCGTGCCGCAGCTCCACGTCGTCGGCGAAGTCGAGGCGCACCATCTCCGGTGCGTTGGCCTCCTGGTGGCGCCGCAGCCTCTGCTGGTTGCGGTGATGGTGGCGGCCCCGACGGTGCGTGGCCGGGGTGGGGGTGTCGAAGGGATCCGCCTCGTGGTTGGAGTCCGACGAAGCGGGCGACTCTGCCTGGTTCACGTACTCGTAGGCGGCATAGTCCGCCAGGCTGGCGTACGCGATCGGATAGATGCCGATCCAGTCGTTGCTGCCCTCCTCGAACTCCGCCTGCTTGCGGTACTCCACCGTGTTCTCGTCCCCGATCCTCCAGACGGCCAGCGGCGAGAAGAGCACGCCCGGCGCCCGCACGTTCGGGTAGAGCTTCACCGTAAAGTCACTGGTCACCGGCTTGTGGTCGCTGATCGTGTACGCCGGGTGCGACTTGTACGAGCGCTGCTCGATGGCCAGCTGCATGGCGGGCTGCTTGTTCAGCGGCTGCACCGCGTACATGATCCTGTCCGTCCAGGCCGGCCGACGCTTCATGTCGTACTCGGAGGTGCCCTCCCGGAACTTGAAGGTGGGCGGAAAGGCGGGCAGCCGTTCGTGCAGGACCTGCAATCAAACGGATCAGTATGGCAGGAGGGAGTGAGAGTGATTGGGAGATGTCTTGTACCTGGAACGCCTGCTGGGTCTGCTCGCGCACCTTGTAGAGCTGGTCCCGCTTGATGAGCGCCGCGTGCTGCGTCTCATCGCCCACCAGCTGGCGCACCTCGGTCGCCGAGTCGCTGCCCTCCAGCCGGAAGTTGAGGTCGCCGAACCAGAAGACGTAGTCATGATCGTAGATCTCGCGATAGCGCTTCACGTGGTAGTGATGGTTCTCCAGTATCTGGCGATAGTCCTCGATCCGCTCGTCCAGCTGGTGGTCGTGGGCCGCCAGGTGGGCCACCACGAAGGCCAGGCCGCAGCCGTAGAGGGTGAAGCGCACGCTGACGGCCCCCTTGTTGCCCCAAATGCCGCCGAAGCCCGTGCGCGTGAACTCCGCCTCGATGTCGCGCAAATGGGCGACGTGCTTGCGCCGCACGAACATGCTCAACAGGAGGCCCTGCATCTGTTCCGTCTTGATTGCCACATAGTCGTAGCGGCGCAGCAGCTGCTTGGCCTTGTGCGTCCACGGATCCTCCTTGAACAGACCGAGCACCTGTTGCTGCGGCTGCGCATTCACCTCCTGCAGCCCCAGGGCATAAATGTCCGGCAGATGGTCCATCTCCATCGCAACTGCCTTCTGTCCCTCCTGTTCGTCTGGGCCTTCCAGGTCGTGCAGGCCCAGCAGCTGCCTCAGCGATATGTTGTCCGGGAAGCGGCTGCCCACGTTCCAGGTGACCACGTACACCCTGTACGTCCCCAGCTGATGCTTCCCACCCGCAGCAGCCTTTGTTTCGTCCATCTCCGTTGCCTGGCTCATCGCGTTCTGCGTGCTCTGTGTGTTGGGTGTTCCGTGTGCCTTTGGTCTGAGTGTTGCTGCGTGTTGCTGCGTGTTGCTGCGGCCCGTGCTGCGGGAAACAAGATAAGACAGCTGAGTGCGAGCGACGGCAGCGACAGCGAGCGATTAGATCTGTTTACCTTTGTTTCGCGCTCGCTAAGCTTGCGCCTAATACTGCTCCAGTCGGGGTGGGGCTTGGGTGGGGCGGTGTGGGGCGCGCAGCTGTTGAGAAACTGCTGTTGGAATCACGCCGAGTGGCTCAACTTTAACAGTTGTTTGTCAAAGCGCAACAAAAACAGCAACAACAACAACAGAGCTCCGACTGGTGGGGCAAAAGGAATGTGGCCGTCTGTCGCAGGGCCCCAAAACAGCCCCCAAACGTTAGAAATTCACAGCTGGTCACACAAAACCCAGCTTGCCGGGTTTTCAGTGAATTAAATTTCAAAAAAAAAAAAGATAATCTGTTACGGGGGATGTTTTGCCTTTTACTCTCCATCTAGGGGTCAGCGGCGTCTACCCGTGATTTTGCCAATCTTGTCATAGAATTTACCTAATTGTGCGAATTTAGGATTATTTACCGCTGTAATTTTGTCTCCCGATTATAACAATAAGCGTGCATTTTGATAAACAACTTTCCACATCGTCTATAAATTGGCAAATGCCGATTTCCAAGCATATTTGCCAGTAATTTACAAGAGATACAATAAATAAATAAATTACATATTGTTAGGTAATCGTATATTTGGTTTTATTTAAGGATCACATTTTTTGGTAGAGGAACCGATGTTAAGTTTTCATGAACAAAATTGGCATATTTATGTAATGTACATATTGTTTCCCTTGGGGGCGAATATGTACTTCCAAAATGTGCGCTTTTTGTTGGATAATCCTATATTTGGTTTTATTTAAGGAACACATTGTTTGGTAGAGTCACCGAGGTTGAGTTTCCCTTGGAGATGAATATGTACTTCATGAATTTCCTAGACGTCACTATGAAATTTTTGTAGATAAAAGTTATTGGCTGGAAAATAGGAAACAACATCTTGATGGTTACTTACATGTCCTGCAGCGTGAACGAGTTGTTAGTCTGCCCGTCGCTATTAAATTAAAGAAAAACAATCAAGTTATTGATTGGGAAAATAAACAAGTAAGAGCGATTATAGTCGAGTGTGGCGACTATAAATACCCGGTTCTTGGATAAATATTGACTCTGCTTTCCCGTTTCTATGAAGAAGCAACACATTGTGCGCATGCGTAAATCTTCCTGGCTGCACTGACTTTGACAACGCCAATAAATATGTGTTCTACCAACATCATATTTGAATATAGTGCTTCCCCGTGCTTTCCCCGTGCGCGGCACGTTTCTATGAAGAAGCAACTGCACTACACTTGGACAACGTGAATAGATATGTGTTCTACCAACATCGTATCCGGATATAGTGCTTCTAATATGAAATTTGTACACGCCACAGAATTTTGCGATTTTACGGGAGCGCAGGGGAAAGTAGCCGATCGGAAAACTGATATCCCCAGAATCAAAATATGTGCTTATTTTTTCTCAATCTGTTATAACCTCCAAGAACAAGGCATACGGACATGATGATGGTGATCAGGAATTCTTTCTCCCTCTTACACACTTTGGTACAAATTCAGTGTGCCCTTTTCCTTTTAAGAACCGGGTATAAACATACGAGTACTATGTTAACAGCTTAGACTTACATGTTACAGTCACCATTACACGCACGGACAGGAAGACTCCTTTAGAAGTAAAATAAAAAAAAAAATGTTTTCGACTGGAGAGTTTCAAGAGAAATGTGATAGCTTCACTTACCGTATAATTTTCTGGGAATAAACCATGGTCAATGCGGCAATGACGGACCTAGCAAACTCAGGGTCAGACATTTCCGGTTCGAGCTTATAGCATTGATTGGCCCGGTGGGCCACTCTTGCGCATAGGCGCCGGCACAGGCCTTGGAAGAATTCAAATTTGATGGTGACTTGGCCTAGAGTGATTGCGCTGCCCCATTCGCCGGATTTATTCAATAGTTTCCAGAACTTAACTCCGCTATTGATCTGTTGGGAAAACAATCTTGGTTAGAGGGCAAGCTAGCAATGTTAACCACAAAAGGGAAAACTCGCCATCTCCAAATAATATGAAACGAACTGGTAGGGAACGTTTGTATGCATATGGCGTATTAAGCGCTGCAACTTGTCCTGAGAGTTGGTAGCGGTGACATTACATTCAAAGAAAATACGGCAGACCGTATCATCAAGATGTCCCTTGGCAGTAAAAATGTTGACCATTTGCGGCAAGGTGTACAGGTATGGGTAGTCATGGAATTTCATCCACTCATTGCCGAATTCATAGACGGTGTTATTGTCGGTTATTATTCCGCAAAGCTTTCCCTTCAAAGCACTTTCCGCTTCAACGTGATTGAGAGCAACTTTAATGGCCAGCTTTACTTTCTCACGATCAATATCGCCCACGCCGGACGGCATCTAAGGATTTGATAAAGTTAAGCAAAAAAAACTAACTATTTAGCTGCTATGAAGATTAAGTTTCAACATTTCCCCAGTTAAAACTTTTCAAATTGAGTTCCAGGACTTCCAGCAAAAATTTGGGAATCCCAAAAATTGCCAAGTCATGCTGAAAGCACATGTGCGTACGTACCGGACGGATATACAGCATACGCATGTCTTTTCCACGCACATCGGATGCAGCCACCACAACGATCGAATATTTCGAGTACTTCTTCGGCGCGTTCTGAGATTGCACATAATAATTGCACATTGAGCGTACTTTTCGCGTATTTTCCAACTTACCTGCAGTTCGTCTAGCTTGAGCGTAGCCAAGTAAAGCAAAAATGGCTGCCCCTTGTCATCTCGCTTCAAAAAGTTTAAATTGGAAGGCAACAAGGCCCAGCCAAGCAATAACTCCAACATATTGTTGTCCAGCCAGTCCCAGACGGCCTGGCTGAGACCACCATCAGCCTGGAGCACCTTCGCCAATAACTTCATCTGTCTCTCCATTTTTTTTTTTTTTTTTTCCGTTCCTTGCGTTCCTGCTTCGAAAAGTGATTGAAAAGACTGTTTGCGAGTTGCCCCTCCGAGCGGTTCGGTCGATGACGTGAAAAAGGCCGCCAAGTCGATAGGGCAACATAATTTTGATCGAATGCTTAAAGCTGCCATACTCAGCGCAGACTAATCGAATATTTTGAGGACGCTCTTATACGATATATACGATATAAGAAAAATCCAATATATACCGTTGTATTCCTTTTTTTTATATTAATGTTAAACAAAATAAACATTGAAAATTAAAAAAGACATTGCTAGAGTTAAAAAGCAAAATAAAAAGCCAAACTCCAAAAATATTTATACATATTTCAAATCGTTTTTCTGTTTCATAATATCTAATCTGTGGGTAAAATACTTTACAAAAATTCCTTAACCATTTTGACATATTTTAATTGAAAGAATCCCCTTTATAATATGTATATTTTTCTCATCACGCATACGTGAGATATAATGTGGACCGTTACGGCACAAAAAAAAAACAAATTTATCAGGTTAGAAAATTTAAATCATAAAAAAAAGTTAAAATTAATTCTAAATATTCGAATTTATAATATTAAAATTGGTTAATTTATATATATATATATTCCCCTTTAGGCAAGAATAATTTATGTTAGTGACAGGCCTTAATGAAAGCCTTATTATTTTTCCTACAAACCCCTTAAATTAAATTACGTGGAGCTTCATTTTCTTTGATTTGTTTTACTTCGATTTGGTATTTTCTTGGGGAGTCCCCATGAAAATGAGCCATCGCAAGAGAGTAATCGATATATTAATCGGCCGGGACTGCCAACTGAATTTAAGCCAGCAAATTGGCGCTGTTTGGTCACACTGTGTTTGAAATTTAGCGGAATTTCTGTTGGAAATACCAGAAGTGACGCTTGGAATTTGAATCGGAAGCCGAAGCTATTGGAAGGCCCTGGAACTCAAGGAAGCATCGGACATGGAGACACCGCGTCGCCAGCTGCGCAACCTGCACCTGCAGAACCTGCAGAGCATCAGCACCCCGCTCCGCATCCCGCCGTCGCCCCTCCTCAAGACCCTCGGCCACGGCACCGGCGTGAGTGTCTACCGCCTCGACCGCTCCCCGCGCCACGGCCAAGTGCGCTCCCCCTGGGCGGTCAAGCGGGTCACCCGCAACACGCGCATCCGGCGGGATCCCCTCTACAACGAGCGCATCCTGCACGAGGCCCAGATCCTGCGGTAGGTGGCCCACAGATCGCTTTTCCAGAGGCTCCTAGTCTCTTTTGGGTTTTTTGGCCCCATCAGGATGGGTGCATCAGTCTTCTCTCTCAGATTGGGAGCCTGAAATCTGCCTGGAAGTGTCAACCAGTTGCTGCCAGAACATCTGCTTACTAACTGTTTCCAGTCNCTTCTATAAAAAAGGCATGGCAATAGCTTCCCTATCACTATCTATCCCTGGAGATCACCTTCAAGTGACAATATTCGTTGCATCTTCTCTAAACAAGCCCCTGCAATAGCTTGACTATCCTTATTGATCCATTTAGATCACATTTAAGTGGAAGTATGCTGTATACCAGCCGGAAATCTCCGGTAGATGGTCTACAGGTTGCTCTAAATGTCTCCTCGCAGATTTCTTCTGCTAAGAACTCTCGGCAATAGCTGCCACTCATTATTAATCCATTTAGATCATGTTTAAGTGATAGTATATCGTTGCATTTACCAAATCTTCTATAAAAAGGCATGGCAATAGCTTCCCTATCACCATCTATCCCTGGAGATCACCTTCAAGTGACAATATTCGTTGCATCTTCTCTAAACAAATCCCTGCAATAGCTTGACTATCGTTATTGATCCATTTAGATCACATTTAAGTGGAAGTATTGTGTAGACAAGTCGGAAATCTCCGGTAGATGATCCACAGGTTGCTCAAAATGTCTCCTCGCAGATTTCCCTTGATCTCTTCTGTTAAGAACTCCCAGCAATAGCTGCCACTCATTATTAATCCATTTAGATCATGTTTAAGTGATAGTATATCGTTGCATTTACTAAATCTTCTATAAAAAGGCATGACAATAGCTTCCCTATCACCATCTATCCCTGGAGATCACCTTCAAGTGACAATATTCGTTGCATCTTCTCTAAACAAGCCCCTGCAATAGCTTGAATATCCCTATTGACCCATTTAGATCATGTTTATGTGATAGTATATCGTTGCATTTACCAAATCTTCTATAAAAAGGCATGGCAATAGCTTTCCTATCACCATCTATCCCTGGAGATCACCTTCAAGTGACAATATTCGTTGCATCTTCTCTAAACAAGTCCCTGCAATAGCTTGACTATCCCTATTGACCCATTTAGATCATGTTTATGTGATAGTATATCGTTGCATTTACCAAATCTTCTATAAAAAGGCATGGCAATAGCTTCCCTATCCTCATCTATCCCTGGAGATCACCCTTAAGAGACAATATTCCCTGCAATAGCTTGGGTGCACTGTCGATCTATTTAGACCACATCTGAATGAAAATATAGTGCCTAAAAGTTGCTGCAAAAGCATCTGTTCGGTATTGATACCAATTAAGAAGCATCCATAGAGCCCTTTTGCAAACTAGTCGCTCCAAAAGGATCATTTAGATCAAGTTAAGGTTGCAATCTTCTCTGTAATAGCATCCAATCCCCTTAAATTCCCTGTTAACAAGTTTCTGTAATAGAACTTATCTCCCATGGATCACATTTACGTGGAAATGGCGTCCAGTCACTCGAGATCTATTTAATTTCAGTAGCAACATTCATTTTATTAATTCAATATTTTTTAGAAAGCATCCCTATTGGTCGAGTTTCTGCAATACGTTGCTTCTTACCGCTTTCCCTCCAATTAGGTTGCAAACTTCGTTGCATCCACTACATCCATCTGTGGGGAAGTAAATGCATCAGCTTTTAGTCTCTAGCGATAATTTTACATCGCAGATTCATGGCAATCTTCTTTGCCTCTACGAAACCCAAAAGAAGTCTCCAATAGCTTCTAATCACCATTTATCCTTGAAGATCACTTTTAAGTTTCATTTACCATCCATCCATTAGATCACATTGAAAGAGAAACATTGATCTGTTATGTTTTAGTAGCAACCTTCGTTTTATCCGCTTAAAATTCAGCAGAAAAGTCTCTTTTAGTTACAATCCTCGATCCATCTGTGGAGAAGAATATGCATTAGTTTCTAGTTCCTATCGATCGTTGCATTCATTAAAACCTCCTATGTTAAAAGAAGTTTCCAATACCTTCTAATCACCATCTATCCATGAAGATTACATTTGGGCAGCAATCTATGTAAACTAGACTTTTTCCGCACCCACAGGAAGCTGGAGCACCCGAACATTGTGGGATTCCGCGGCGTGGTCACCAGCTCGGACGGCACTGACACCTTGGCCCTGGAGATGTGCAGCACCTCGCTGGGCTGCATTCTGGAGGAGCGGTTCGACGATGATCTGGGCCCGCTGCCGGCCAAGCACACCCTCAAAATGATCGTGGACGTGGCCCAGGGCCTCGATTTTCTGCACAACAAGGCGCGCCTGCTGCACGGCGACATCAAGTCCTTCAATGTCCTGGTCAAGGGCGACTTTGAGATCTGCAAGCTGTGCGACTTCGGGGTGTCCCTGCCGCTGGACGACAAGGGCGAGGTCAACGTGGCCAAGGACCCTGCCCAGACGTATGTGGGTGAGTCTGCTGCTCCACCTGGTCGTTGCGTGGAGTCGCCTAATGAGCGGTTTTTCAGGCACCAGGCTCTGGTCCGCGCCCGAGGTCATCGACGAGGCGAACATCATTGACAGCAAGGCCGACATCTTCAGCTTTGGCCTGGTTATCTACGAGACGCTGGCCCTGGTGGCGCCCCACACTCTGGAGCTGGATGCCGCGCTAGGCGAGGCCAAGGGCAACAAAAAACTCGACTACACGGGTGTCTCCGAGGTCTCGTGCGACGACAGCAAGTTGGGGCTCAACGATGAGGCGGAAAAGTCGATGGATCAATCGAAGGCGGATGCCAGCGAGCTAGACGTTGAGCACGACGTTGAGCACGAGTCCGAGGAAGAGGAGGAGGACGAAGCTAGTCGGGAGTTCTTCGATGCGGATGACACAAAGGAGAACGACGTCTCCGGCTTCTCGCTGGGCGACATGGAATCGGCCTACGGCACCCGGCCCCCGCTTCCGGTGGCCTTTAAACTGACCGACGAGTACAACTGCATCGTGGAGCTGTTCTTCCTGTGCACGAACGCTCACAGCGAGGATCGTCCGGACGCAAGGACCATTTGGCAGTGCCTGAAGAACAATTTGGGGGATATGGGATCCGACAGCGCGTAGGCTTGCAACGATTGCTTCGCCCTTCCCAAGATATAGCTTCAGGCTCAATAGGTTAGTTATTAAGCTCATAAAAACATAGTTCTTCTTGACAACATACGAGTATATATAAGCTAAACTTTATCCCTGATTTCACCACAAAATTCTGACAAATCAAGGTTTGCAGCAACCACTCCCATCAAACAAATGCAAATCGGATACAAGTTCACTTAGGTTTATTAAAAAATAATAATACATACATCAAAATATAAGTTTTCTTTGTGTTTTTTGCTCTTCTGTCTTTTTCAGTTGCTCAGTTGTTCAGCTTGGAATACACATTAGTTTAATTGTTTGATTCGTTTTGGGGGATTCTCTATTTTCCGTGCGGGTTCTTGTTCGATAAAAGCTCCGATTGCGTGATAAAACATAGCAAGCACGGGGTGTGGGGTGTGTGCTTGAGGGCGTGGATTGGTTTACTGGCTTGCAGTTCAGATTCGCTGCCGTCTCTCTAGCCTAGATCTTGCTATCTAAAATATATATATGTCCTCTCGTATATGTATATATTCTGTTATGCATTAGGTGCGGGTATCTAAGGATATTAGCATTGGGTGTATGCCGTTTGCATCTCATAAATAGATTGGTTAGATTGGTATGGTATTGTTAACTAACTTCAAGTCAGGCAGCAGGCAGCAGGCAGATTGCCTCGCATCTGGCTGGTTGGGGCGTGTGTGTGCTTATTTTCCTCGATTTGATTTGACTAAGGCGTACACAGACTTTTTAATTATCGCTACATGGATACGTACAAACGTGTATAACATAGATGTTTACATTATTATTGTATATATTCTCTTGTATATATATAAAAAGTATCGGATTGCTCTCTTGAAGGCGAAGGCGCTGTTGGTGTTTTCTTTTTTGTCTCGTCTTTTGTCTTGTTAACTTTCAATTCCGACATTTCATCTCATCGCATCTCATCTTCCCTGGCTCCATAAATAGTATTGTTAGGGAGTATTGGTCAAATTAGGACAAACAAGTGGTTAAAATTACAAACAAAAATATGCGTGTATATATTAAATAAAATAATCAACTAAAATATGTAATGCCCAAGGGGTGCATAGACGGTATAATAATAAAAAGTACATAGCTGACATACAGAGGACACTCACAAGTTAACATCTCTCTCACGTTAAAATAATACAATACGTTAGGCAGATACGAGAATAAAAAAAAAATTATATAAATGGACATATAAATGGAATGTTTTGTGTATAAATTAGTCGTGTTTGTGTGGCTTGAAAGTACAATTTTGTTTCGTTTTTCGATTAAGTAAATCAAGTAAACCTCTCTCTATCTCTCCTCTTCTGTCTACTGCATTTTATGCTCTTCTCTCTCGCTCGCTCTCTCTCTCTCTGTCGCTCTCTAGCTGTCTCACTCTAATCTAATGCAACAAGCAAGAATAATAACAAGACGTAAATCTTACAAATTTAAATACACATAATGTAGCATACATATATATGGAAAGGAAAGATAAAAACAAGGGACTGCATTCAAAAACGTGCAAATGATAGAGTGTGAGTTGCGTGTGTTGTGTGTGGTGTGGCGTGGTGTGGTATTGTGTGGTGTGGCGTGGAATGTATGGGAAGTCGTATGACTACATATATAACCGATTTTTATATATATATATCGCTCAATCACTAGAAGGACCTAGCAGGCCTAATTAAGGTAAAATATAAATACGTAGCAGAAACCCTGCTCGTTCTCTTGTTCTGGCGCCCTCTATTGATCTTCCCGTCACGATGCCAGTGAGCGATTGTCTTTGAATAATTGACTCGGGTCTGACCAACCGATCATCGATGTGTGAAATGTCTGCTAAACCGAAACTCCTCCTCCCCGGCTCCTCCTCGACTCGACTCCTTGTCCGTCTCCGTCTCCGTCTCCTTCTCTCGCCTACAAGTGCAGGACGCCGTCCTTGACGTCGCTGGCCATTATCGTGGACGCATTCGAGCCCGCCTGCTGGTGATGGGTGGTCGGAGGTGATGCGGACTTTGGCTGCGTCACCGTGACCGTCCCCGCCGTCTGGTAGTTGTGATTCGGGCCCGATGAGGTTGGACTCTCGTCCAGCGTAACGCCTGTCAGATCGACAATGTCGTCCTGGTCGTCGTGCTCGATCTCGTCGGAGGTGTTGGTGTTGTTGGTGTGGTGCGAGCCGCTCGACAGCTGACTGTTGCGCGAGAAGGAGCCGCGGTGCGTGGAGGTGAGCGTCCGCTGGTTGGCCGGCTTCACGGTTATGATCAGATTCGAGCTGTTGGCCACCATCATGTCGGTCACCTGGTCCAGCGTCTTGCCGGCCACCTCGATGCCGTTCACCTCGATCACCTCGTCGTTGACGGCCAGCAGGCCTGTGCTCTCGGCCAGGCCGCCGGGCACCAGGCGTGATATAAAGATGCCCGGCTGCTTCTCCAGCCCGCTCGCAGTCACGCGCACCGATGTCCCGTCCCGTATGTAGAAGCCCAGCGGTTTGTCGCTCCCGTGCTTCAGCAGCCTCACCCTGCGGTGCGTCTCCGGCACAATGTCCACATCAATGATGGCCGACACCTGGCGGAAGTCGTGTGGGATCGATATCGACGGCGCCTTGGTCTTCACCGGCGTGTGACCCATCAGAATGCTGCCGATGAGGTTGCGCGGCTTCATGGTTCCGAACCCAGAGTACTCGTTCAGATCGTCTAGCATTGGATGGGGGCATCACGAATCGAATTAGGCAAAGGAGATACACACATTTGGGGCAGCGACTCACCCTTCCTCTGCACAATGACCCGCAAAAGAGGGCGTGCCGTCTTGAGGGCCCGTCCAAAGTTGTCGTCGTTGTTGATCGGCAGCAGATCGTTGTCCCGCGGATCGATGTACAGGATGAGAAACTGTATGTTGCTGAGCTTGTGCAGCTGCTCGACCAGGGCCGCGAACTTGTCGAAACTCTGCTCTGTCTCGTTGCGCTTGAAGCTCCAGCGCCGGAACTCGGCATCGAACTGGGGGAGGGCATGACTGGAGGTTAGTGGGGAGGTCTGTGGTGTTTGGGGGAGGTCTGGCTGATTCAGGGGGTTGACAGGAGGTCTGAAGCATTGACTGGAGGTTGGTGGCGGTTCTAAAGAAACTGAGGGATTTGGGGGCTATAAGGAATCTGGGGTATCTGCAAGATCTAGGGGGATCTGATGGATTCACTGGAGGTTGGTGAGGGGTCTAGGGAAACTAAGGGATATGTGGATGCTAAGGGATCTAAGACAGTTGGTTATCCGAGAGATCTGGAGGTCTGAAGGATTAACAGGAGATCTCAGGTAATGACTGGCACTGAGGGATTGTGGGATCTGCGGAATTGACTGGAGGTTAGTGGGGGTTCTGAGGGATCTGGAAGGTCTCAGGGATTTACTGGCGATCTGAGGCAGTGACTTGAGTTTATTGGGGGATCTGAGGGATCTAGGGAAACTAAGGGATCTTTGGAAACTGATGAATTTGGGGAACTAAGTGGTTAAGAGAGAGGTTAATGGGGGTTCTAAGGGATCTAGGAAAACTGAAAGATCTGAGGAATCTAAGCGCTTGATTGCAGGTAAGTGGGGTGTCAGAGGGATCTCAGGGAACTGAGGAATCAGAGGTAATGACCGGAGGTTACGAGGGATATGAGAGATTTCGGGGATCTGAGAGGTCTCAGTGATGTACTGGAGATCTGAGGCACTGACTTGAGGTAAGTGGGGATCTAGGGAAACTAAGGGATCTAGGGAAACTGATGAATTTGGGGATCAAAGTGGTTAACTGGAGGTTAGTGGGGGATCTGAGGGATCTGGAAGTGATTTAGGGGATCGGGGGGAAGTTGAGGGGCCCGAGGGACCTGAGAATCCAAGTCTTTCACCCGTAAAGATGCCTTGGGAGGGGGAGTCTGCGGGTATGAATCAGCAGGTCGTCGGGGGGCGGGCGTGGGTCCCAGGCCGGGAGGGAGGAGGACTCACCTTGGACTTCACCTCGATCAGACTCGTTTCGCCGCCGGACGCCGCCGCGGACGTTGTGTTTATCTTGTTCTTTGACATTTTCTCAGTCTCGCGAGTGCAGAAGGGGGATCCGAGAGTTCGAAATCGAATCGAATCGAATCGAAAGCAGAAGAGGCAAACGCGACGGCGAAGGCGAAGGCGAACTTTTGTATTGTCTCGAGCGATCTTCGGGGGATCGGAGCGGAGCGGGCCCGGGCGATGGGAGGCGATGCGAAACGAACCGAACCGAGGGCGGGGGCCAGCGAAATGAAAAGGCTTCCAATAAATTAGAGTTAGAAATCTAAATTAAAACTAATTAAATAAAAGAAATGGATGGTGGATGGAGGAAATCTTGTTCAGCGCTGCAGTGTTGCTCAACGCGCAGGTGTTGCGGAATGCAGCGCCAGTGTTGGACAATGCCAGCGCCCCAACTACGCCCAGCGAATGCATTTTCCCCTTTCTCCATTCATTGTTTACTCTCCCAGCCGGGAATCCTTTTTCATTGGCCTTGGGTGTGATCTTCGCACGAGAAAACAGAGAAAAACAAGTAGCCAGACAATGCAGCTGTTATCGATAGCCAGCGATGGCAGACGGTAGTATGGCCAAGTGTGACCCTGCGGTGGTTGGAAAAACGAGAGAGCATTAGTGTAGAGACAGTTTGTTTGGCCTGGCCATGCGGACACTTGCATGCGTTACACTTTCAAAGCAGAAGGAAATCCAATCCATCACGCACACATTTGTGCAAACAAAGGCCGCCCGGTTGCCATCGATTCCGCAGAAGTGCAATTCCAGTTGCTTGCAAGCCAGTGGCCAGCTCAGCGAAAGCGCAACCAATAACCGCGAGCAGCCGTGAGGAGCGGTTCCTAAATGCCTTGAGTGTAGCGCAGCGCAGCGACAGCGACGAGGGTTACTGTAAAGTGGTGGAGAGGCTGTTTTTGTGTGTTGTTGTCGAGCGTGAAATGCAATTGGACAACAGGAATTGTTTAAATGTGAATAAATAGATGAATCAATGAGCAGGCAGCAACGGCGAAGGCGAGGAGCGACTTGAAATCGAGGCGAAACCAAATCCACAATCCAAACACTAGCTCGGCAGCTTTGCGAGATCCCCTGCCCCCCTTCCCCCTACAAAAAAAAAAGAAAGAAAAAAATACAAAAACTAAAATCACCAAAAACAACAACAGCAAAAACAGCAAAACGGAGAAAAGGCAGGCCAGCCGATGCAACTGTAACAACAGTTTTTCCAGTGGCTCTTGACCAGCTCCCCACCCACTTCCCCCTCCCCACACCGCACGCAGCTGGAAAAGCGCTTTTTACGCTTTTTCCCGCGGCCGCAGGAACTTCAGCGGACCCCTAGAGACTCGTAGACTCGTCCTCGGACTCTCCACTCGCCACTCTCCACTCCCATTAACGAGATTGGGATCAGGAGCGGGAAGGATAACGGGAAAAGGAACAGGAGCGGGAGCGGTAACGGTAACGGTAACGGGAACAAGAACCGAAGGAAGAAACAGGAGCACACCATGAGCTCGGTAAAGTAAACAAACTGGGGGGAGCGAGAGGCCCCGCCCGCCCCCCCCCCCCGGAGCAAGCTAATCCTCTGTCGAGCCGCTGCTAACCATGCCTTCTCCCCCCCCCTCTCTCTCTCTGTCTCTCCGCCAACAGCAATACTCGAACGTGGAGAACCTGTCGCCGCAGACGATACGGCAGGTGATGCGGGAACTGCAGGAGATGGAGACCACGCCCCCGGAGGGCATCAAGGTGCTGATCAACGAGAGCGACGTCACCGATGTCCAGGCCCTCATCGACGGGCCAGCGGGCACACCCTATGCCGGCGGCATCTTTCGGGTGAAACTGACGCTGAACAAAGACTTCCCCCAGACGCCGCCGAAGGCCTACTTCCTCACCAAGATCTTTCACCCGAATGTCGCCGCCAACGGGGAGATCTGCGTGAACACACTGAAGAAGGACTGGAAGCCGGACCTCGGCATCAAGCACATACTGCTCACCATTAAATGTCTTCTGATCGTGCCCAATCCGGAGTCGGCGCTGAACGAGGAGGCCGGCAAGATGCTGCTCGAGCGCTACGACGATTACTCGCAGCGCGCGCGCATGATGACGGAGATCCATGCCCAGGTGCGTATCCATTTTCGGCCATTGACGAGTGACTTCAATTGATTTACGTACTTACCTTCCCCCACAGCCCGCCAAGTGCACTGCGGGCGCTGCTGGCGATTCCAAAGACGATGACGGCCCGTCGACGAAGAAGCATGCGGGTCTGGACAAAAAGCTGCAGGACAAGAAGAAGGAGAAGTTGCTCAAGGAGAAGAAGCGCATGCTGAAGAGGTTATGAGAGGCGTGATGAGGGCAGCGAGTTCCACACCAACCAGGAGCAGGAGCAGGAGCAGGAGCATGAGCAGGATGAAGAGCAGATGCGAAAGCAGGAGCAGTAGCTGTAGCTATAAGGATGAAAGTGGGAAACTGAACGATGTGAAGGCTAAGTGATGGATGGATTGGAGGACCAGATAACCGAAGAATCGAAGAATCGGAGAATCGGAGAATCGGAGCAAAGCTAGTAAGGAAGCAGGCGCGCTATCAAATTTTACACTGACCGGACGAAGAGGAAGCAAAATGAAGCAAACTAAAACCGAGAGGCAACGCCGAGACCCTGCTAAAGCAAACTTGAAAGTGAAGGAACATTGAGGCAAAAATTTCGGTAGAACGAGAGCAAGAACCACTCCAAAGAATTGTGCATCCAGTTACCATTACGATAACATATTTAAACCATATAACACACCACACACACCACACACACGGAGACAAAAACACACACTTTTTGGTAAGACAGCACCTGTCCTGCCAAACCTAGAATGTAGACTAAAGCAAAAGCAAAAGCAAAAGCAAATCAACAACAAAACCACAAAAGAGGATAAAAACAAACGAAGCAAGCATGCGAGAGAAATGGGATTCAACCTTTTTCCTAAGTAATTTATGTAGTTCTCTTTTCTTAACACTCATGAGCTATAATAGCATAATTTATGTAATTAGTTTAAACAAAATCAAGGAGTACACTGTCGCCTCATCCCACAATCCCGCTTCCCCCAATCCCCATTCCCGATTCACGAAAAAAAAAACCTCTAACGCATCACCAATTCACCTTAATTCGCATTATATCTCGTCGCACCGGCATGAGTCTTAGCCCTCTATTTTGTGTGTCTTTTACAAGTTTTATTCATACAATATCATTATATTTTTTTTAATAAAGTATCTCTATTTGTTAAATTCAACTGTCCCGCTTAGGCTTAAGATTAAACAAGAACAACCGTAAAACACATCCGTAAAATATAAAGAAAAGAAAACATTGAACTGCTGCAACAGATTGATGGCACATTCTGGTAGAGATTTAGGCTTAAGTACTTATATTATGATACGAGTAAGTGGGAGGACGATCCGCTTCCTTGAACCGATCGCCGTCTCGACGGGCCTGCTGTTCTTCCTCTTCCCTCGTTTGAATATCACCCTTCCCACACTCCCCCCTCCCAACACACACACGATCGAAACACACACACAAGCCGAGACCCAAGTCGAGGGCGGAGAGTAAAAAGCAATAAAAAATGAATAAAATTCCATTCGGAAAATGAATATGATTTTGGAAGCACCAGCCTTATCCTTGGCCAACTTTATTGCAACGTGCTGATATAAATGGATTTTTTTTTCGTAATGAATCCTTGGATTTAGGGATATTTGTAGAAATTTCCGACACCGCCACGCTCATCCACAAACCGCGAAATCTAATAAGTACTCCGCACTTACCTGGTCATAGTCTGGACCTTTTCGTCCTCATTGCTGGAGGCTGGTCCTGAGGCACGGCAATCTGCTTGGCCTCGACGCACTGCCACAGTTCCGATGGTGCAGCAGATCCTTGCAAGAATTGCGGCGAAGGTGACAGTCATTAGATTGTAAGGGGGGAAAAACATCAGTGACGGAAAAAGCTAGGTCAAGGATTAAGAACTCTGGATATACCTGTTGGTAGCATGGGACGCTTCCTTGTTTCTGGTCGATCTCCTTGGTCTCCGTGTTCCAATTGCAAACACGCGGCTACTGCACAGGGTTGAACATCATTTCGATGCAGCGTATCGCTTGGAGGCACTGCTGCAGGGGAGATGATGCAGCAGTTTTTCTGATGGTTTCCAGCGACGGTGAAAGATGATTTCCTCAATCAGAGAGATGAGGCCAAAGGGGATCCACTCGATCTCGTTTGTCTTGGTCTCCAGACATGATGCAGGATATCGCTTGGACGCACTGCTTCAGGCCAGATGAACGATGATTTCCTTGGAAGACTTCGAGCGCAAGTTACGAGTCGGCTGGTCCTGAGGCACGGCGAGTCCGTTTGGCGCGGAGATGAGGCCAGTCGGGTGATCCGTCATATTCCAGTAGATCGTTGGCGGGGAGGTGGGGCGGATCCGATGCTGAAGATGCGTGCTCGTCCTGGAAATGGGCGGTCGAGTCGACGTCTGGCGAGGAG
>JAJJHQ010002179.1:222873-255530 GCA_021223825.1 Drosophila ironensis
CAACACTGAAGAGGCTCTCTGCACTACCTCTGATTCCCGAGCAGAAGGTGGAGCAGAGGCGCAGCCTCTAGCTCAGGATGCGCCCAACACGGAGGACGCTACCGGCGCAGCTAAGGTTCCGGGTCTCGCAGCTGAGTCTCGAGCAGAAGGTGAAGCCGAGGCGCAGGCTCTAGCTCAGGAAGCGCCCAACACTTAGAAGACCCCTATACCCTGTCTCAAAGAAAATTCATAGGAATCAAAATTCTGAATTGCAGCAACGAACTGAAGCAGAATTTATTATACCGAAATTTTTAAGTGAATGACACTGTAAGTTCCATACAAAACTTAACTGGTTCCACTTTATAAATTGGTTTGCTTTTCAGCTTTGAGAGACGATTAGAAGGCAAGGACCTACCAAGAACCAGACACCAAACATGAGCATTTGCATCAGCCACCTTCAACACTGAGACTAGGTTCACCATCATCGAGATGCGTACCGAAACCCAATAGTCTCTCGATGTTTATATATCATAAATTTAGCACACTGTGCTGCGACAATTAAATATAAATAGATCTAATATCTACAATAATAATGTCTTTCACCTAATCTCCTCCGAATCCCAGAATCTTAAAATCGTATTAGGTCAGTGATTCCAAGTAAAACTTATTACCTAAAACGGGGGTAATATGTTAGTATTTTGTTTGGCTTAGTATTTCCGACACTGCCGCATTTCAAAACAAGTAGAAACGCTGTAGTCGAGATTCCTCGACAACGAGATACCATGTTTCTCTCTTGCCGTTGCCGTGGGAAGGGGTGCGTAAAACTTTTTTTGATCATATCTTCTATATTTATTGTCCGATCGGAACGTAATTTTGCATGTGTTTGACGGTCAGCAGACTTAGCAGACTTAAAATTAAGTCTCTAGCTTTTACCATTTTGGAGATATTGATTTTTTTGCGACTACGAGGGCGGAAAGGGGCGTGGCAAAAATCTGGAAATGTCATTATCTGCATAATAGTTAAACGGACCTAATGCAAAAAGAAACAGGTTTCTAGCTCTTATTTTGTTCAAGTTAGCGAAGAAAATACAGTCTTATGCAAATTACGAAGGCGGAAAGGGGCGTGGCAAAAATTTGAAATAAACTCGACCTGCGTACACATATAACGGACCTAAAGCAAAAAGAATTACACCTCTAGCTCTTACCATCTCCGAGAACGACGTGTTCATACATACAGACGGACGGACAGACGGACAGACAGACGGACAGACAGACAGACGGACATGGCTAGATCGACTCGGCTGTTGATGCTGATCAAGAATATATATACTTTATACGGTCGGAAACGCTTCCTTCTCCCTGTTACATACTTTGCACAAACTTAATATACCATTTGTACCTTAAGGTACATGGTATAAACACCGCGCAATTAGAATTCCCAACTAGTTCTGGCACACAATTCATTACTTAAGCTCCATCGAGCCAGATTTTTTGGGTAAGTAGTTCCCTGTAGTTTACCCCCCCTGTAGTTTCCCCTCTCTAGTACCCTCCCCTCTAGTCCCCTACCTTCTAGTCCCCTACCATCTAGTTCCCTCCCCTCTAGTGCCCTCCCCACTAGGCCCCTCCCCTCTAGGCCCCTCCTCTCTAGTCCCCTCCCCTCTAGTGCCCTCCCCTATAGTCCCCTCCTCTCTAGTCCCCTCCTCTCTAGTCCCCTCCCCTCTAGTGCTCTCCCCTCTCGTTCCCTTCCCTCTAGTTGCCTCCCCTATCGTTCCCTCCCCTCTAGTTTTCCCCCTTTAGTCACCCTCGCCAGTCACGATCTGAGCGCCTATTTCCTGAAAAGGAGGGCATCTCCAGCACCGGATCCTTCCGAGCTCCCCCCAACGATCTACTGGAAATGGAGGATCAGTGCCGCCTCTGCCGTCATCTCCCGCCTTGTGGACCGGGCTGGCCTCATCTCCGCGCCAAACGGACTCGACTTGTAACTTGCGCTCGAAGTCATCCAAGGAAATCATCGTCCATCAGGCCTGAAGCAGTGCGTCCAAGCGATATCATGCGTCATGTCTGGAGACCAAGACAAACGAGATCGAGCGGATCCCCTTTGGCCTCATCTCCCTGATTGAGGAATCAACTTTCACCTTCGCTGGAAGTCATCGGAAAAACTGCTGCATCATCTCACCTGAAACAGTGCCTCCAAGCGATACGCAGCATCGAAATGATGTTCAACCCTGTGCAGGAGCCGCGTGTTTGCCATTGGAACACGGAGACCAAGGAGATTGACCAGAAACAAGGAATATTTAAATATATTGTTTATAGTGACTTTACTATATAAGCGATCGAACGGACAGACGGACAGACAGACATACAAACGGACAGACAGTTTTGCACGAATCGAATATACTGGATATATGTTAAGTATATCTCTTAAGTATGTCTTATGCTATAACTACCAAGTTGGGATATATTATGCCAAAAAAATAAGCACCCACGCAAACAGGTGGAAACCAAGAACCGGGTATTTATAGTCGAGACACTATAATTATATAATCGACTATAATCGTTCTTACCTGTTATCTCAAAATAGTTTTGCGGGCCTGCTTAGTTTTGCATTCATCCGAACAATACGGCCCTTTTGATTGTCAAACCTACACAGAATTCAAGTTTTTGACTCCCATAACCCAAAGTTAAGAATAAAAGATATATATTTATTTGGTTCCCCATTTTCCTGACGAAGCAGCAGTTGCAGTTTCGTCGCTAAACTCCAGGTTTAGACGATTCTCTCGGAGACTGGGTATACTAAATCTGTTAGTTCCAGTCCAACTCCCATTTATAACTCGAATGTAATACAAAAACTGTAATTTATTTAATCTGGAGTGTACCAAAGCCGGCGGAAACACTTGGGTGACTATTTTAAAGCAATATCCTCCACCAGGCAGTATGCGCTAAAGATAATTGATACAATAGACATGATGCAGGTATCTGCTTCATCAGCCGGCTTAGAGAGCTCTACCATAATGATAAAGGTGTTGAGTATCATGTTAAAAATACTCTTGGTAATTCGCATTTTCTTGCATTCTGTTACTACAGATGTTATCTGGCAACCAAGTTGCGCGATTAGAAGGACAGTCCCCTTGTCGTAGGGTGAACCCCACGAATACACGGCATACGTCCAAATCCATATGAGGAATTCCAGGAGTGCTTTTGCGTACGTCGCGCCTAGTTTTTTCCACATACCGATAACATACGCCATCAGGGTGTGATGTGGATGGACGCTATGGTTGGCCTGAATTTGACCCATCTCGTTATCAATTTGCATCGATGTTCTATATCCAGAGGCCCTAGATGGCCTAGCGGGACTTATGACCCTGTTGCGGCTTCTACGACTTGTAGTTTTCATACTGCAATAAGAAAATAAGAAAATTTGTTGATTCTTAAATTTAGGTACTGTATCAAATAATTTCTATGATATACTGAGCTCTGAGCCAAGGTAGTCTCTCAGATTTTGACATTTCGTGGAAACGGTTGCTTGTTTCAGAAACTGTAGCACAGCGGGAACCTTACCAATTTAGAAGTTTTTAGTGGTTTATACGGAGTAAGAGGTTAAAATATATTTTTCATAAAATATATTCTTGATCAGCATCAACAGACGGATTGATATAGGCCCTTTACGTCGGTCTGAAATTTCGGAACCTCAACATAATAATCTGTGTCCTATCGTTTAAGATACAAATAGTAATATTCGCACATATAGTAATACTCGCAACCTCTACACATAATAACCTCAGACAAGTGGTCGTCTATATCCGTTCCTATAATTTGTATTTTATACAATAATATAGAAAACTAGTATATTTAGGAAGGTTTTAATAGCTAGAGAATACACTGAGGGATCGTACCTAACATAAAATATATAATTTAAAAAAAAACACTTGCTTATAGAGCGCTTAAAAGGTTTGCCAATTGTATAGTTATCAATATAATATTGCTGTTACAAAATTGTTTGTTTGTACATTTTTTGTTAAATATTTCCGACACCTCCGCGCAATTATTATTCCCAACTGGTTCTAGCAGACAGAACATTATTTAAGCTTCATCGAGCCTGATTTTTTGGGTAAGTAAACTAATTTTTTCCCTCCTCTCTCCCTCTAGTTCCCCACCGCTGCTCCTCGCCAGACGTCGACTCGACCGCCCATTTCCAGGACGAGCACGCATCTTCAGCATCGGATCCGCCCCACCTCCCCGCCAACGATCTACTGGAATATGACGGATCACCCGACTGGCCTCATCTCCGCGCCAAACGGACTCGACTCGTAACTTGCGCTCGAAGTCATCCAAGGAAATCATCGTTTATCTGGCCTGAAGCAGTGCATCCAAGCGATAAACTGCACCGTAGCAGTAGACCAAGGAGATCGAGATCGATCGGACCCCCAATTGGTCTCATCTCCCTGATTTAAGGAATCGACTGTCACCTTCGCTGGAATTCATCCAAGAAACTGCTGCAAAATCTCATCTGAAGCAGTGCCTCCAGGCGATATCCTGCACCGTGTCTGAAAACCAAGGACATTAAGATCGGGCCCTCGCTTAAGGTAATAAGTTTTACTTGGGATCACTGACTTAATAAGATATTAAGCTTCTGGGATTCGGAGGAGATTAGGTGAAAGACATTATTATTGTAGATATTAGATCTATTTATATTTAATTGTCGCAGCACAGTGTGCTAAATTTATGATATATAAACATCGAGAGACTATTGGGTTTCGGTACGCATCTCGATGATGGTGAACCTAGTCTCAGTGTTGAAGGTGGCTGATGCAAATGCTCATGTTTGGTGTCTGGTTCTTGGTAGGTCCTTGCCTTCTAATCGTCTCTCAAAGCTGAAAAGCAAACCAATTTATAAAGTGGAACCAGTTAAGTTTTGTATGGAACTTACAGTGTCATTCACTTAAAAATTTCGGTATAATAAATTCTGCTTCAGTTCGTTGCTGCAATTCAGAATTTTGATTCCTATGAATTTTCTTTGAGACAGGGTATAGGGGTCTTCTAAGTGTTGGGCGCTTCCTGAGCTAGAGCCTGCGCCTCGGCTTCACCTTCTGCTCGAGACTCAGCTGCGAGACCCGGAACCTTAGCTGCGCCGGTAGCGTCCTCCGTGTTGGGCGCATCCTGAGCTAGAGGCTGCGCCTCTGCTCCACCTTCTGCTCGGGAATCAGAGGTAGTGCAGAGAGCTTCTTCAGTGTTGTGCGCTTCCTGAGCTAGAGCCTTGCTCTGGACTTCACTTCCTGCTCGGGACTCAGTTGTAGGACCTGGAACCTTGGCTGCTCCGGTAGCCCCCTTCGTTTTGGGCGCTTTCTGAGCTAAAGCCTTGCCCTGGACTCCAACTTCTGCTCGGGACTTAGTGGTAGGACCTGGAACCTCAGCTGCACCGGTAGCCCCCTTCGTTTTGGGCGCTTCCTGAGCTAAAGCCTTGCCCTGGACTTCACTTCCTGCTCGGGACTTAGAGATAGTACAGGTATTTGTAGCTGGACCTGTAGCCGCAGCAGGACTGGGAGAAGCTGCACGACCGGGAGCCGCAGTAGGACTGGTAGTCGCACCAGGAGCGGAAGCGGAAGCGGGAGCGGGAGCCCGAGCGGCAAACGTAGGCCGTTCTGTTGTAAAAATGACTGTCACTTGACTGTCCGGATCTGACTCTGCGATGCTTCGAATGTGCTGCATTAGGGAATCATCTATGGAAAGCTGCCTCTGCGGATCCGCCGATGGCGATATCAAGAGTCGATTGTTTACGACTCGACCAGAAAAGTATGTGATCCTGCTCTGGCGGTTGATCGGACAACTCTCGGTGCTAAAAGCGTTTATTGTTCGGCAGTTGTTAATACCATTTACCATTGTGAGTGAGTTGTTTGCGTTGTTGCCTCGCGTTAGTATTTTAGTTGAATTTAGTCGTAACAAAACCTGTGTACAAAGGTTATACAAAAGTAAAACTTCCCGTTCGAGTTACAGATTCAGACTGAGGCAAGTCGTAGCTAGAGCCGACTATTCCAGTGAATTTTATTTCAAGGATATGCTGATGGAGAATTTTTTGGGCTTGGGATATCAGGCAAAAGCCTACGTCTTCGAGCAGCATAAAAGGTTCAAATTTTGGGATAATTGTAACAAGACTGGATATGAGCTAGGATCACATGAGCCAGAATGTGTGGCAGAGCGGAAGCGTGATCCGTCTTGTTGCAAACTTGCCCCCAATTTGTATATTCATGAGAAGTGCTGCCCGTCCATCAGGCTGCAGCATGTCGTAGGGGTACAGTCAGTACAGTGATGGTGGTACAAAGTATAGCTTTTCCACATTTTATGGACCTATTTCCAGAGATTACGCAAACCGTTGTTGTTTTTCTAATTCGCTTTCACGATATATTTAAGTGTGTCTTCAGTTGTATATCTTACGGCGAATCAATAGCTGCAACAATGTGCAATTAGGTGGTCTAAGTCCCAAAACAATTTAAGTTCTTAATTGTCTAATATTAAAACCGTTTCTAAAAATGTAATCGACAAAACTAGCCTCCTCTTGTAAATACAAATTGTGACACAAACTGATTATAGAATATTATGGTAGTAAAAACAAGCTGAAACCCCATAAAAACTTTGAAGAGCGTCACGGATCACGGGATGATTGTTTTAAAGGCCCGCAGCTGGGCTGGGGCATCCAGACTTTGCCTTCGTTCTATCGGTCATAGTTTTGCGACGACTGTCGACAAACTTGGTGGCGATGCCGTCCGGTTTCGTGTTGCTCCCACTTCTGGGCCTGCTGCTCCCAATTCCCGGGATTCTGGGCGGCGGGACGGAATCCCTGCTGCTTGATCTCGTCCAAGCGGTTCACCATCGGACCGGGGGAGATGGTAATGCCAACATTTCTCTCTGCCAGGAGCAGATCCTGATTTTCAAGGACGCCTGGCAGCGAGGGGAGGCCTGGGCCATAAAAGGTGAGCCAAACTATGTATGTATGTTAGTTTCGCTTTATCTTATGATTTGCTGCAAAACTAAAGGCTTAAATTTGAAAATAACATCCCGGTATTTTAATTTATTCATTCATTTTACACCAATCAATTGATCACCCAGTTCGGGATGCCTCCGGCGAAGGCTTCGGTGACTTTATAATGGGACACAGCGTCTGGCTGGGTAGCCCCACCACCTGCAAGGCGGCCAGGACGCACATGTACGTGGACATGACCGAAAGGGATGCCCGCCTGCTGCGCCACGTGGCGCCCTTTGACCTGGACCATTTGGTGGCCTACATTTGGCCCAACTCTAGCTGGCATCTGACAGTCCGCTTCAAGGATGAGCCCCTGCTGCACATTGGCCTGTGCCTGCCCCGCTCCTGCAGCGTCTCCGAGGTGGAGCAGCTAATTGAGGAGGTCCTGCACAAACCTGTCCCGCCGGGCAGCTCCTCCTTCCGCCGCTGGGAGATGCAGCCCAGTCTGGCGTACGTCAAAAAGCCGGGCCTGCAACCGGCCAGCTTCTTCGGGAGCCGACTTGTCCAGCTCTTGTTGTTTCTCACCGGCGGCCAGCTGCTCCTCTGTTTCTTGGCCACCGGCTTCGGCCTGGAGCGGAACTCCCGTCTCCTGGCCTGCTTCGATTTGCGGAGCAACTGGCAGCGAGCCTGGCACCGCAACCAGGAGGAGAACACCTGCATAAATGGCCTTCGCGTGGTCACAGCCTTCACCCTGCTGGCCCTGCATGTGCTCTGCTACAAGTGCGTCACCGTGGATCATTCCATAATGCTCATGGAAAAGGTGATCGCCGTCACCATGCGCCACAGCTACTGGCCCACCGCGATGGATTTCTTCTTCGTGATCAGTGGGTACCTGACGGTGCTCAACTTTCTGAGGGACAAACCGTTTCAGCAGGACATCGCCCAGACGGCCCTGCTCTCGCCCAGCAATATGGGACGGTTCGGTGGCCAGGTGCTCCGACGCTATCTGAGATTGGCGCCGCTGCAGTTCATCGTGATGCTGGGGGGTTCGGTGAGTGACAAGTATCAGAGACAGGTGTCCCTGATGCACGTGGTCATGCCGCATGATGAGATTTGCGTCCGCTATTGGTGGCACAACCTGCTCTTCGTCCAGAACCTGTTTACGCCGCTGGAGCAGTGCGGCAATTGGACTTGGTCGCTGGCCTGCGACATGCAGCTGCATGTGTTGGCCCTGCTGCTGCTCTTCCTCCACGTTCGCCATCCCCGGCTGGTGAGGTGGCTCACGGGACTGCTCATGCTGATCAGCGTCACCCACACGATTGTGATGATGGCCATTCTGCAGGTGAGCCCCAACTTCGAAGAGTTCTTCGATACAGCCAAGTGGTTCTACGTGAGTCCCCTCATCCGCATGATGGCCTACATTGTGGGCGGAGCGTACGGGTACGCCCAGTTTCAGGGATGGCCTACGCCCCTTGCGACATTCCTGCCCAACAGGTGGTCCAAATTGGTCCTGATTGTGGGCTCTGGGTGGCTGGTGAAGGAGATAACTGCCGCACAATTGCCCTCGTCGGTTATCTTGAGCATGGCCATAATAGTGATGCGTCTTCTGATGTCCGTGTGGGCCAGTAACCTCATCCTGTGCGGCAACGGGGTGCCCAAGACGTTATGCGCCCCCCATCGCTGGCTGCTTGTCCTCCTGCGTTCGGAGCGGGTGCAACAGATGAGTTGCTTCACCTACGCCCTCTACCTGATCAATCCCATCGTGGTAAGATGGTTCTATTACAGCTTCACCGCTCCCGTCAACGCCGACACCAGCATAATGGTACGGAAATCCTCCGCGCTCCCATAGCTTATCTCGATTTCAATGCCAAATCTCCATCTTCGTTCACATTTAGATCCTCTTGACGGTGGGCTTTTCGGTCATCTGCTACATTATGGCGATCGGGTTGACCCTGATCTTCGAGCTGCCCCTCAACCGGCTGGCCAGTTTGCTGTTTAACACGAGGTCCAGCAAAGGGAAATCCTCATAGATAAATCAATAAAGTGTCTAGAACATATAACCGAAGCAATGGGGGCAAAAACGGGTTGGATTCCGGGTGGCCGGTTTTTCATGACTTCATACAATTTGTCCCCCCGATGAGCTCATAGCATGGCACTCCTCAATTTGTTTTCGATTATTTCCACACTGCTATCGCATGTTATTGTATAGATAAGCAGCAGAAGACAACAGTGTCACAAAGTTGGGTAGCAACTGCTTAAGCAGATGAGATCTTGCAATTTATGGATATAACCCCAAGAATTCAAGCCACCAAATATTTCCCACTACGTTTCTATAGCACCAACCGAGTTACTTCCATTTCAAGTTGGATATTAGGCCAGAAATTCAGCATCATTTAGAGAAAACACTTCCCCAAAGAGTTATGTGAAGCCCTCTGATCAATTCGTTCGTTGGCATTGTGGTGTACTTTAAAGGAATATTTCGTTTATTTATCGAATACATTGAAATGCATACACGAGTTGGTTTCCTTAAACATTTTGTTTGTTTTTTGTATTTTTTTGTTTGTTTTGTTTTATCATTATATTACTTTGTATTTGTTTAAATAAATAAGATACATACGTTTAATCATAATAGCAGTATTTATCGTGCAAATTTGATAAGCATAATAATAATTGTTTACGTTTTGCTTGTTTCTCTTGCAAGTTTTTGTCGCTTTTCTTTTTGTTTTTCCTTCATTACGAAATAAGTTTAAATATATGAAAAAAAATATATATATTTCTTGCGTCCTCTTAATCTTTGTTGTATAATTTTGTCGTTTTTTTTTGTTTTGTTTTTCATTCTTTTTTTTTTTTGTTTGCATTGTTTTAATTTGTTTTAATTAGCTGCTCTTGCTTATGTGTTTTTTTGTGTGTTGTGTATTGTTGGGAGGTAGTGGGCAGGGAGGCAGGAAGTTGGGTGTTGGGTGTGGGTGTGGACGTGGGCGTGGGCGAGTGTTTGCGTTTGCGGGTGTCCTCTTACATTACTTTACTTTTTCTTTAAAGTAAAAAACGATCTGCGCTTTGGTTCGTCCTTTTGTGAGGTGGCTGGCAGGGTCTGGGACCTGCTGGCGGCCACCGCTGCCGAATCGCTTTGGGCCTTCAGGCTGGACACCCACTGGGACATCTCGGTGTCGTCGTGGGCCTGCAGCAGAAACTCGGCGCCATTGGCGAGCCTATTGGGGAGACAATAAAAGATGAATAAGTTCAGAGGGTACCTAGGGATGGCGGCTTTGCTTGGACACTCACTTCACTCGCAGCACATGCTTCTTCTTGGTGTAATCACTGGCAATCTCGATGGCAGCGCCCTGCAGGTCGTAGCTGGGCTCACCGCGGAAGGTCAATTCGGGATTACTCTTGTAACCCTTCTGATCTTTGAAGAACGAAATGCGTCCGCCCCGGGCAGCCATGTAAACCTGCAACAAAGATTCCCATCACTTGAGCAAACATTCATTGATCAGATCAGTAGATCGCGTGGCTTACCTTGTCCCAGGATCGGTTGGAGGCCTTCTTGGTGGTGGAGTCCCATTCGTGTTTCCGTGTCACATAGCCCTCCTGGCCCTCGCCAGCCGCTGGCGTAGCGCCTCGTTCTGGGAACACACAAGGCATAGTGTTACTTTCAAAAGGCTCACCCAACGATTTCAACCGAAACCAAAGATGTAACATAAACAAACAGAATAATGCTATGGATCGGCAACTAGCTAATGCTAATGGTGGTTTCTCTTCTACGTGTTTATTTTTATACCTGTTTCGATCTCGACAACGCGCTCAAATTCGACGGCCGTGTCTTTGGCGGCTTGACGGGTTTAAGTGGTTAGTTGGTTAATCCGTGACAGAGTGAGATTGTTTGATTGAGATTCGATAGTTTTTTTTTTAGTAAGCATGAGTGAATGACAGAGAACGTTTAGATATAAATTCATGTTGATTTAACAATGGAGGGGGGCTGGGGCTAGGTGCAATCTGGGATGATGGACAGGCGGGTTGCTGGACAGACTGGATGGATGAAGAGGACAGGAACTTTGCTTACCCGAATCGTCGTGCGAAGCTCCGACATCCACATCGTCGCGTTGCTCAGCCTCTCGTTTGGCCTGTTCCNTCAACCGAAACCAAAGATGTAACATAAACAAACAGAATAATGCTATGGATCGGCAACTAGCTAATGCTAATGGTGGTTTCTCTTCTACGTGTTTATTTTTATACCTGTTTCGATCTCGACAACGCGCTCAAATTCGACGGCCGTGTCTTTGGCGGCTTGACGGGTTTAAGTGGTTAGTTGGTTAATCCGTGACAGAGTGAGATTGTTTGATTGAGATTCGATAGTTTTTTTTTAGTAAGCATGAGTGAATGACAGAGAACGTTTAGATATAAATTCATGTTGATTTAACAATGGAGGGGGGCTGGGGCTAGGTGCAATCTGGGATGATGGACAGGCGGGTTGCTGGACAGACTGGATGGATGAAGAGGACAGGAACTTTGCTTACCCGAATCGTCGTGCGAAGCTCCGACATCCACATCGTCGCGTTGCTCAGCCTCTCGTTTGGCCTGTTCCGCCGCCTCTGAGGCGGCCTTGGCCTCCTGCTCCTCCTTGATCCTCTGCCGCTCGGCCTCCTCCGCCAGCTCCTGGCGCCTCTTCATTTCCTTAAGCTCAAACTGTAAGGGAAAGGAGTGTGTCACGATTAGTCTTTGAACACTTTGGTAGCCGTGTGCGGGGCACCCACTGTTGTCAAACGCTCAAGTGCACTGAAGCGCTCCTCCTGGGCGGCGGCAGACTTTTCAAAGGCCTCATGTTTCTTGATCAGGTTCTCCACCTCGTCGATTGTGTGGCCCAGCTCCGATGAGAGCAGGTAAGGCTCCTGGGCAATCAGCCAGGCCTCGGCCACGGCAGCATCGCGTGCAAACTGATAGACCTCCAGGACTGCAATCAAACGAGAAGTAAATGCGGTTAGACACTGCAAACGTGGCGGCACCTGCTGCGGGGGAATACTCACTCAGCTGAAGGTTCTCCCAACGTTCCTCCCAGCGCCGGAGCAGAGCGTTGCGGCTGTTGCTCAGCTGGAGAAGGCGATCCTTGATGTCTGCGGAAGCGTAATGGTTGCGGGTGAGCAGCTCCTTGCCCAGCGAAATGCAGGCCCCGAAGTTGTCCTCCCGGGTGTCGATTTCGGCCTTGAGGCTCTGGTGGTTGTTCATCAGCAGCTCCACGCCGGAGACGTCGCGCGGCTTCTCCGAGGTGTTCATCTGGCGCACCAGATCCTCCATCCAGATCATCAGGATGCGCACCATGTTGAAGAAGCGGAAGAGGTCGCCGGTGTCGGCCAGCTTCTGTTTGCGGGCATCGCACATCGCCTGCAGGTTCTCCCAGGCATGGAGCACCTCCTTTTCGCGGTTGGTGATCTCCTTGGCCTTGTCGCCGGCATAAGCGTCCTGCAGCTTGGCGGACTCGTCCTGGATCTGCTGCACCTGCGAGTACAGGGTGGTCAGGTCCTGCAGGAAGTTGTAGTGCTTGCGCTGCAGCGTCGAGACGGAGCCGGCGTCGCGGCCGAGCTCATCGGAGACGCCGTGCTGCTTCTCCAGGATGCGGCCGAGCACATCCTTGCAGTCGTGGAAGAACTTGTGCAGCTCCCGCGAGGCGGCCAGCATCTGGGTGCGCGTCTCGATCAGCTCGAGCAGGTCCTGCCACGACTCGTTCAGGTTGTCCTTCCACTCGGCAATCGTGGCGGAGTCGGAGTGACCGGCCTGGATCAGATTATCGGCAATGCCGTTCACCTTGGCCACCCGCTCGCCTCCGACGGCTTCCGTGTCGCGAGCGAACTCGTTGAAACGCTCCGACAGCAGCGTGACATGGTCGAAGTCCTGGCCCAACTCCTGAGAGCCGGCCACCACCTCGCGGTCGGTGATCCACTGCTCCAGGTCGTCCACTTCGCGGCTAAGCATGAACAGCTGTAGGGCCTCGTTGAGGCGGGCCCGTCGCTCGCCGGCCAAGTCCTTCAGTCCGGCGTACAGCTTGTCCAGCTGCGACTGCTTGACGGCCACCGCGTCGCCGGAGGAGATGTCGTCCCCGCTGAACTGACGCGCCACCTCGCCCAACTGACGGATGGTGTTCGCGTAGTCCTCCACCGATTGCTCGAGGTTCTCGTGCTTCTTCATCAGGTTCTGGGCACTGATCTCGTCCTTGCCGCGGTCCTCGACCATCATGTACAGCTCCTGTTCGCTCATCCACGACTCGGCCTCCTGGGCGTCGAAGAAGTACTGCTGCACCTTCTCGGACTCCAGCAGATGCTTGCGCCTGTTCTCGATGGCGTCCTTCAGCTCCTGCCACTTCTGGGTGAGATCGCTGATCAGGGCCTCGAACTTCTTGGCGTCCTCGTGGCCCTCATCGATCAGCTTGCGGCCGTTGTTGCAGATGGCGTTGATGCGCGGCTCGTGGTTGTCGATCTCCGTGGCCAGCGACTGGTTCTTCTTCTTGAGTACATGGACATTGAACAGCGAGTTGCCATAGTCGGAGGAGTTGGCCACCGGCAGCTTCTCGTCGATCCAGAGCTTCTCGTCCTCGACATCGCGACAGAACTGGAAGGCCTCCTTCTTCTTCTCAAGCGCCTTCTGGCGCTCCAACAGCGGAGCCTTGATCTTCTCGAAGCGCTCCAGCACGGCGGTCTTCTTCACGACAATCGGTTCGATCTTCTCCTCGGGCACCGTCTTCTGCAGGTACTCCGTCTGCTTGTCGATCTCCTCCACCTGGCGGGCCTTCACCGCCATCTGGGTTTGGATGACCTGCTGCTTCTGCATCAGGATGTTCACCGAGGTGAGGTCGTTGGCAGTGTCGCCGCTGACGATCTGCTTCTCCAGATCGGTGATGTACGAGTCGATGTCGTCGCAGGTCTGCTGGACGAGAACCTCGCGATTGGCGTCGAACAGCATGGCGCCCTTTTCCTTGGTGTGCACCTCCAGGTCGTCGAACTGCTTGGCCAGCTCCTTCAGCTTCGGCTCGATGACGTCCTTGAACTCGGGCTTCTCCTTCGACAGCTCCTGGGCGGATTTCTCGGCCTCATACAGGCGCTCCTTGTTGGCGGCAATCTCCGCCTCGAAGGCCTGATGACGCGTCCACTTCGAGTGGATGGTCTTGGCGCTCCTGTACGACTCGTCCTGCGACGTGGCATACTTCTCCTGCACCCACTCGGCGAGCTCCTCCAGGTCCTGCAGGAACTCGTGCAGCTTCACCTGGTTCTTCAGCTTCTCGTGCTGATCGAGCGCCCGCTGGCGGTTGTCATCCCGACGTCCGGTGATGTTCTCCGCCCGCTTGCCAATCTTGTCGGCATCGAAGTGATCCTTCTCCACCAGGGTGTCGGCCACCTGGAGCAGCGTGTTGATCTTGTCGTCGTTCGCCTCCATGGTGGTGAGGAAGGCCTCGTGGCGCTTCAGCTGGTTCTCGGCCTGCTCCAGGTTCACCGGAGTATCGTCCTTGCTGAGGAAGTGCTCCTGCTGGCTGAGCAGCACCTCCGTCTGGCGCGCGTCGCGGTTGAAGAGCTGCTGGTCCAGGCTCTGCGACAACAGCACCTGCCTGTTCTCCCACATCTGGTGCAGCTCCTCCCAGCCGTCCTTCAGCGCATTCAGGCGCTCGCGCAGGAACATGTACTGCGGATCGTCGGAGGTGTTGCCCTCGGTGGTGAGGCGCTCGCCGTACTCCATCATGTTCTTGTAGTCCTCGGTGTAGTTGTCGATCTCCTCGCGAATGGACTGGTGCTGGTTGAGCAGCTTCTCGGCCTCTGGCAGCGATGTAGGCGTGTCCTCCGAGGCCACGTCGGTTTGGGTCTTGGTCAGCCAAGTCTGGAAGTGATCCAAGTCGCGCAGGAAGCGGTGCAGATCGCCGGCCTCCTCTAGCTTCGAGTCGCGCTCCTTGAGCATCTGAGTGAGCTGCTCCCAAATCAGTTCGATCTGGGCGATCCTCTCGCGGATCAGCTGCGCCTCCTCCGGGTGCTCGTCCTCGATGCTGCTCGCCTCCTTCTCCAGGCTGGACAACTTGGCCTGGATGGCGGCCAGGTCGCGGTCCATGCCGCTGAGGCGACGCTGCAGCGTCATCACACCGGTCAGGTCCATCTCCAGGCTGTCGGTTTCGGTCAGGATGCGCTTCTTGTCCTCGATCCACGAGATCGTCTCGCGGCACTCAATGTAGAAGGTCTGAACGCCGTGGGCGGACTTGAGGTCGTCCATCTTGGCCTCGGCCTTTTCGCGCAGCGTCGACCACTCCTGGTTGAGGTGGTTCTGGCGCTCCAGAATCTCATCCGAGTTGGGATGCTCGACGTGGAGCAACTGGCGGGCCAGCTGGTTGACCACAGCCACGCGGGAGGCATTTGCGTTCATCTCCTTGTCGAAGCCCTCGAAGCGGTGCTTCATGATTTCCACATCCTCGATGTCCTTGCCCGGGGTCATGGTGTCGAGCATCTTGGTCTTCTCCTTGATCCATTGCTCCACGCCGTCCGCCTCGGACATCAGCTTGTACAGGCTGAGGGCATCGAGCAGGCGCTGCTTGCGCAGCTTGGCCAGCTCCGTGAGCTCCTTGTACCGGCTGTCGATCGACTCCAGTCGCTTGTCAACGTTCTCCTTCTCGGCATCGTTGAGCTTCAGGTTCTCGGCCTGCTTGTGCAGGGCGTCGATCACCTCGGCGTAGTTCTTCAGCTCGTCGGCGACGTCCTTGTGCTTCTTCAGCAGCGACTGCACGTTGGCCTCATCCCGGCCGACGTCCTCGCTGGAAACGATGCGCAGTGTGTCCAGCATCCAGTTGTCGACGTCGTCGGCATCGGCAAACAGCTGGAAGTACTCGACGGCATTCTCCAAACGCTGGCGACGGTACTTGGTGAGGTCGAGCAGGTGATCCCACTTGGAGAGGATCTCCTTCAAGCGGTCCTTGATGCGATCGGCGCCAAAGTGGCCCTCGGTGATCAGTTCCGCTCCCACCTTGGCCACGTTCTGCAGCTGGGGATCGTGCGACGTGATCTCCGACTCGAGGGCCTTGTGCTTGCTCAGCAGCAGATTGACGGTAGTCAGGTCGTGACCGATCTCGTCGGTAGACACAATCTGCTCCTTCTCCTTGATCCAGTTCTCCTCGTCGGCGGTGTCCCAGTAGAACTGCCACAGCTTGCGGCTCTCCTCCAGGCGGCTGCGGCGCTCGACGGCGAGGCGCACCAGTTCCGCGTAGGCATCCTCCAGCTGCTGGACGCGGGAGACGATGATCTCCGGGTCGCAGGGCTTGTACGATTCTGGGTCGTCGCTGAGGAACTTCTGCGAGTTCTGCACCACCACCTTGACGCGCTCGCCCAGGATGTTGATGTCAGCCTCGACGAGAGAGTGCTTCTGCAGCAGATCCTCCACACCCATCAGATGCTTGCCGTAGTCGTCGGTCATCAGGAGCTGCTTGATCTCCTCCATGTTGTCGAGGATGTAGAGCATCTCCTGGAAGTTCTGCTGCAGCTGCAGCGAGATCTCCAGGCGCATGCGACGGGCACGCAGCAATTCCAGCAGGTATGTCCACAGGCGCATCACATTGTCCTTGCGCAGCAGTATCCTCTTGACGTCGTGGTAACGCTCAGACTCGAGCTCATCGCACACCGCAACCACGGCCTGGACGCGCTCCTCGTACGCAAAGATGTCTGTTTCGATGGCCTCGTGCTTCTTGGCCGCCGCCTCCACCGCTGCCAGATCGAATCCGAAGTTGTCCTGGCTCACCAGGCGCTGGTTCTCCGACAGCCAGGTCTCGCGCATGGAGGCCTTGCGATCGAAGCGAGCCGCCAGCTGTTCCAGCTTCTCCTGCCGGATAAGCTCCTCGCGCAGAGCCAGCTCCCGCTCGTGTTCGGCCTTCTCGAGGCGCTCCCAGGCCTTGTTGATATCGGATATCATTTTGCCCTCCTTGGGAGTGTAGGGCTTCTGGTTGTTGGCCCGCATCTTCGACTGCAGGGTGAAGAGCAGCACCTCCAGGTTGCCCTTCTCGACGAACTTGGGCGGCTTCTCGATCGTCCTGTAGTTGGAGAACTGGGCCAACTGGCCCTGAACGCCGGCCAGCGAGTTCTCGAACTCGCGCTCGCCCAGCGACTGAATGGTGGTCTCGATCCACTTGAGGAGATCGCTGGTGAAGTTCTCGTAGTCCTGGATCATCTTGTCGTTCTCCATGGCAATGCCGACCACCTTGCCGATCCTCTTGCCCTGCACTGTCTCCTGCTTGAGCTTGCTGAAGTAGTGATAGTAGGTGACCACATAGGTGATTATCGACTTCTCGTCGGGGTGCTCTACAAAGACATCCTCGGCGTCGAGCAGCTTGGCCAGGCCCAGCTTGTCCTCGGCCACATCGAAGGCGTTGTTCAGGTTGTGAATGGCATTGGTCTTCGACAGCTTCTCGAACTGCACCAGATCCGGACGGTGTTTGTGGATAATGGCATTGAAGGCGAGGCCATCGCGCCACGAGGTGGTGAAGTTGCGCACGTTGACGTTGTGATAGCCGGCGGTCTTCATCTGGCACCACAGCAGCAGGGCGTCCTTGGCCGACTTGGTCTCCTTGTTGTCCACCTCCTCGATGGTGATGTCCTGGATCTGGAAGCGCAGGATGATGGTCCAAATCAGGCCCAAGTTCAGGGAAGCATTGCCATCGACGATATCGTGCGAACCGATGTTCTCCAAGTGGACGCGCTGTTCGCGCAAAAACTGCAGCGCCTTGTCCACATTCTCCAAACAGTGAATCCTCATCTTGCCCTTGGTGGGCTTCGGCAAACGCTCGCCGGACAGCACCTCGAGCAGCTTGATCAGATGCTTGCCATCCCGCATGTCCACATAGAGATCCGCGATGCGGCAGTTAACGCGGCACAGATGCGAATTCACCCACTTGGTGAAGGTCTTTTTCTGGACACTCTCGCGCTCCTCGGCCAGCGCCTTGATCCTGGAGCGCTCAAAGAGCCGAGAACTGGAGTTGCCGCCATCGTACTCGTACTCGTCGATGTACTCGTTGCCAGGACCCTGGCTGGGATCCCAGCGAACAATCGAGATGTCCGTCGTCATGGTTGGTTTCTAGTTATAGCTTCTGTAGCTTCCACAGTGCCTTCGTCTCGTTATAGAATGGTATTTTAGTATATTTATAGACCTATCGGCTATTTGTTAACTATATTCGTTTCTCTTTCTTGGGAGTTCTCGCTACTCCGCCTCGTTTCGCTCGTTTCTTCGTTACTTTTCGTGTATATATATATATGGTGTGGTGGTGTGTATCCTTGCTACGTCCAAACCGAATGTGTTGCTTTTAGAGGAGAATCACTGTGAAAGGCGGTGGGAAAATCGGTTAGATAATTGAGTGGCACAAAATCTATGTGTATGTCGGAATGATTCATTTTGTGGTGTGGCAGGGGGAGGGATGGCGTCACCGGGGTCAGCACTAGAATGTTTGTCCCCAGGTCCGATCACAATTGTGGCTTACTTAAAACGATTACATCACGCCCAAAATGCGACTAAAAACACACAAACACACACACACAACGCAGTCGCTAATAAGATAGTAGGGGAGGTTGCCGTTTTTTTGTTTTTCACTTCCCCCAAAGCGACAAACCCGTGAAATTGCAGGAAATTCAATTCACAAAAACCATCGAAATTATAGCTAGACAACAAAAAAAAAAAAAAAAAAAAAAAANAGAGAAACACCGGCACTGGCGGGGGCATTCGCGCAATGTATGCCATAGTGGTTAATAAGTAAAAATAAACCGAATTAATTAGGTGGCACGGAATTATGCTCGCCAATTGAGGGCCATTAATTAATAGAGACAATTTGGTCATCATTTTTTCCATATGAAATGGGTCAAATGCAAAGTGAAAAGTTCAATAGCGTCCAGAGACAAGCCCAAGAGATTTACGGGTCCTAGTTGCTTTCTTATTGGTTAATAAGTTCAGAAGTGTCTTGGAAAATGCCAAGTTTTTGCAATTTCAAGTGGTAAACTCGGCTGAAAGCAGGTCGAGCCAAGCACCAATGTCACATTTATGGATTATAAACGAAATAATCCATTATCTGGGCAAAGAGAAAAGCCTTAATCACTGTGTGTGCTGGCACTAAAACGTGAATTATGGCTTTCTGTTTTTGTCGTGCCTGGTTTAACCTATTTTAATGACCGCACCTGTAACTACAAGCACACACACACACACAGCCCGAGCCCAAGCCCAAGCCCGAGCCCAGTTTCCATTTTCATCTGCTCGCTTGTATTATACGGGTATTTTTTTTTCTTTTTTCTTTTTTTTTTCGCTAACTTTACATATGTACGAGTGTGCCTGAGTGCTTTAGGTTTTATCGACACGGCTAACGATTTGAAATTATGACCTATTCACACGACGACCCTCAAATCCGTCATTCACATTCACACTTGGCGGCGTTTTTCACACATTTGCGGGCTTTTGGGGCTGCAATGAAAATGAACCCAGACAGGTAGGTAGAGCTCTCAACATTGTAGCACTTATGTAGTTGCAACTTTGGCTTGTACTTTCTCCGCCGGCTTTCACAATGCCACTGCTCCGCACTGGGCTGCTGTGTATAACAGTGGCAGCCGTGGCAGCAGGGCGGCGCTAGTGTGTTTCTGTGCCAATGTCCTTTGACCTTTATTCCCGTTTCACAAGAGGTCACCACTCTGGTTCAGCCCAGCGAGGCTGTTGTTTTTTTTTAGATCATCCCCCCCCTATGGGGGTAGAGTTAATCCTTTAGGCACAGATCATCATCCGATGAGCTTTCGATTTCGCACTCGGTTTGACACACACACACACACACACACATCAAGAAAAAAAAGATACAAAAATAAATAGAACCCCTCCCTGGGGCTGGGTGGTAATCATGTGACTGCACCTTCGCTTGGGGCCTTCCCCCACCGGAATCCTTGGATTTGCCGTTATTTCTCCCTGCAATCAAGCGGATGCAGTCACTGGGCGAAGCTCTGCCCGCGTTGCTGATTTCATTTGTACTAATTCCAGTCAACAACGCTGCCCACAGAATTGTTAAAACAAACAAAAAGTCAATCAGCACACACACACACACACACACACACACACACGGAGAGACACGCACGCAGGCAGCTTCTGTCTATTACGTAATATATTTATTAAAACGAAAACGAAGCTTAAGCTTGCCGCAAGTCGGCGGAGCGAACGAGAGGGAGCAACAACAAAGGCGGAGCAAGCGGGACAGGGCTACTCTCCCGAGTATCTCCCAGCTAGAGTGAGAGAGAGAGAGAGAGAGCGAGCAGAGTGTCTCCGAGGTGGTGCATTCGCAGGGTGGGAGTACCGCTAGCGGAGCGGAGCGAGTGCTTTGGGGTTGCTTTTCGAGCTTCCCACTCAAAGTGCAACTCTCTTTTGTAACAGTGTGTGGTGTGTATCCCTCCCCCGAAGCTCGATTATGGCACACTTTCCCGTGATGATGATCTTGTTGTTTTGTGGGGGAAAAGCGAACGAGTTGAGTTTTGAGTGAGTGATGAACTCATAGCGAGAGCGCGGAGAGAAGAGAGCGGGGCGTGGAGTCACGTACTATACATGTATGCGCTGCTGGTTGGGCAATTGAGAGTTCAATTAAGGAGGCCAAGAGTTCAACTCGAAAAGCGACTGCTAGGCATGGAAACTTGCGGCGCAATGGGAGTGCGAGCGAACGAGCCCTGTATTTGGCTTGGGTTACCATTTCGGAAAACCTGTTTTCCTCGCTGGCCCCCAAAATGTGTGCGATCATCGCTACTAATTGCTGCTGGCCCGGCCATAAACAAACGCCCGAGGCAAGTGCAGAGCCTGTGCAGGCGCTTGCTGCTGCTTTTCACCCCGCTGCAACTTCCATTTTCACCTTCTCTTTGCCTTTGCCTTCCCCTTCAACTTCAACTCGTGACCTCTCCACCACGAAGCGGGAGAGAGTTGCCGGGTGGTGGGGGAGGGAGCGGTCGGTGTGCGTTTTTTTTTTTCTTTTCCTATTTTTACATGGCGTTTGCAGGGCTGTGTGTGCGTGCGAGTGAGTTGGCCAGCACGTAACTGTATTTTCGGGCAAGTGCATGGATTGTATCTATGAGGAGTCAGAGAGAGCGCACTCGAACGGTGTATCTCTGTTCTGCCTGCCTTCTTGTTTCTGTTGCTGCCTTCTGCCTTCTGCCTACCGTTTCTCTGCCTTCTGTTTTGTTAATCACTGACGCAAATGTTACTTAAGAGGGAGATCCCTCCATCCGCGGGATGCACAGTTTGTTTTGCTTTCCACTCCTTTTTTCCCAGTTCGTAAGCGCTGGCCGGGCTCTTTGGGCTCTTTGGGCGCCTTGGGGGCGAACGGAACGGAACAAAACACAAAAATAAAACAAATGCGGCACCGCACACACGTCCAATACGATTGCGAGTAAATTTGAGTAATGAGCGTAAAAGTCGCTCGGGGGAAAAAAAAAAGACCGAGCCACACCACTCGCCGTGCACACACAAACAAACACACCACACACAAACACGCACGCACACGCACACGCTCTCACCGAAAGGCGAGAATGATGTCATCGCGGCAGAGGCAGCGGCAGCGGCAGAGGCGGGGCAGAGGCAGAGGCAGCAGGGGCGGCAGGGGAAGCAACTGCGGCAAAATATATGAAACATTTCGGGGCAATTTGAATCGATGATGATGATAGATTCGCATCTATATACATACTGGGGGGACCTTATATATCACTGAATGCACAGTCGCGGGCTGCGAGATGCGCGATTTATNCAAAGGGTGGGTGCCCCCGCTTTCACACCCCTTTTGGTTTTTTTTTTTTTTTTTTATATGCCTCTCTTCGGTTTCGAGCACTTGGTTGCGGGTTTTGGGCGTTGGTTGTGGGTTTGCTTCGATTTCACAAGCGCTTTTTGCGCCCTTTCGCGGCTACAGCACTACGCGGCGCCACTGCACTTACCTACTGGATAATTTTGCCTCTCCACTCGCCCCAATCGATTCATAAAACACAGTTAATTTCATAGATTCAGCACGTTCGTCGAAAAGTCTTCGGTCTGGCGGATCAACTTCACTTGCGAGATGGAAAATGTATGTATTCAAAACATCGGAGCTGTTAGAGTGGCTGGCTAGTGTGCGGTTCTATCGATAGCCTGGCGAGTCATCGATAGTTCTCCCCTATCGTTGGAGTATAAAATATTGTCATTATAAAGCAAACAATAACTTTACATTTGATATTTCTATGGCTTTTAGTCACATTTCTTGTAATTACGACTATACGAACCACAAGTGTTTGAACTATCGCGGTTGGCCATCGCCTCCAATCGATATCTCTGGCGCTCCGGTCACACTGGCCTTTTTTGGATGCGATTGCAGGACTGAAGGGAGCGATTCCGGTTCTGATCCCGTGTTTCTGTTCTTCTGCTGCGCTTCCAGGTCGGAGCCAAAACAACCAGCAAGCTGGCCGCCCCACCGGGTCAGCGTCCGTTCCCAACTCCCCTACTTCAAGCCCCCCTCCCCATTGAGCGCAACAAGTCGGGCTCGCAGGGCCCGCTGGTTGCCCACAAGGATTCCGAGAAGATGCCGGTGAAGATGTACGATGTGTCGCCGCGCGTCTTCAGCGCCATGCAGAACCTGGACATCACCCTGCTGGCCAGCTACCCGGAGGCCGAGATCCGGCCCGTCCTGCCGTCGCTGGTGCGGATGAGCCTCCTCTCGCCGCTGGACAACACGGAGTCGTCGATGGAGTCGCGCAAGCAGATCCTGGCCGTCCTCATCGGCATCGAGGTGGTGAACAGCATCGTCTCCTACCTGCAGGTCAACTACCACGAGCTCGAGAACGATCTGAAGAAGGAGCTGCAGTCGCGCCAGAAGGTCTACTTCGAGGGCCAGCACCACGAGTACGGCCTCCAGTCGGGCATCGCGCTCGGCTTCGAGCGGGCCGACGTGGCGCGCAAGGTGCGTGTGGTGCTCTCGGAGATCTTCAATCTGCAGCAACAGGTTGCCGAACAAAAGCCGGCCGCCCACTCCGAGATGCTCGACGACGGCATCTATCTCGAGGAGGTGGTGGACATCCTCTGCATCGCCCTGGCCGAGCTGCCGTCCCTGCTGAACATCCTCGACCTGGCCGACGCACTGGTGCACGTGCCCAACGGGTACAAGATCATCTGCGCCCTGGTGGCCAACTTTCCCGACTGCTATCGCGACGTTGTCGCGCACATAATTGCCAACTGTGATGAGGAGGGCAGCGACGGCAAGAACCGGCTCACCCTGCTGATGTCCCTCAGCGAGATGAATCCCACGCAGGCCCTGGCCAACCGCTCCATGTGCGTGGACATGCTGAAGGTGCCCTCGTTCATGCTCAAGCTCACCCTCAAGCACCCCAGGGATCTGGTAAGCCCACCTTCTCCCCTCAATTGCACTAACTAGTTCTATCCACCAAGCGATTGTCCCTCAAGGGGTTGAATATCTCAAGGGGGGATATGTCCGCACATATTTCAAGATCTTTATGCAGGTTTTCTCTATGACAAGACAAGATAACTAGTTTACCAAATACCCGGTTCTTGCTTTTAAACTGATTTTCCATGACCTAGGACAAAAATCTTGGATTTCCCGGGCGTCCATGTTTCTACGTTGTCTATCTATTAGAACCTCAAAGGTCTAGGCGCTCTTACGGACAGACGGCCAGACGGACATGGCTATATCGACCAGGTGATCAAGAATATATGTACTTTATGGGATCGGAGAGCATTCCCTATTTCTGGTACATACTTTCGTATGAATCGGGTATAGAAATCATTTAAAGAAATCGTCTTTTGAGGTTTAAAATCCTAAAATTGTGATTAAAAAAGTATTGAACAAGATTGCAAGTTATAGTATGAAAAAGGAACCGTTAAAGTACGAGAAAATTTCGAATCGGGTAAAAAGTTTTCGAGTTGTCACGGTAAATTTCTCTGTTTTGAGGCAATCGCGATCCAAGTTTGGAAGAGGACGAAAGGGTAACTCTGTAACTTGAGATCTAGTGCACCGATCTTCACAAGATCCCGCTCAGACATCCCTAGAAGTCCCAACCTTGTATACATCCCCTTAAGGGCTAGTAGCTTTCTCCCGCTCGGCTGCTATAGTGTCATCTTTGTCTCTTTCGTGTCAGACCGCCTTCCTCACCGGCCTGCTGCTGGGCAACGATCAGAACCTGCGCTCGTGGTTCGCCGTCTACATTCGCTCCAGCCAGAAGCGCAAGGGCGACGCCCTCAACCAGGTGCGCGTGGAGCTGCTCAAGAAGGTGGTCCAGATCTCCAACAAGGCCTCGGAGATGCGCGACTTCAATCTGCAGGGCTCCGTGCTGCTGCGCCTCTACTGCGCCCTGCGCGGCATCGGGGGCCTCAAGTTCAACGACGACGAGATCAACGCACTGTCCCTGCTGGCCACCAGTTGTCCGCAGGCAACGCCCTCGGGCGTGAGGTTCGTCACACTGGCCCTGTGCATGCTGATTGCCTGTCCCTCGCTGGTTTCCACGACGCAGCTGGAGAACAAGGCCGTGGAGTGGCTCACGTGGCTGATACGCGAGGATGCCTTCTTCTGCAAGCGCTCGCGAACGAGCTCGTCGCTCGGCGAGATGCTCCTCCTGCTGGCCATCCACTTCCACAGCAACCAGATCTCGGCGATCAGCGACATGGTCTGCTCCACGCTGGCCATGAAGATACCCATTCGGCCGAACAGCACCAATCGCATCAAGCAGCTGTTCACGCAGGACCTCTTCACGGAACAGGTGGTGGCCCTGCATGCGGTGCGGGTGCCAGTGACGCCGTATCTCAACGGCACCATACCGGGCTATCTGCCAGTGCACTGCATCCACCAGCTGCTCAAGTCGCGCACCTTCCTCAAGCACAAGGTGCCGATCAAGGCGTGGATCTTCAAGCAGATCTGCAGCGCCGTGCGTCCCGTGCACCCGGTGATGCCTGCCCTGGTCGAGGTGTTTGTCAACACGCTGATCATACCGAATCCCGCCGGCAAGGTGAACATCGACCACATGCACAGGCCGTTCACCGAGGCCGAAATCCTGCACGTCTTCCGCACCTCGAAGCTCACGTTCTTCGCCGAGGAACTGCCACCCCTGCCGACGGAGGATGATGAGCTTCTGAACATCGAGGTGAGCTCACAGCATAGTTGATTCCCTTTCCTCGATAATAACCGGTAACTCTTGGACTCTTGCAGGTGAGCTGCCCGCTGACGGCCCAGCTGCTGATGGTCTACTATCTGTTGCTGTACGAGGACACGCGGGTGATGAACCTGAGTGCGATGGGCGGGCGCAAGCAGAAGGATTACAGCAGCAACTTCATTGGCGGCCTGCCGCTCAAGTATCTGCTCCAGAAGGCCCACCACTACCACCACGACTATCTCTCGCTGTTCCATCCGCTGCTGCGGCTCATCATCTCCAACTATCCGCATCTGAGCATGGTGGACGACTGGCTGGAGGAGCACACCCAGTCCGATGGCAATCACATGCCGGTCACTCGGCCGGTGCTGGTCGTGCGGGAGCTGCAGCCGGAGCAACTGGATCGTGCGCTGGCCAACATTCACACAAAGCCGCATCTGGTCATTCGGACGTTCAAGCAGCTGCTGCTGCTGCCACCCGAAAGGCTGGCCAAATACGGCCAGGAGCTGGTGCAGCACATGCCGAAGGTGTTCAACAAGTCGGTGTCGCGCTACATCAAGGATCTCTACATCGATCTCTGGCTGCGCCTGAACGCCGTGATGCCCACCACCTTGTGGATAATGTCGTTGCGGGCGATCAACAACACCACCGAATCGATCAACAAGCCCTCCTTCAACAATCAGAGTCTGGTGGAGCCCATGGAGGTGCTGAGGTAACTATCCCCCATTGCATCGCAGTGTTCCGAGAACAAGTGGCCTAACCTTGAGTTTTGCAGTTGCCCGCGCGAGGTGTTCTGCTCGCCGTATCTGCTGATGATCCTGCTGCGCATCCTCAAGGGCAGTCTGGCGGCCTCCAAGACCTACCTCAACGTGCACATGCAGCAGAAACAGGTGATGGACAAGAACGGGATGGTGCAGACCGATGCGGATCGGGAGGAGCTGAAGACGACGCTGATCGCCTCGCAGGAGAGCGCCGCCGTTCACATTCTGCTGGAGGTGCTCGAGCACCTGGGCAGCAAGGTGCACAATCGGGTCACGAATCTGGAGCTGCGCGAGATCCAGGGCATCATCGGCACGTATGTCCATCAGGCCTTCATTTCGGAGCCCTCGCTGGCGAAACTGGTCCACTTCCAGACGTATCCCAGGTCTGTGATCCCGATGATCGTGGCCAGTGTGCCGTCGATGCACATCTGCATCGATTTCGTGCACGAATTCCTCAACGTCACCGAGATGGACAAGCAGATCTTCACCATCGAGCTGACCTCGCATCTGGTGCTCAACTACTCGATACCCAAGAGCTTGGGCGTGTCCAAGTTCTGCCTGAACGTGATCCAGACAACGTTGTCCCTCCTCGTCACCTCGGCCAAGTGCAAATTCCTGCGCAACGTCCTGCCGGCAATGGTGCGCTTCGTGCAGACCTTCCCCATTCTGGCGGACGACTGTGTCAACATCCTGATGACCACCGGACGGAGCCTGCACTCGCAATCCTCGCTGGGCGTCAACACCATGCAGATGCCGCTGACGGAGAGTGCCAAGCTCTTGTCGTACCGCCAGGCCCAGCACCACATCATCATGATCGAGGATGCCTTCCGGGCGCTCGCCGCGGCTGTCCTGCAGAAAGCCGAGCTTTACTAGAGCCCCTCCTCTCCCGGCCCCCGGCCAGCCTTTTCCGCCCCGCCTCCCCGCTGATTATAATAGTGCGTGTAAAATTCATAAACAAAAACGAAAACAAAACAAACATAAATGACCAAAATAAAACTAATCAAAGGAAACCGGTGCTTCTATTGAACCGAGATGTGGGTGTTGAAGCTTGTTGCCGCAATTTATTTGAAGATATTCAAGGGGAGATTGTCACAGGCATTAATTTAAGATTCTTATAGCTTTGGATTACTACATAAAACATTTAGAAACCTTATAATACCTGCGGTCTACCTGCGATAGAGCCGAGAATACTACATATTTTCGACCATTTATATGATGCCTAGGCTAGACTTATATGCCATATATATTGTATCATTAGCCGACTGGATATGTCCATGTCCCCTCTGAACGTCGTTCTCCAAGATGATAAAAGATAGAGATGTAATTCTTGTTGCTCCAGGTCCGCTAAGCAAGTAGGCATACCCTGTTGTTTGGAAACTTCGCCACTTCTCTTTCTGCCTTTGAAATTAAAAAAAAACTATACTTCTGCCACATATTGGACTATATCTCTGATATTTTAAAAGATAGGGATCTGCATTTTTTAAGTTTTATCCGTAGTAACTTCATAAATATCAGGAATGTTGTAATATCAGCCACGCCCCCTCGCGCCCTAGGAAGTAAAGAGATCCTTGTCTAATATCTATACTCAAGCTTCTTGCAAATATAAATGCATACCCACAGGTATAATTTATAAAAAGCGTAGCATCTTAGAATTACCAAGTACTGAGCATACTGGATAACTAAATTCAATGCTTAATCAATTAATTATAGTAATTAATTAATAGTTTATCTCATGGAGGTAATTTTCAAATGATTGCTTCTAACGGGATACCCCCAACGCTGGGCAATCGATAGGCAGGCCTCGATAGCTTTCCATCACTAATACGTGGCGCCGGCCCAGGAGCCGAGTGATAGTGATAAGGATAGTGATTCCAAGGCAAACCGCCCCGCGATGAGGGACCTCTTCTGGCACCTGGTCGGCATCAGCACCGGCCTGAAGATCCTGCTCATCCCCGCCTAGTGGGTGCTCTCCCTCCCCCCCTCCCAGTCACTTTTTCCACCCAAAGCAAATCGCTGTTTGTATCCCATTTTGCAGCCGCTCCACGGACTTTGAGGTGCACCGCAACTGGCTGGCCATCACGCATAGCCTGCCGCTGAGCCGCTGGGATGTGGAGGACAGCAGCGAGTGGACCCTGGACTACCCGCCCTTCTTCGCCTACTTCGAGTGGCTGCTGTCGCAGGCGGCCCAGTTCGCGGATCCCCGGATGCTGCAGGTGGCGAACCTGAACTACGAATCCAAGGCCACGGTGTACTTCCAGCGCTTCTCGGTGATCCTCACCGACCTCGTTTACGTGCTGGGCGTGCGCTCGTGCCTGGGCGCACTGGGATTGGCCCGGGGCACGCAGCAGCACTTTGCCGGCTGCATGAGCCTGCTGCTCAACGTGGGCTTGATCTTTGTGGACCACATACACTTCCAGTACAACGGCTTCCTCTTCGGCATCCTGCTGCTCAGCATCGGCGCCCTCATCCGGCGTCGCTTCCTGTGGAGCGCCTTCGCCTTTGCCGTGCTGCTGAACTTCAAGCACATCTTCCTGTACTTGGCGCCCGCCTTCGGGGTGTATCTGTTCCGCTTCTACTGCCTGGACCAGGCGGCGGGCCTTCGCGCGCAGGCCTTGGCCCTTGGCAAGCTGCTGGTTGTGGGTCTGGCCCCCTTTGTGGCCTCCTTCGGGCCCTTTTGGCGGCAGCTGCCGCAGGTGCTCGGCCGCCTCTTCCCCTTCAAGCGCGGCCTGACGCACGCCTACTGGGCGCCCAACTTCTGGGCCCTCTACAACTCCGCCGATAAGGTGGCCGCCAGCGTGCTGCGTGTGAAGGGAGCCGGACCCGGGGCCACCTCGGGCCTGGTGCAGGAGGTGAAGCATGTGGTGCTGCCAAGCATTACGCCGCCCATCACCTTTCTGCTGACGGTGCTCTTCATGCTGCCCATTCTGGTGAAGCTCTTCAGGAGCTCCAAGAGGTATGTGATGCCACACCACACACAGCAACCCGTAGCAAACTCTCCTCTCGCGCAGCCAAAGCCCTCTTGTATTCCTGCGCGCCGTTGTCCTGTGCGGATGCTCGTCCTTTGTCTTCGGCTGGCACGTCCACGAAAAGGCCATCCTGATGGTGCTGCTGCCGCTGTGGTGAGTGCATGGACCCCTTACTAACCTCGGACACTGGCTAACCCACTAACCCGCCCGCAGCTTGCTGACCCTGGTCAACCGGGAGGATGCCCGGTACGCGTACATCCTCGGCGTGGCCGGCTACTTCTCGCTCTTCCCGCTGCTCTTCGATCCGGATCTGTTTATACCGCGCTACTCGCTCTACATGTCCTTCGTGGCGATGCTGTATGGCCAGCTGTATCGCATCTTTCCCGGCTTCCGTGGCTTCCACGTCCTCGAGTGGCTCTACATGCTCGGCTTCCTGTTCATCCCGTTGTACGAGCACGTCGGCGCCCATCTGCTCGGCTGGCATCGGCGCCTGCCCTTCCTGCCCCTGCTGCTGACCTCCGTGTACTCGGCCATTGGTGTGATCTACTTCTTTGGCGCCTACTACCTGTACGCCCTGGGCTTCGGACCGGGACACAAGCACGCGACGGGAACGGAGCCGGACGCGGCCCACAGGGCGAGAAATCGCAAGCGAAAGACGAAATAAACGCAGATACACTACACAGCAGAGAACTGAGCGAGAGCTTCCACTCAAACAAGTATAAGACCAATTGTATGAGACGCTGCCCGAAGTGACTCGGATCGCGCTTGACTCGAGCGCTTCGGCTCCGCTCACAGAGCCGACCTCACATGATCGTTTCGTCCGGTCGGCTCATCGACCGTTTGAGCTGTTTGCTTTCTATACCATGTGCACATATGTGTGTATTTATGTGTGGTATATGTAACCGGAGGAAGGAAACGTTTCCGACCCTATGAAGTATATACTCGTATGTATATTCTTGGTCAGCATCAGCAGCCGCGCCGTTCTAGTCATGTCCGTCTGTCCGTATGTATCAACATGTTCTTCTCCGAGATGGTAAGATCTAGAGACGTAACTCTTTTTGCATTAGGTCCGTTAAATATGTACGCAAATCGAATTTATTTCCTCTTTCCTGCTCCCTTTTCCCCTTTGAATAAACATCCACATATTTGGCAATATCTCCGAGATGGCAGATTCATGTGCACATATGTATGTATCCCAAGGTACAAATGGTATGTGTAACCGGGGAAGGGAAACGTGTCCGACCGTATGAAGTATATTTATTCTTGGTCAGCATCAGCAGCCCAGTCAATCTAGCAGTGTCTGTCCATATGTATCAACACGTCCTTCTCCTAGATGGTAAGATCTAGAGACGTAACTCTTTTTGCATTAGGTCCGTTAAATCTGTACGCAAATCGAGTTTATTACCTTTTCTCCTGTTCCCTTTTCCCTCTTGAATAAATTGTATTCTGATCAACATATTTGGGAATATCTCCGCGATGGCAGATTCTAGAAACATACACAATTATTTTTGTTTTATGCAGAATATGCCATTTTCTTCATGCCCTATTCCGCCTTTGGTCTATATCTTCGAAACAGTTGAACCAACAGTTAAAAATCGCTGTGCTTACTGCTATAAATTGTAGTATCTAGCCATGTGCCGAATTTTTATAAAGATCGGACTACAAACAATGAAGATACGGCCACCGAAAATGAGCACCGTCCCTGCTCAGTATCAATGCCGCATGAAAAAATTTGATTTCACAGAAGTCAATAGCGTTTTTCATTAAAAATTTAGAAAGAGCAAACTTTCCACTGATCCAGGCTCTGATCGATTTCGTTTTTCGGAAATAACTAATGTTACTTCGCCAATGAAAACGATCTCTCTGCTGCTACAGGTGTGCCTAATGACACAACTCAAGCTGCTCATTGGTGAGCTGCTTAAGCTCGATTTGTTATGATCTATCAGACATACATACAATATGAGCTGATCGCACGACCACATAAGGCTTCTCGATCAAACCAATCACGGCTGCGCAATCACGGCTGTGCGAGCTGTGTTGATCTAAATAAACGCATCCGTTTCAGGTGTCCGAAACACACCCAGCCAGAGCATATCAATGCGATTCAGCGGAAAAGGCTGCGTTTCGCAGGGCTCTGCACTTGAAGGCGCCTGGCGCAAATGCCAGCCCTTGCGGCGCCGATCGCCTGTTGCCAGCCGTGCCGATTCCCGGCCTTACATTATTATAAACAATGGCCGTTAAGCGGAAAACGGGGCCTAGGTAGCGGGGCGGAGATTAGAGCCGAACCTGGGCAGGTACCGGGCCGACAACAGGCGTTCGGGCTTCGTGGAAAATCCGCGGAAAATACACTGGCTGAATGAATATATCAATTGAGTCTTCAGAGGCGATACGTTCAGTTGATCGTTATCCGGCTAGCGAACAGGTTGCCAGTTTTCCAGTATCCTATTTCCGCAAATACATCATGCCGTTGCACATGGAGTTCTCGAGAAACTATCACTACGGGCCGTACATGATGGCACCTGCTCAAGCAGCGGTGACCCCTGCTCCAACTCCGGTTCCTGTCCCGGCTCCTGTTCCGGCTGCTGTCCCGGCTGCTGTCCCGGCTCCTGTCCCGGCTCCTATCCCGGCTCCCATCCCGGCTCCCAGCAAGTAAGCAAGGATTTCACAGGCTGCTTTTGGGCTTGGTGTATCATCAGTGGGTTTATCCTCAGCCGAGCTTCCTGCTTCCGAAAGGGAACCTACATCCGGCTGGCCTCCGGCGCCCTGCGTCGCATCGAGGACATACGCACCGAGGACTTCATCCAGTCGGCGATGCGCAGCCACCGCTTCACCCTGCGCGAGGCCACGGTGGTGAGGATCGATTACGGCTCCCCCTACGGCGAGGTCCGCCCGATCCACGAGCCCCAGGTGAACATCACCTTTAACTACGATACCGAGCACGAGAAGGTAAGTACCTGGCGCTGCTGGGAGGCGATACAAATGTCTGTTTTTCAAGGTGAACCTGCTGGTGTCGCCTGGGCATCCGCTGTTCGTCTACGGCCAGGGCTGGGCCTCCTGCAACCCGATTGCCTCGCTGCAGATGTTCGAGCTGCGATGCCAGCAGCTCCAGGTGGGCGACATTTGTCTCTCGCTCGTCACACGCGAGCCGGTCCTGGCTCCGATGATTCCAATGCCTCCGATGAATCCAATGACTCCGATGATTCCAATGACTCCAATGAATCAGATGACTCCAATGAATCCGATGACTCCGATGGCCCCGCCCCACCCACAGCCAGCACCCATGATGCCGGGCGCCGTTGTCGCTCCGATGCAGCCCATGGGCTGTCCCATGGCGCCCTCGTCGCCGCCAGTAGCGAGCGGCTATCCGGGCTTGCCCATGCCGCATCCCTATCAGCAGCATGTCTACGCCCACGTGGCCAACTTCGTGGCCGCCTACACGCAGCACATCATTGCCGAGAATTTGAACCAGGGGCCGTCGGAGAACGACTCGAATGGCTTGGAGACCGAAACTGGATACTTTTGAGCTGCCAGCAGCCAGGCGCCAACCGCCGCCGGGTATACAGACATATTAAAGATATGTATGCACCGATATAAGCGGCCAAACATATAGATATCCAAAGAATGCACTGCATTGTAAAATCGGGGAGATGCTTCGTTATTTTTGGCAAGAAATTTCAAAAATTTATCTTGAACGCATTCATCAAATAAATACAGTAAAACTATTTAATCATATTCATACATATGTATACATATATATTCTTTTTTTTTTTGAATAAATAAAAAATTTAAAACGTCTTCCTTTTTATTGAAACATATTAGGGGGAAGTCCCCCCCCGTTGCCTACTTTGCCCTTAATCCAAACAAATTCATTT